>CM055406.1:51878334-51907437 GCA_029228625.1 Pseudolycoriella hygida
CAGGTCATGCACTAGCTATCCGCAATCCACCCAACTCTCACTACCATACAGAATCGTCGGCCGGAATATTGACCTGTGAATAGCTAACTTCGTTTCGCTACTTAATTCCTTCTTGTTGAACACGTGCGACCTCAACTGACTGGCCACCGCGTTTCCCATTTTCCTCCTTCCCTCAAATTCCCTAACCAACTTGCCATCCTCTGAAAAAATGGTTCCTAAGTACTTGAATTCAGAAACCTGCTCCAGCTCCTCCCCATTTAAATTGCAAGCTATCTCCTTCCGAGATTTGCCTATATGCATAACCTTAGTTTTCCCTACACTTATCTTCATCCCATACTCCTCACATGCAGCATTCAGGCATTCAATCCCACCCTGTAACTCCGCGGTACTATCTGCCAACAGAATCAAGTCATCCGCATAGGCCAGAACTTTCATTATTACCTCACCCACCTTGACATTTCCCTGCAAGTTCGCCTGCTTGATGATTTTGTCCATGAAAATTATGAACAGAAGCGGGGAAAGACAACAACCCTGACGAACGCCCTCTTTAACCTCGAAAGACTCGCTAATTTCGCCGTCTATCCTTACCGCTGCCCTGCTTTCTGAGTAAATACTCTTAATGGCACGCAGTAAGCCCCCATTGAAACCGTACTCGCTAAGAACCCCGATCAACTTCTGCCTTGGTACCCGGTCGAATGCCTTCTCCAAGTCGATGAAGCATAGGTACAAGTCCCTGTTCTTTTCATAAAGCTTTTCGATAGTCTGCCTGAGGCAGAAAATCTGATCCTGACACCCCCTCAGAGGCCTGAAACCACCCTGAATCTCATCCAGTACACCTTCCACTATGTTCCTAACCCGGTCACCAAGTACACTCGCGTACACCTTACCTACCACGCTCAAGAGCGATATCCCCCTGTAATTACTGCAAACCTTACGGTTGCCCTTCTTATAAATTGGAGCAATAACACCGAAGCTCCAGTCAGTAGGTACCGTAGAAGACCTCATGGCCAAATTGAAAATCCTACAAAGCCATTGGATCCCACCTGATCCGCTATATTTAATAAATTCTGTCCTAATTTCATCCACCCCTGCGGATTTTCCTGCCCTTAATCTGCCGACCTTCCGGGACACCTTATCCAGTGTAATTTCCTCCTCCACCTCCAAGCTAGGACCCGCCTCCCTCCCATTTTCTTCTACCAGATTGACAGATGTAAATAATCCTGAAAGTAATCCCGCCAAGTCTTCAACACTTCACCCTTATCTGTAATTAACTCGCCGCCTTTATCTAAAATGCTACTACATCCTTCTTTCACGCCACCGCGCCTAATGTCCTTAATCATCGACCAAAATTTCTTACCCCTGCCTCGATCTGCCTTTTCCAATTCCTCCCCAAACTTCTTCCCCTCCCTGTCCTTCGCTTCAATGACTAGATCCTTAACCAGTTTACTACAAGCCTTGTAAGCATCCCACTTCTCCGCCGTCCTGTCCTGTAACCAGATCAAGTAAAGTTTTCTTTTTCCAATACAACATCCCTGATATCGGCGTTCCACCAACCCGTTTTTTTGTTTCGACCCCCGCTAGTGACACTGCCCAGACATTCCTCAGCCGCACCCAAGATAAATTTCTTAAAATTCGCCCACTCAGTCCCAATGTCCCCGCAGTCAGCTGGAAGCCCCTCAAACCCTTCGGCGAATTTTGCCATAAAACGAGACCTTACTGCCTCTTCCCTAAATTTGCCCACACGAAATTTGCGACTTACCACCTTCTTCCTTTTAGTCTGACAGAGTTTCCCAACCGACAGATGGGTACCCAAAAAGTAGTGGTCAGAACCAAAAGTGAAACCCCTGAAAACACGTGTGTCCCTGACCACCTGTCTCCTGTCCTGTTCTATAATCATGTAATCAATGATGGATTTGTGATCCAAACCCTCCTTGACGTACGTATACCGATGGATCCATTTGTGCCTATAGAAAGAGTTGGTTATTGCTAACCCATTGAAATCACAAAAATCTAACAACCGTTTACCATTTGAATTCAGAGTTCCTTCCCCAAATCTACCCACTACCCTTTCATAACCTGAGTTGTTTTTAAAGTTTCCTATTCTTGCATTAAAATCCCCCATCAAAATCAGAGATTCATTTCCCTTTTTGCTAACCACGTCCCCCAACTGTTCGTAAAAAATGTCCAAGCCAGCAGCATCACTGCCTTCGCAAGGGCTATATACGCTAACCAGGCGATAAATTCCCCCCGCTAACTTTACAGAGACCCACATCAGCCTTTCATTTACGAAACGAACACCCAGGACAAAGTTGATCAACTCCTTCCTGATTGCGATTCCAACCCCCCAGTTTGCCCTACCAGACTGAACCCCGGACAAAAACACCTTATACCCGCCTACGTCTTCTTCCGCCTGTCCCTTCGTCCTAACGTCACTCAACGCCAATATGTCTATACCGTAGTCCTTTGCCAGATCCACTAATTCCTCCCTGCGATTCCGAAAACCCCCATTAACGTTTAGACTCCCAATAAACAAACCATCAACCATTTTGCATTGCCTGACCGTCAACGATGGGGTACCTGTCAAGTCGAGCGTTGGTCGTACCCCGTATCCAACACCCGTCCGAGGCTGTGTGTAATTGTTTTTACCGAGAATGAATACAGTGGGACGGCCTGGTAAGCCGAGCCGCACCGGAAGTACAAGTTTTAATGGGCACCAAGAAGGGCTGTTTGGAATGCAATGTATTCGTTTGTTTACATTTTTGCCAAACCGACTGCTATGCATATAGCGAAGTCATCAACCGAAATTATGACCATAAACACTTATCAGAAGGAGGATGCCGAGAACGACAAATAAAGTACACAGTATTGAATTGATTGTTTTGCAAAGCGATGATTCGAAAAATATCACAACATTGAGGTTATGTTACCCAGACGCCATTCGGAAGCTAAACTGTAAATGTAATTGAAGTTCCAAAAACAACAAATTTCATATTAAAACGCGCCTATTGCACAGAAAACAATCAAAAGCTACAGAATGGGCAACGGAGAAGGTGAAAAATAAGGGAAACCGAGCAGTTGACTGCCACGTTGCATATTCCATCACGTTGTAATGAAACATGAAAAAAGAACAACAAAATTCGCGTAATGACCTGAGTGATGCGGCACTCGACACAAAAACAATTAACAAAACTAATTACTTAAAAGAAAAGAAAATCCCGGACCGAACGCAAAATTTCAAAAATAAATAAAACTTACACAGAGCAAACCGAAACACGTCTAACCCGGCGGCCATTTTGACTTGTACATAACTTGAAGTGAATTATGATTTTTCCATCGAATCGAAGAGAACAAAAATGTTGACCAGACATGGGCGCCGATTGAAAAACGGTGGCGGCGGCCAGCCGAAAAATTCGGTAGGCGGCGGGCGGCGGCGATGTCGGCTCAAGCCGGCGTAAAACTGCGGCTGGGTACATTTTTTAATTTTTTCAAATTATAACAAAAAATAAAGATAAAATTCAAAAATTTCTAAAATAAAATTTGGAATATAATGTCAAATATTTAAAACTTTAGTTGTGTTATGATATCCTTAGTCGAAAAGCGTGAGTGCCCTTCATGCGTTTGAACGCTTTTTAACGAAAATACCTAAAAATAATTTTTACCGAAATATATATGTTACAAAATCCAATATGGCGACAGGCGGCCATTTTGTTAGCATCCCAAGAACACTACAAGGGTTTTACGGTTTTCATTTCACTTCAAACAAAATCATCAGCATTGATGGAATTCTACTAAATAATAACTAAATACGAAGACTAGCTCGACAAATACAAATCTCAATCACAAGTTCCATGAACCAATTCTGAGAAACTCTTTTTTTGAGATCAATGGCTTAAGGATGGGACGGCTCTGTGGTTACGAACTAGCCTTTCATCAAAATGATCCGGGTTCGATTCCCGTGTCAGACAAATTCTGCTTTTTTTTATTTGTTTAGAGACCAATTAACAGGCCTAAGCCCAATAACAAATCAGTCTTCCATTGCAATGGAACTCTTTTGGGAGTTGGTTGGGATGAATTACGATAAAAAACTTTTTATGTTTTTCGATGTTGTTGAGTACTGCATTTGTTAAGCGGTTCGGCTATTAACTGCATTACCACACCGTTTACATCACTAGTTTACACCAGAAGACAATATAAAGGGCTTCAGGAGCTTTCAATTTCAATGGAGAATGATACAAAATGTCAGATTCTTTCATTTTCATGAAAAAATATATTCGTAATTCTTGTCTTAAACGTGGGGATTTCATGATGGCTTTTTCCCCACTTTCATTTTAATGTAAAGACTTGCTTGTCAAGGATTCCCAAGTCAAATCTTAAAAAAAAGCCATGATGGTTTTCCACTGAAAATATCGAAAGAAAAAAAAATTCTCATCTGCGGAAGTAACGCTTTTTTTCCTTCTAGCCGTTTTCAGCCGGGTATAAAGTGCTGGCGACTCGGCTGGGTCAAAACGTGTCGGCGGCGGCTAGGTCGGCGGCGCGGCGCCCATGTCTGATGTTGACATGACAAATCACCGCATTTTTTCGTCAAATTTATTTTCGTACACATTTGATTTTCGTCGCCTTTATCCACTCGTTTAGTTCGACGTCGACTTATGTCAAAGTATACGAGATTTTAGGATGAAGTGCATGAGCTGACAAGCAGACAATTTCTCGTCGCTTGACACATTATGAATTTTGTCATGAAATTTGGTATACTTTGACATAAGCCGACACCGCACTCTAACTCTAAGCGTGGATTTACGTCGCATCAAGGCGCGGAGGGTCGTTGATTAAGATTCATGAAAATTAAATCACAGAAATCATGGTAAGCCCATCAAATAAAAACAATATTGTTTCTGATATGGATTTATACATTTTATACAATCTAAACTTATAATGTGTATTTTGTTTTTACAATACCATAACGGCGTAATCTGTTACAGTGCTACTTCTATCATTCTAAATATATATCTTTATTATGTTTGACATAAATGCATTCTTTTTCAATAATAATATATTGGTTTGGTATTTTAATTTCATCAAAAAAGCTGGAAACTATCATAAAAAAGAAAATTGCAAAATCACATCTTTCTTTTTCCGGCACAGCTTTGCAACATTTTGTCGTGTCGCCGTCGGTAAATCAGACATTTTGTGAAAACTTTGTAGAGTCGTTAGATTTGTCGATAACAAAGTTACAAAGTTTTACAAAATTTCACAATGACGAACTTCAAAATGGTTTAAAGACTTCCGGCTAAAATGATTAAAGACTTCCGCTAAAATGACATGAATTCAAAAGCTTGCGTATTATGAGAACACACGATTTTATTGTGTTTGGAAGAGACGCTATGATAAAAAAAAAACTTTTGTTTTTCGTTGAATTTTCACGAAAGAACAAAAGAAATGTAATAAATTTCTAAAAGAATGTTGTGTTTAACATTTTTATTCAAATATTGCTCGCTAATTAGAAAAATAGATTATATATCCCATTAAATATCTTTTTTCAGCTTTTAGTCAAGGCTATGGGTTTCTATTTATTTATTTTTTATTTATTTATATTTTTTAAATAAATTTCAATATTTTATTTCTACGCAAAATGTACGATATTTATTTATTTTCACAAAATGTAAGCTCTTTTTTTGGTTTAAATTGATTGAAAGTTCTAGTTTTCAAATGATCAAAACAGCTATCTCGAATAGTAATTACGTCTCAACTTCAATTTTGATAAAATTTTTATTCAATTTATTCAATACATACGTTCCTTCATAGTTTTCGATCTATTTCAGTTCTTCTCTCAAGTCCACTTATTGCTCCTGTGATTTTTTCCCTTTGTTGGAAAGAATTTGTCTGCATACTTTAGAAAAAATGCTTCGAACTGTCTGTTAGAAAAACAGTCACTGTGGCCAAAGTGGCCAAACTTTTGGTCTCATGCTTTACGTCAAATTCTCAACGTTTTATTTCGACGATCAATCATCACCAGAAGTTTGTTGATTTGCATGACAATAAATTTCATCGTCTTTGGCGTCTTGTTTTTGAGGTTTAATAGGCTGCCGTCAGAAGGAAAAAAAACTTAAAAAAAATCAAATTAGCGACAAAATTGAACAAAACAACCACCGAGAATCTTTCGTTTAATTTTTTCGACTATGTTGATCTTTTTCGGCGAATTTCGTTGAAAATTTTCATTGAATTTCTCAAGTTTTTTTTTCCTTATGACGGCAGTTTGACAATAATAATAAATTATTGTGCAGTGATATGTCAAAATTGTCATTCCCTACTTTGTTGCCTCGTTTTGGACTCAAACGATAAAAAATGGTATGTTCTTGTGAACCCCCAACGTTTGACGTTAGCTTCGCAAGAGCATAATATTTTGTTAAATGCATGTCGGACAACATTCATTATATTCATGGTGTTCCCTGCCATCGACAGATATTATTTGCTGTATAAGCGAGAGTATATTGGTCACTCTCACACACACTCTCGCAGATTATTAAGTAAGGCGATTCTTCTGTCAATCATGACGTAGACCTCTTGTGGGCCCATTGTGCTGCTCGCACATACAGCAAAATATCTTTCAATTATACCCCAATACACACTACGCCCGCGCGTACGTTCACATCTCGTGTGTATTGGGGTATATTGAAAGATGCTATGACAATTATTTTGCGGCAGGATGGAAACATCCCAGATCTTTTACGGCATCGTTTATCAGTCAACAGAGAGGAAACAAATTAAAAATGCATTGAAATCATTATTTTCTTCTGTAAAACTGATTCTACATTTTATGACTTGCTGAACGGAGTAATTGGAAGTTTTTTTTTCTAAATTATCTTACGAAGAGAAAGGTTTCCCGGCGATAAAATCTCATTGAGCAGAAGCCTCATCTAAAGGGATCATTATATTGAACGCAATGCGAATCGCATCACGTGGGCAATTAACCAAATTCTGACGATTGAAAAAATCGGACATCTTTTGGAAAAGCTTAGGCAAAAGAACAAAAGAAGCTTTGATAAAGCTTTTCCGAAGGATGTCCGATTTTGAAATCGGAAGAATTTGGTTAATTGATAATTTGTGGGTTTGTGTGAAAGCTCAACTTGACAAAAAAAATTTTCTTCTGTCAAGTTGAGCTTTCACACAAACCTTACGCGATGCGATTCGCATCGCGTCCAATATAATGAGCCCTGTCAAGTTGAGCTTTCACACAAACCTTACGCGATGCGATTCGCATCGCGTCCAATATAATGAGCCCTTTAGTGAGAGAGTTAGCCGAGCTGTGTGTGTGGTTAAATCGAACAAAATTTTTTGTACTTCGCTATCGAAGTCCTACAAAAATACACACTCAGTATTTTCACCGAAAACTTTCTTGGCACTAGCGTGATATCAAAATCACACAATGAAAATTGGCATTTCGATATCGATGTTCGATAATAGATATTTTCGAACATCAAAAAATCAACTCCACTGTATAACATGATTAATATAGAGCCGTAAATTTTGTTTTTAGAGTTTTAGAAAAGAAAGGGACGTCGCGCCGTAAAAAAAATCTACTAGCGCGAATCGAACCTGGCTACGGGCCCGACTTGGTAAGATCGTCTCAGACTCCCGAAATTTAGTTAAGCTTCCATAGTCCGTCGAAAGAAGACATTTTTTAATTAAGAAGAGTATCAGAAAAGCGATAATAGAACGAATTTTGGAAGCTTTTAAAAGGAATTACTCTTTCCAATGACTTCATAAGCTTTCCGAAATACCATGACGTATGTAATTACTTCATAAAGATTCGTCACGATTTCACATTCGTTTTTGAATGAGTGCTTCGAAAGAAAATAATGACGAAAATACCATTCACCTTCTTTCAATTAGCTAATCGGACTAAACAGATTGAGAGTTGCAAGATCGGATGGAAGTTTTCAGATACCACCGTAGGTCATATATTTATGTGATTGCAGACTTCATTTATTTTGCGATAGCCATAGGAGGCTCAATATTGATTTTCTAAAATACTACACTAATTTACCACATCATTGACGAAATTCGTTGATTTTTTCTCTTCAATCATACATCATGTAGCTGGAATAGATGAAAATGCTGTGGTACATTGTGGTATACAATAAATTGCCGACTATACACATTAGGGATAGGGGCCTTTTGTGAAGTATGTCACGCCCCGGGTTGAGACTCACGTGTCAGAATGGAGGAGCAGATAATCGTGTATTCTGAGGGCAAAAAGATTTTCTCAAAGAAAAGCTCAAAGGATTTTATAATTATTTCCATTGATTTTCTGTCGTTTTCTATGATTTTCAATTTTTGAGGGTTCTCAAACATTTCCACACGAATTTTAGGAAATTTCTTTCGATTTTCAAGGATTTTCTTTGATTTCCTTACAATTCAAAGGATTTTTTTTGAGGAATTTCAATGAATGGATTTTCTTAAAAATTCATTTTCTTTTGAGTGCAAAAGGATTTTTTAAAGAAAATATTCAAAGAATTTCCAATGGTTTCCTATTGTTTTCTTTGATTTTCGATTTTTGAGGCTTTTCAACTATTTCTGCACGAATTTTATGGATTTTCTATGATTTTCAAGGATTTCCTTTGATATCAAAGGATTTTTTTGCAATTCAAAGGATTTTTTTGAGGATTTTCTTATAAATTGATTTTTTTTAGTGCAAAAGGATTTTCTTAAAGAAAATACTCAAAGAATTTCCTATGATTTTCTATTGTTTTCTTTGATTATCAAGTTTTGAGGGTATACCCGAATATTGGGGATTTTCTTTTGATTTTCAAGAATCTCCTTTGATTTCCAAGCATTTTCTTACAATTCAAAGAATTTTTCTGAGAATTTTCAATGAATTTGAGGATTTTCTTAAAAATCGATTTTCTTTTGAGTGCAAATTGATTTTCTTAAAGAAAATACTCAAAGGGTTTCCAATGATTTTTATCGTTTTCTTTGACTTTCAATTTTTGAGTATTTTCAACCATTACTACACGCATTTTAGGGATTTTCTTCTGATTTTCAAAGATTTTCTTCTGATTTCCAAAGATTCCCTTTGATTTCCAAGTATTTCATTGCAATTCAAAGGATTTTTTTCAAGGATTTTCAATGAATTGTGGGATTTTCCTAAAAATTGATTTTCTTTTGATTGCAAAAGGGTTTTCTACGTTTATGTGCCCCTCGGTCAGAATCGGTCAGACGATCTTACCTTCCCCCCGGTCTGTGTATCCATTTGCCACAAATAACAGCTTCCAAGAGCTCGTCATAAATGTTATTCTGGTCCATTTTTCCGTGACATACTTTACAAACAGCTGCTTATGTTGAGTGCGAAATTTGCTATTGTGAAAGTTAAAAGAAAAATGTTGTAAATTGAGTTGCGCAAGAGACGAACGGAAAATTATTTGAATTCTCAAGTTACTTTTAAATTTTGTTGTGACACATTTTCTGAAACTACAAGCATGCGGAGAACGTAAAGATAAAATGGACAAATTACAGTCGAGTTTCATAAAAAGTGACAGAGAAAAATCCAGTCGGCTCGACTATAATATTGAAAATTATAGTTCGCCCCGACTAAAATACCACCTGACCAAAAATATTCAGTGAAAGCAAAAAAAGCTACGAGCGAATGCTATCAACTATCGTATAACACAAGGGACATATCGGTAATTCACTTCATCTTCACTGTAATCAAGCAGTTACATCCCTTGTGTAATAATATACTATTTTTACATCGAACATTGTTATGTTACATAATTGGGTGACCGTTACTAGCGACCTTAGTATCATTTGCCAATTCAAACGTTTCCACATCAATTTCGTCACTTTTGATTTCTTGCAAAATTCAATAAAAATTCGTTGATAAACTTCATCAAATAAACACAAAATCGAACATCGGAGTCTTCTAAATAAAGTGTAGAGTTATGAATAACCTGTTTTATGCTTGGCTTTATTAAAAAAAATATTAGTTACTTGTAACTAAATAAAAATGAGTTGCAAATTGGCTTCTTCTAAAAAAAAATTAAAAAAAAAAAAAAAAATTACGATGCTATTTGCAATTAGAAGTATTACCTGCAAGCACCACTGCCCCATAATAAAAAATAATAAAAACAAATTTATTCTTGCTATCGTAGATCCATTCTGGCATAAAATAACAAATAAGGCGTGACCATAATTTTCTTATTTGGTGACAACAACTCTTCAAATTCACGTTGTGTCATTGTTTTAATTTTGTCATCATCACACATGAACCACAATGGCTCTGATTGTTTACTAAAACTACTTGCACTTCCACCGAAATTACCACAATCGTCATTTAACGATGAATTTGGCAAATTGTCCACATAACTATTGTGTCGTAAGTGATCCGATACGCCGTTTATGTTTATGTTCAATTTACTCAGACTAGTTCCGGGACTATTTTTCATAAGAATACCACAGCAGTTAATACTTTGACATGAAATACTGCCATTTGGCGCAGTCTTATCAATTCCATTGGTCAAATTCTTAACGGAGCCATTTAAATTTTTTATATTTCTTGTAACATCACCACTGCTCGTTGCTCTACTCTTAAAAATATATTTTTTCATTAAACCTTGACTTTTTTCCGCATTTTGACTGCCGACAGGCGGTATCGAACTAGCTGGATTTGGTTGGTTTTTTCGTTTATCCTTCGGACAGTCATGATAGTCCTTATAATTATCTAATGATGTTGTGTAGGCGATGTAATGTCCAACGGATAGCGTTGCACCCACGTGTGTTATCACGCTGTACAACCGATAGGTGTGAAGTTTCTCCGATTCGGGCAGCAGACAGCATTTCGAACAGAAACATTGCAAATTGAATGGTGTCGGGATGTAATTGTTTATTTTTTCCATGCCACCGGAAAACCGTTTTAGTTGAATGATTAACAGGCGTGGCAATATCGGATACGAAACCGTTCGAATTGCTTCGGTAAGGCCGGTGCACACCTCACATCGATACTTATTTTCGCCACGGAATTGTTCACGAGTTATGCATAAATTCTAAAATGGAAAAAAATTCGAATGTCAGTTCGTTCAACGGATGAGGCACGAAGCAAAAATCTGTATCATTAAGAGGCGCATCGGAACTGTTCTATCCGATACGTTTCGTAATGATTTTTTGTCGCGACCAAAAATCTGTATACGAATTTGTATCATTAAGAGACGTATCGGAACTGTTCTGTCCGATATATTCGTCATATAGAATATCGTGCGAATGAGTGAATTGATACAAAGTCGTATACAGATTTTTGGTCGCAACCAAAAATCATAAGGTGAAGTTCCACATATTGATGGCGCACTTTGTTACAGTTTTACTGAAAATCTCGAATACATTCAGCAATTATAGTTCTTTCATGCACTAGAATGATCCTTCCTCTAATGCATGAAACTACTGTATCTTGAATCCGAAGTACGCAGCCTTCAGAAAGTTGCAACAATTGGAAGACTGCTAGGAAGCCTGGGATCAAAAAATGATCTAAGGCAATGTTAAAGCCAGTAGCAAGTACTCCTTGGAAAAATAGTTGTCAATTTGACACCAGGCTGCGTCCTTTAACTTGGTTCGACGGCACAGAGTAGGCAGCCTGATGACGGCATTGACACAACGCATCAATTTTTATCTTGGCCCCAGGCTGCCTTCTTGAGCTATGCTTGTTTGAATGTAGAAGGCAGCGGTAGCCCGGTGGGGGAACTATCTTAGCACCCAAAATAATTTTCCCCCAAAAGAGGCATATGCAACAAATTTATTTTCCCCCAAAATTTTCCACGAAAATCTTCGCAAAATCATAATTCGCACTGGGGTCATAATATTTCTATGTGTTGAGCCTTTTTTTATTTTCCCCCAAAATTTCTCCATACGTTTGTTCGTTGAGGATAATACAAAAAGGTGCAGAGCGTAAAAATATTATCACCCAATTTGGGTCATAATATTTTTAGGTTCTGCACTTTTTTATATTATCCTCTCAGTGCAAATATGTATGTATCAGTCGTTCACAGTAATGAAAAAAATTAAAATTTACAAAATTTCACGAAATCCTTGGTGGATAAATAAACTAGGGAATATTTCCTTTTAAAAAATGTCGAAAACTAGAGAATTCTCCCTTTTACGAAATGTCAGCTTTTCGTGTCATTTTGTAAAAGGAAATATTTCCTAGTTTTGCTATCCACCTAGGTTTTCGTGACATTTTGTAAAACGAAATAATCCCTAGCTTTGTTATGCACCAAGAATTTCGTGAAATTTTGTAAATTTTAATTTTTTTCATTACTGAGACATACACATTTGTACTGATTGTAGCTATAGATTTAAATGCCAGAAAATACCCAAAACTTCTCCATTTGTTCATGTGGGATAATATAAAACGGTGCAGAGCGTAAAAATATTATGACCCAAATTGGGGGATAATATTTTTACGTTCTGCATCTTTTTTATTATACCCCAAGAACAAATGTATGGAGAAATTTTGGGGGAAAATAAAAGAAGAGACAACACATAAAAATATTATGACCCCAGTACTTTTGCGAAGATTTTAGTGGAAAATTTTGGGGGAAAATAATTTTGAGTGCTAAGTTCCCCAGTCCGGTGCCAAGATGAAAATTGGTGCGCTGTCAATGCCGTCATAGTGATATTCTTCATTTTTAAGGCACCAGGCCTTGTTCAAGGTCACATAGAGGGCAGCCTGGTGCCAAATGAAAAACTATTGCGCCGTAAAGTACTGGATACTAGATTCAAATTTCCCTAATACCATTTTTTGGCACCAGCCTGCCTTCCTCGACTTGGCTTAAGAATGACAGGAGAGAGAACGGAAAAGAATGTACAATGAACGAAATGAGGGGTAGAATGAACATTTGATATTAACAGTTGAAGGGGTAAAATGAACGGCCAAAAATGCGATGAAAACTTGAAATGAATGCCTGGATAGTGGGTAATCATGAGTCATAGGTTCATCGTGTGCGGCGAGACAGATAAGTTTCAAAACCTTTTATAAATGTACATGGCTGTAGTTTGACAGCATCATTATGTTTCAAAAACCATTTCTCATTTGGACAATTTGGACATTTCGAACAATTTCAAGGGACATATTGAAATAAGTCTCACTTTAGTGACCGAAAAAAGTAGGAGTTATCACCCAGGGAAATATCGCCCAGGAATTATTACTACCACTTACTTACTACCACTTATTCTATTGTTTTGACTGCAAACTTTACACATTGAAAAACCAATTTTGATATCAACAAACATTTTCCTAATGAAACGGTCAAAGTTAGGCATATTTACGATATAAAATATAAAGTGATTTTGAGATGGAAGTTGGGCATTTTTGGGTCAATCGACTGAGTATTTTTTGTACATAAAAATGAGCATCGTCAAGAGTCCTACGTGTTTTTTTTTCTATTTAATTTTCTTGATTTTTTTTATTTTGGGGTCGAGACTTCTCTCCCTATCCCTAAAAAAGTTGAGTGAAACATTTTTGTCCATGTAAGTATGTGTTGGGATCAGCAGGAAAGGATGACATTTTTCCTGCTGTTCTCCTTCATAGTGTAAACACTTGAAAAATTGATTGACCGCAATTTGAGAGACGGAATCTTAAAATCATTCACTATTTACCCAAAACAACACGCCTACCAACCTAAGAAGTCTGCGGAAACCGCTCTTCATCAATTGATCAGTAAAATTGACAGGGGTTTTAGTCAAAATTGTGATGTCACGATGGAGCTTTTAATAATGTTATTTTCTTTGCAGTTGCGAAAGCGACCAGAGCCCATGGTATAAATGAAACGATAATTGGGATATGCTTCGCACAAGAATCGTCTCTTCGTATCTGGGATTTACCAAAATCAGTGTCCATGTGAGCAAAGGATGCCCTCAAGGAGGAATTTTACCGCCCTTAATCTACTGGTCAAAGATAGTCTCTTGTCACTCTTAAACGACGCCGGTTAGCAGGTCTATTCACTTCCACAATATGCGAATTAATGCAATTAGCGTTAAGGCTAGTAGCGAACTGGTGCAAGTCAATCGATCAAACAGCTAACCCGGACAAGACGAAACTTGTACTTTTTCCCAAGAAAAATAAAATCTTTAGTTTTATCTCACCAATATTCTTCGATCTAACTCAGTTAAAGTCCTAGGACTATCAGTGGACTCCAAAGTCAAATTTTCGCTCCATCTTAAAAATGCTATCGAAAAGGCTACCGGATCTTTATGGTACTACAGAAGAGCCTTTGGGGCTTAAGTCCGAAAGTCCTCTGATGGATATGCACGTCCATCATCAAACGGCATCTTAGCTATGCATCTATTTGGTGGCCAAGATGTAATCTAACCGCTACTCGCCTTAAGCTTGCACAACTGCAAAGACTAGCCCTCAACTAGGAATAGCGGGTGTTATGAGTACAGCCCCAACAGCTGCTCTTGAAGCGTTACTCAATATAGAATATTCATGGGAAACCCTAACAAACATTTAAAAATTTGAACTTGAAACACCGTGCGACTCAATAATCCCTATATACAGATTCGAAAAATCATTTGCTATTAGCTTCCCCAATCGTGACGAATGGACCATCGGCTCAGCTATGCCTCCCGGCCACAAATTATCCTGGTACTCAGACGGGTTCCTTAACAAATGAAACTTCAGGTGCTGGATTTCACTGTTCTGAACTCAACGCAGCCGAAATCTTACCCCTCATAAAAGTATTCCAATCAGAGATAACAGGTATTCTAGGTTGTGTCAACACAATGCTCACTACTATGGAAATCTTACCAGAGGACCGACGAATCTTCATAGCCAATCAGCTATCAAATCCTTAGGGGGATATAAATTCACCTCATCAGTTGTCTTATAGTGTAGAGACTTGATCCAATACCTCTCCACCCAGCGTAAAATAACACTAGTTTGGGCTCCAGGTCACAGCGGCATCACCGGCAAAGAACAAGCAGACGAGCTATCAAGAGGAGCGTCTTCTTCTCCTTTTGCAGTCCCTAGGCCTAGTGTACCCGTGTCTGTATCTACATTGTTTAACATTGTAACTCGCTGGAAGACCAACTTCTTCTCCACCCACTGGAAATCCCTCGATTACGCAAGACATGCCAAAAACTGTTTTTGAATAAATGAAAAATACACCAAGGTTCTGCTATCATTCTCCATACGTGATGTTAAGAGAATTACGGACATCCTTGCTGGGCATTGTACTCTTAATAAGCATATGCATACGAATATGCATACGATTGGACTAACGGACAGCCCTCAGTGCAATCGTTGTGGATGCATAGAAACAGCCGAACACCTGCTGTGTCACTGTGCATGTGCAGCCTTCATTATGGCTCGATTCAACCACTTTGGATCTTTTAAAGCGAACCCCAAATCAATGAAAAACCACTCACCATAAACGGTCCTGGACTATCTCAATCGAATTAAAAGGGACAACCTCTAAGATACGTTGGAATGCACAACAGCCCCATTTACGGCCCATCCTATTTTATCCTATGTGTTGGGATGGGGTTTTTTACACTATCCTCCGGATGGCTTTTCAATACTGCCTTTTTGACCTGAATATTCCTTGCGACGGAGGCTCTCAGGTCTGGGTACCATTTGTATTACTAGAGCCATCTTTTCTTGAAAATTTTGCGTGTTTACGACTTGATAAGCGGAAAGGTTGATTTAAAATGCGCAATCACCGTCGTGTACAGACAGAGGACAAACTATAAAAATTTCAAAATAAAAAACTCAAAGTTGGACGCTGTCCGCACCTTTGATTTTCTACTTTCGTTACATTAACAATTTCCAAATTAGAGCACTTTTCGGTTTTTTTAGTTCAAAGTTAGTAACAATGCGAGGAATGAGGAAAGATGGCGAAAGCCGAGTTAAAACGAGAGAAAATACAAAGAAAGGACTCACCTGAATAAATAAATTGGGATCATCAAGTTGATCCAAATTTTCATAGCCGGTTATAGGCACTGACAAATCGATCATTGTTTCCTTTTGTTCAGTTATTGTCTCACAGCTCAAACACTTTGTTGATGAACAAGTGACGCCTTCAAAGTCTTCGGTAAAAAAGTCTACACCCATTTTCTTGATTTTTTCATTGACTTTTTCCATGTTCTTTTCTTTGTCATTTGCACACAGCAGTTCATCGTCTAAATTCGATATTACACCACACTTTTGGTTATTCGTATCCTTAGCATCTGCATCTTTCATCGCTACGTCATTCCGGTTCATTTTCGATTTGTCGTCTTTGCTAAGTTTTCGAAATAAACTCTGAACCATTGTTTTACGTTGTGACGTTGTTTGCACTTCAATTTTCTCAGGCAGACTAACAAATCTGAGGATGGAGGAAAAGTTGTGCTTAGTTGAAGGAGTAAAAGTTTAGGAACGTTACATGTGGCTAGTGAACTGCCGTGCAAATCATAAAACCTTGCGATGAAAGAGAGAAAAGATTTTGTATGGATTTTTTCATACGAAATCTTTTCTCTCTTTCATCTCAAGGTTTTTATGATTTTCACGGCTATGAAGGAGTGTGAAACCTGGAGAAAATTAACGAAATGCGCCGAAAAAAAAATCAAATTAGCGACAAAATTAAACAAAAGATTCTCGGCGATTATTTTGCTTAATTTTGTCGCTAATTTAATTTTTTCGGCAAATTTCGTTGAAAATCTTCGCTAATTTTCTCTAAGTTTTTTCCTTATGAAACAGCGTTCACATTGCAACCGCTAGGGGACTCCCGTACAAAGAATAAAAAACTTAGCGACGAGGATTTGTGAGAGAAGGGGCAGGGGAGGCCTCAGAAATTGACATTCGTTTCAAACATTTTTTAAAACATAAATAGGAATTTTTTGTGGCCATAAATAACGTTTCCGATTTGCCCAATTAGAAAAAAGGTGCATCGATTTACCGATCGAAAGAATTACTTTAGAAAGTAACTTACCCATTCGCAACGATATCCGGGCACTCAGTTATGACTTTCGTTAAGGAGTTGCATGTTTCCCGTATGCTATCCAATACACACATCAAAAACTCATGTGCATCCTGCTGCTGATTGCCTTCGAATATTGAACTAACATCCTGCACAGCATTGAGAAACGTGTCAGCGTGAAATGCTTCCGTAGATTCGATCACTTCATTCCGATACAAATGCGTATACAGTTCGTGCAATTTTTCGGTGGCAATTTGTCGATTCGTTTTGGGTACATCTACAAACGAGCCGATTGATGCTAAATCTTTCGTACTCAAACTACGTGTGTTCGGTCCTTGTATTCCACCAATGTTGCGACCTAGTGAAGCGCTCTTTGCCTTATTATAAACTAATTTTTGAGTTATTTCTGACATATCGTCGCAAACATGGTGGAGATTGTGCAGAAAACGTGGAGCAAACCGTAACGTATAGACAACGGAATTCAAATAGCATGTGTTGCCAATGTTGCATAGAGTTGCCATTGTGGTTGTGATTTGTTTCTTCTGATTGTACGAATTGTCATCAGAATTGTGGGATGTTTTCGAATTCAAAATGTAGTCATTTGATGATGATGCACCCGTCTGGTGCTGCATGTATTCGTGCATCTCCCAGGTTTTTAATCGTTTCTTCAGTGGTGAGTTTTGTTGACTTTTCACCGAATTTGTTTCGTTTGCTTGTGTAGGCCGATTCTCTCGATTTAGTGATAATGATAATTTCTTTTTTCGCTTTATTTTGTCATCGACAAAATGCACTTTGCATTGATGTTTATTTGATTTGAATTCCAGTTCCCTTTCCACTTGCTTATTTTCTTGTTGTTGCAGTGCGCATTGATTTTCGATATTTTTATTTAAATCTAATGCTCTGGCCGCATTGTTTTGTTTCAAAATTTTTTTATTGAATGAATCTCTGCTTCTGACAGCAACATCTAAATCATTTCTACAAGAATTTCGTAAAGCCAACGGTTGATGACCTGGTTGATATCTTGTTAATAATGTGCTGCTTAAATCAGGAATAGGAACAAGCATCTTTTGACAACCTGCAATTAGAAATTGAGGGCTAGTTAATTATGTGGGATACTTTCGTAGAAGTTCGCAGAAAGTCCTTAAAAATCAAATAGTTTTTTGTTCCAAAGAAAAACACTTCAAAATCATAAAAAATAATCGAAATTGCATTTTATATTGACATTTCGGTCAGGTTCAGGGGCGAATTAAGGTTTCTAGCGCCCTAATCTCAATAAAAACTCACCACCGATTTCTTTTCGTCTACTCGTGAGATGACGCTTTTCTCAGACGCTTGATATAGTCATATGAATGCTAAGTTTGAAATATCCAAATTCTCTTCATTTACTTTCCTCATGTTTTATAGGACATTCTAAACGAAAAGTGCGACATCTATTATCCTCGTAACGTCGATATCTTGAACTAAAGATAGTCTGGTCGGTCTGCTCCAAATGCCAAATTATCACTTAAGTTAGTCTGCTTCAAATGTCAAATGTATAGAATGTGCTGCCATCTATTTTCGTTAAGAATTGCCGATATTACCACGCGAATAAAAAAAGAGAAAGAGGAGAGAAAGAGAAACTTAGCATTTATATGACAATATGGCGGCTGGGTTCTCCAGAGAGACTTCAAATGGAAGCAAATGTCATCATCACTTGACATTTTGTCCATAGGCAATTCTTAACGAACGAACAGACTATCTTTAGTTCATGATATTGACGTTACGAGGATTATAGATGTCCCACTTTTCGTTGAGAATGACTATGTCAATTTGTTTCATCAGATTTTAGTCTATGTGGGAAACCCAGTCGCCATATCATGTCTCTGGCTTTTCTTCAGGCGATTCTCAACTTAAAGAGCGACATCTATTGTCCTCCTATAGTCAATATCATGAACTAAAGATCTGCTCCAAATGTCAAAATTGTCAAATAAAGTTTGTCTGCTTCAAATGTCAAGAAAGGATCGGAGTGGGTCGACCCACACTTTTAGTGGGTCGACACACAGTTGCAGAATTCACAGAAATCGTTTTTCTGTGTGTTCTAAAACTTTGGGTCAGGTGTGGGTCGACTCGCAAAAATTGTGGGTCAGGTGTAGGTCGACCCGCTAAAATTGTGGGTCAGCTGTGGGTCGACCCAATCCGATCCTTAAGTCAAGTGTACAGAATGTGTTGCCATATATTTTCATTAGAAACAGCCTATGCAAACTTTCCCAACATCGAAACACCACATTTTTGGTTTCTGTCACTTTTTCTGATGCATTTTTTCGTATTTTCTTTTCGTCAAGTTGTTGCAGTCAACAAATCGGCAATAGGTGTCTAATTCGTCCGCGCATCGGGGTAATGCCCCAAATATCTCTAAGACTAAGCCGTCACTGGTCAGGTAGGTATATAAAATCAGGTGTCACCTGTACCTGTACCTGGTTTAGCTGACCTTATAATTTATACATTTTAATTGCGAAATTCGCTGGTGTCCCGCTTAGAGTCAGTTGAATTTCTAATTTGGAGATTATCTGGCTTGCGACGGACGCAAGAATTTTCGTTTATTAAAACAAAATTTGAATCTTCCTAGTCAATATTCCTGGCTTGGAATGCCTTACTTTCTCCTTAAATCTTTTACTAATTTCTCCCTTCGCCTGAAGTAAGATGTGTAGCCCATGTGTTTCACAAACAATCTATCTATTCACTTTGTGGAAGAAATTGTAAGAAGTTTAACAAAAGGCAACAGAAAAAGTTCCATATTTTGGATGTATGTCTGTTTGTTGCCGATTCACGGCCAAACGGCTAAACCGATTTGGATGATTTTTGACGGGGTGATAGCCTGATCTGGAAAATTCAGTCCAGAATCAGAGATATTGCTGATAGAGTGTAGAAATCGTGATTTTCTATGATTTTCCATGCATGCGGTGAGAAAACTCGTGTTTTGTCCCCGCAAAAGCGGTGAGAAAGTTACATATTCTTGCCGGTCGGTGAGAAAGTAGCTACTACTCGCCTCGTTCTGGCCGCAAACTTTCACTCTCGTTGGAAGTCATTATTTTCACCCAATGTATAACAAAATACTATTCCACCCAAATCGATGCATTTAATGCACAGTTCAAGTAGAATACAATTGAAATCTAGGAACATTTAAAATTGAAAACAAGATAGCAAATTAAACTAACAAATAATAACAAATGATCAAGATATTAAAACTGGTCAACTTGTATGGTTTTAGAGGTATCTGGGGACGTATGAGAGATAGACCATCGGTTTCTTTGGCAAAGTCTCAGACTTTTGTGGGTAGAAGTCACCAGTATTGGTGAATATGTCAGGCAGTTGGACAAGTAGTCAATTTTTATGGTTTTAAAAGTGTCTGGGAAGGTATGAGAGATAGACCATAATTTTTTTTTGGCTATGTCTTAGAGTTTTGTAAGTAGAAGTCACCAGCATTTGTGCAAATGTAGGGCTGTTGGAAATGTGGTCAATTTTTAGGCTTTGAGAAGTATCTGCGTCGGAGTTTCGACGGGCACTTGAACGGGATTTGAAACGGGATGTGGAGCGGGTTTCGTAACGGGATTCAGAACGAGCGGTGCAGTTTTATATAGCGCCGCAGGCACATAAAGCGTCACAGGCACATAAAGCGCCGCAGGCACATAAAGCGCCGCAGGCACATAAAGCGCCGCAGGCACATAAAGCACCGCAGGCACATAAAGCGCCGCAGGCACATAAAGCGCCGCAGGCACATAAAGCGCCGCAGGCTAACAATTACCGGGGGTCCAGGGGGCGGCAACCCTCTTGTATACAAAAATAACTCTTTTAAATGACATCACAGCTTTTCCGCTTGCAAGTGTCCTCGCGCGCACAGTCTCTTAGCTTTACGAGTCTTTAAGTCACATACCGTTGCAAACCCCGCGTAGCCCGACGGGACTAACGGTATCGACTAGTTATTTATATAGGACATCTACCTTGACGGGACATTTACGACGTCGGCCTGAATGAAGCATCTCTGACTTCATACCATCATTACTTCACGAGTATTTTTAGAGTAACTTAATCGCTGGGAACAGTCAGCCGTTTCTAATTTTACTTGTTGTAGATGTCGAAAAAAGTTCGAATCTAAAAGCGTAATCGAAACAATTACCAAAGATCATAATCAGATTACACAATTTTTTTATTTGAGTAATTGGTAAAATGGAAATTTTTTGTTCGCGACAAAAACAACTTGTTGGCATTGTAACATTGCATCTTTTGCAAATAATTTTCTTTACGCACACTACATTGGCAGAATTGACAGATCGTGTTGCAAATTGCTGTAAGTAAAAATGTAGACAAAATTGAATAAAAAAACAACAAAATATTTCATCCATTCTTCTAGCGAACATCTGACCAAAATGTAAATAAATAAGGCGACGGCGTAAACACAGAAATATGCTGGAGAATTCAAAGCCAGAAAGTTTTAATTGAAAGGAATGTCGCTTTTTTCAATTGAAAATTATTTTGTTATTTTTTTTCCGAAGATTTTTATGAATTATTTATTCATTGGACAATAAATTTGTAATCAATTTGATTTACTTACATGTCTCGGCACTAGTTGCATAATTTTGAATTAATGAGAAACAAAATTGATAAATTGAAAACGTTTATCTTCCATAGTTAATTTTTTCATGACGTTTTACGTTCCCATAAATTGCTGTGGAGCATTTAACAGAAATAACATTTAAACAAAAATGATATCCAAATCGACTGGTCAATGTTTTTTTGGCAAATAACGTAAATAAATAACACAAATTTATACTTTTACACCGGTTTGAAAATGGTTTGTAATATGGTTAATTCGGCTGACATTAAAATGGTCATACTATTACATGACACATACAAACACACTTCCGAAAATGAGAGCATTTGATACTGTACCATGACGTTTTACGTTTTACCTGAAAACATGTTTACCAACCTTTGCAAATTTAAATGACATGTCGGGGGTGCACTATACTCATCCAATATTCATTAGTTATTTGGATCACAAGGGACGAAAAGTAAATTCAACCGTATGCGAAGTTTGCAGGGTTTGCAGTCCGCGCCGAAGGCAAGGGCAGCGAATCGCACAAGTTGAAATTTTTTTCGTCGTCTCTTGTGATTCACATAATTTTTTATTACACTTACGGAAATATATTTTTGCATCAAATAGAATTTTCTACTTCTGCGCATATCAACGGACATTGTCACTTAAACCGGCGCTGGAACAAAGAGCTGAAAAATTGAATGTACGTAACAATGTGATACAAAAGCTTGCCGGTTCAAATTGGGGTGCAAATGGAAGTGTGCTACGAACTTCTGCGCTGGCGCTCGTTTATTCGTCTGCTGAATACGCTTCACCGGTCTGGTACTCGAGCTGTCTCACAGGCAAAATAGACGTACAGCTGAACGTAGCAATGAGAGTTGGCTCCATATACTCTCGAACCACCACCGATTCGAAGAAAACTGGCGGCGCAAGAAGAGTGGGAAAAATGCATAACTGATTCCCGGCTGTATGTAATCAAAAATGACCTGTTGAACACCCCCCCCCCCCCACGACTGGTCTCTTGATCACCGATATGGAAAGACACTGAAATCCCAATTTTAGTGTTGACGAACCATGCATTTACAAATAAACATCTGATCCGAGAACCACATCTCAAACTAGAAGGCTTCAGTCTTCCCAGGCGAGAGTGAAAGTTGCTGAACCGGTTCTGATCAGGTCATGGCTGTTCTGGTGATCAAATGTATCGATGGCGTTATCGTAACTCCCCGTATTGTGATTGTGGAGATCAAATGGTCCAGACAATGGACCATATTTTTAGTGTATGCCCTCAACGGAAATTCGCTGAGTTGGACATCGCAATTCGAAGTTGAACGAAAAGAAATAGCAATTTATTTTAGCCGTTCAGATAAATGTAAATTCTTATGACGTAATAAACTCCATACGATCAAAAAAAAAAACACGAGTATTGTAATTAGAAACGAAAAATACATGGAGGCACCGCAGAAAAGATATTCATTTTAGCTCATAGCGAATAAAAATATTCTTTCCTTATTGAATTTTTGTTAATTTAGTTGAGAAGACTATGAGATGTGCACGTAAAGGATATAAAATAAATGAAACAGCTGAGAAAGGATTTGCCTTTTATGTAGTCAGAAAGTCTTTCCTTTGTATTATTTGTAGCCTCTCATTTCTACAAATAATACAAACGAAAGACTTTCTTAGCGTTCTTCTTTTTGGAAATTTTGAATAAAGTTTCTTCGCTAAAAAGTTTTTTAATATTTGTGTTTCTTCCTTAGAATTTTTCTTGAATATTTTCTTAATGATTTTTCCTAGGATTTCTTTGAAAAAAGAATTTTTCCTTAGTTTTCTCTTATTGTTCTCCTAAAGATTTTTCTTCAAAAATTTTTTCCTGGAATTTTCTTTAATTCTCATTGTTTTTTCGGTACATCTTTTGACTTCCCTATCCTGAAAAAAGGGAACGCTTTTCTTCAACCTTTCAATGGTTCTCCTCGAAATTTGCTTTAAGGTTGAAGGTCTCCTGGTCTTCTAATTATGCAATTGATTGAAAAGTACTGCGGACAATATTTGGACAATTATTCGATTAAAGGCAGAACTAATGGCGTTTCAATCATGAGCTTAATCAGCTTAGAGGTGCAGGGCGTCCAAAATCCAGATGGTATGACGCAGCTCTTGCCGACTTAAAAACTGTGGGAGTATCCAGCTGGGAGACGTTAGCTGCGGATAGGACCGGTTTTAGAAGCATGTTGCAGAAAGCCAAGACCCTTAATGGGTTGTAGTGCCGGTTAGGTAAGTAAGTATTGTCGCAGTATATGAATGTGCAGACTTTGGCTAAAGTGAAGGACAACATGGTGTTCTGAATTCCTGTTTCCAAAAGAAGATTCCATATAGTGGATCATGTGGAGTGAATGTTAGGGGCATACTATTCAAGTTCTTAGCTCAAGGACACAACACCATGAAATACGAACCTATTTTGGAGAATAGCGTGGAGAAAGAGATTATCAATCGTCTTAAGATATTACGAGAGAAAATGGGAACTGAGGCAAAAGCAGTTTTCGTCAAGAAGCAGTTTTTGAAAGGTTTGGTGTAAGAAAAAACCTTCGCATTTATTTTGGATTTATTAACACGAATGATGGAACATGAGAAAACGAATCTCCGAAAGATTCGAAAGAAATGAAGGAAGTCGATAAACTTAATGAATCTATCGCCCCAGAGGGCACTAATAACTTTTAGATGGCGTGATAACTACCAGAGGGCGGTAATAACTCCCAGAAGGCGTGATAACTTCCAGAGGTCGTCAGTAACTCCCAGAGGGCGTTAATAACTCTAAGAGGGCGTTAGTAACTTTCAGAGGGGATTAATAACTCTCAGAGGGCATTAATATCTCACAGACAGTGTTAATACCTCACAGAGGGTGTTAATAACTCCCTGAGGGCGTAAATAACTCACAGAGGGCGTAATAACTCACATAGGGCATTAATAACTCCCTGAGGGCGCTAATAGCTGCCACATGGCGTGATAACTTCCAGAGGGCGCTAATAACTCCCTGATGACCTTAATAACTCTCAGAGGGCGTGATAACTCCCAGAAGGCATAACTAACTCCTAGAGGGCGTTAATAACTTTCAGAGGGCGTTTAAAACTCCCAGAGGGCGTTTATAACTCCCAGAGGACGTTAATGAAACTCGCGGGGCGTTAACACACTCACAAAGTCTTCATAACACAAACAAGGCGTTAATAGTGCCCACAGGTCGTTAATAACACCCACAGGGGGCGAAAGTCAAAACATTATTCAGAGATGTCAGAGAAGTCATAACCACTTTTCGAGTAACTGTTGACGAACAGCATCTTTGCCACACATGAAATTCTCACTAGCTACAAAATGACAGCAATAGATAAATTACAAGCCTCTTGCAAGCTTTCTGCCGTAATAATTAGTGAAGTCCGTAATGAGGTGGTGCGTAAACATGCAGAACGAGGAGAGTCAAAGAAAAATGCCAAAATACCCCTGAGAAATTATAGACTGTACAACGTCCCTAAGTTCACCCGAGCTGCCCGAGCTCCATAAATTGGGTAGTTTCGGTATTCGATGCCTGAAACGAAAAATCAAGGTACACGAATATGTGACGCCACTCACATATGGAGAGGAGAACATACACGTGTACTTTCGCCACGACTGGATCGCCACCTGTGGAACAATTAGGGAGAAGTAATGTCAGCGTGAATCAATCAAATACATTGGCGTATCGGTGTACGATTCCAGCAATGGAACCTGTCACACCTGACACAAAATGGAGCCTACAATCAACGAATGTCATTGGCAAGAAAGGAATGTGAATCGAATGGCAGCTTAGTATGAATTTACAATGGGTCTTCACGAAATCTGCACTGGACGAAAAATGCCATCAAACGTCGGTTGCCGATTCAGTTGGCTAGGCATCCTCCCGGCAAACTGCATGGAAATTAGAATGAACTGTGTTAAAGTGATTGAACATGTACATAACATAGGAATGGTATGTAATATAAGAATTATTGAAATATAACCATACGACAAATACCTAAATAAACCCCCTCTGGGTATAATTACATAAAGCTATTACAAAACGTATCATCAGACGCACTCAAACAGCATCTCAATATGTCATTACATTGTATGTATGTGTGTCGTGTAATTTTTTGTTGCTAAAGGTCACCCTTCCCAAGTCTGATTTGCTCTATTTGCTCTTTGAACATTGTGTACACTTTTGTTGCAATAATTCTCAAAATCTCTATTTGCATTCAGCAAAAAATCGATGTGTCTTTGGACGCACACAGGCGTTAATGTCGTCTCAGTACCGGAATTTCGTTTCAGTCTTATGCGGCGCAATAATTTCGATTTTTTCCTTCGCTCAGTGACTAAGAAACCTCTGATGAGCGAGGTATAGCGTATCGTTAACTCTTTTTATGTTGAATGTTCTTGCATGTCCATTCTGCTCCTTAACTTCGTGGAAATAAAATTGAAAAAAAAATTTCGCGCGTCTTGACTTACAAAAAAGAAAGTTGTGCAGGCTGAAGAGGAATTAATAATGTTTGAAGAACTTCAAATCGTCATTGCGAAAATATCATTCAAATTTATACGACGTGAGATCTGGAATCCAATGTCAAATTTTAAAAAATCCTCTTTGAATCTAACAGTGAACGTTTGCACCTTGTCAGTGAAAAAGCGGACCTCGCATTATTTTGTATTATTGACTTCTGGCCGCATTGCGTAAATCCATGTTATCACATTTTATGTCACCAAGGATGATGCATCTCGTTCCTCACCCTCTTCATTAACCATTGCCATTTTCTCTTAAGTCACACGCGGAGTTGCACGAAAATTCTTATTTTTGTCATTTTGGCTCTGTTAGTTGTCTGTAACATCAATTTATTTATTTGCTATTCCCATTCCATTTTTTTTGAAACTAGCCAAACCACCCGCCCTCGACGCTAAGCGCTCGGCTCGACCGAATTTTCGGGTGGCCAATATACCTCCGGTTTTCAGTATTAAATTCGATAAACTGGTTTTCAAGAACGGGGCTTTTCTTAAAATTTTCGAGAACAAATGTATTGAGTCAATCCGATGTAGCGCATGAGGTATTTGAACGGAAGGTCAGTTGTATAATTTTTTGGGGAAAGAGCGTTCTACAGGGAGTAATAATGATAAAAATGGTTCATAACGAAAAAGAAAATGTAAAGCTTGTATACCGTTACGTTTCATAACGAAACAGGAAATGTTGTAACGTTACGCTACGTAACGTTAGTTAAGGGTTGCGCCGGACTCAAAATTTCGGCAGCGGCGGATGTATGTTTTTGAAAACGTCGGCGGTGGCGCAATCGGCTAGCCGAAATTTAATTTTTCTTCGGCGGCGGCGAAATTTTTATTTTCCGAATTCGGCGGCGGCGCACTCGGCTAATTTGGTGGCGCTCGTCAATTGTTTTTGAAAACGTGTCTAACGGTAGCGCTAGAATCCGAAAAAATGTACTGCATAATTAGAAGGAACCAGAAACCCTTTTCTGTAGCTTATGTTTTTGGTGAGCTAAGAAATGTTGGGGCTACCAGAATCACGAATGAGAATAACCTACTGATATTATTGCATTTACTTTCGCCATATTAGTTAAAAAAAGGTCTACTAGAGGGCAGTACAAATGCCAGTGTTGAAATTCATACGTCGCGACACATAGTATTTGCTACTATTGTTTTAGAGATTAATCAGGTTTGGGACGGCTTAGAGCCAAGAAATGCAGATCTGCTGATCCTTTGTTCCTATATCCCGTTCATCACGTAAGTCATTAAAACCTACCTGGGCTCGCTAGGAACTTGTCCAGGACAAGTGATCCCAGTTTCAGCACATCTAACGATCTGATTTCATGAGATGATCACATGATCACGCCAGCTCATCTGACCTTTCACTTCCATCTATTCCACAATGTCCAGGTACCCACGCCACCATTATCTGATTTCTCAGACCTAATTCGTTGAGTGTCTGCTTGGACTCTTTCATTAGTTTGGAAGTTGTGACCGGCGACATAATCGCTTCGCTATCAGTAACTACCGTGATCCTCCCATTCTCCGATTCCGGTCGTAAAGAGCACCGCAGTTCTTTCATCGCTGCAAACATTTCCGCCTGAAACACAGTGGTGTAATTTCCTAGATAGAAATTCTCTTCCGTCCTGGGTTCCGTTGCCCTTTTTTGCCCTTCGAAAACCCATATTTGATCGATTTTCGTTATTTTCACAAGATGTGTGGCTCCAGAACTTATGTCGTATCTACAGTGGAACTAAATGGTCGATGCATTCGGACACTCATCAAATCGAGTGCATAGAAGTGCGGCGGCGGTGCACTTTTGTCGGCGGGGCTCGCCGGCGCACACGTCTAGTTACGCTTCATAACGAAAAAAAATATCGTTTTTTAATAACGTTTTCACTTACATTACGTAAGTTTAAATCGACATTTTGTTTCATAAGTAATTCCTGGGTCGATAATTATTCATTATCTCTTCTCGCGTAACTCGGCACAATTGAATTAAATCAGCTTCCAATATGAGTTGAAATACAAAAGCTTCGTTTAAATTGTACCAAAAAAACTTTTATTCAAAAATAGTCAACCAACCGCAGTTTCGAGGAACTTATGTCCTCATCATCGTTGACTATTTATAAATTTATTTATTTATAAATAAAAATGTGAAATTGGAAGCTGATTAAATTTTCGGTTATGAAAATCACGTTACAATTGTAACGTTATTGTAATCACAACAAAAACCCATTTTAAAAGGGAAACGTGACGCAAGTCCTCGCCCCTTCTTCCAACACAACTGATATCAATTTGGGTGACGTTTACAGCTTCAGAACGCAAAAAATTCTTTTGAAATATTTTTGATTAAAAAATGCGTCACAAATGCCTGACCCCCCAATGTTATAGTTTTTCTGTTCTTTCAGATTTGACACGAAAAAAAATTAAGTTTTGCGTGATGTGTCTGAAAGCGCAGAAAAATTATTACGTTGGGAGGGTCCGGCATTTGTGAGGCATTTTTTTATTCAAAAGTGAAAATATTTCAAAAGAATTTTGTGCGTTCCGAAGCTGCAAGCGTCACCCAAATTGATATCAGTTGTTTTGGAAGAAGGAACGAGGACTTGCGTCACGTTTCCCTTTTAAAATGGGTTTTTGTTGTAATATCAGTAGTTTGGGAAAAAAAGAGGAAACAAATTTCCGGCGAAAAAAAATTTGCGGCGAAAAAAATTCCGACGAAAAAAAAATGTATACCCTCAACTTGCTCTACAACATATCATGTCCGCAGCAGTAGCGGAGGGCGTGACGCAGTCCCCACACCCAAAAAAAAACGTCCACAAACCCAAAAAACGCCATCAAAAACCTTTGGGACAAGGAGCCATATATACGCGAACTTTTGAGTTTTTTCCCCTCGCCCCCTCCCAATCCAAATTATATAATCGCAGCAGCTTTGAAACGAGCCCTCAGTCATCAAAATCGGTTGAAAATTGGCTGAGATATCGAGGTTTGAAAATGACATTTTTGTATGGAGAATAAATTTTTCTATTGTTCTCATCATTATGGAAACTTTTTTTCTGATCTGTC
>CM055406.1:51907457-51926979 GCA_029228625.1 Pseudolycoriella hygida
GTCAGTCTCGGCCCCAAATGAAAAATTTCATATGCCGCTTTTCCGGGAAAATTCTGGAAAAGCCGTGGCATGTGGAAAAGTGGTCAATTTTGAGGGTATTTTAGGTAATGCTCGGAGTTTTCGAATTTTAGCTCCGGAGTGACAATAGCTAGAGAGTTGGCTTCTTTGAAAAAGTTATAGAGTTTGGTCAGTAGAATCTTTTGGAATCTTAAGAAAATGGCTGCCAGCAGTCAAACCGGCGCCATCTTGAATTTTCCCAAGCAATAAATGAAGTTTCTTTTGGTTTTTGAATTTTAGCTTCGGAATGACAATACTTAGAGAGTTAGTTTCTTCGCGAAAGTTATAGAGTTTGATCAGGAGAATTTTTTGGGATGTTCAGAAATCTGCCAAAGTGACGCCATCTTGGATTTTTGTTAGGTATAAATTATGCTTCTTTGGGTTTTCGAATTTTAGCTCCGGAATGACACTAGTTTCTTCTAGAAAGTTATAGAGTTTCATCAGGAGAATTTTTGGGTATCATTAGAAAATGATGTCATAGCGGCGCCATCTTGGATTTTCGTTTATGCTTCTACGGTTTTCGAATTTTACCTCCGCAATGACACTACTTAGAGAAATGCATTCTTCCAGAAAATTTTTGAGTTTCATCAGAAGAGTTTTTAGGTATCATTAGAAAATGACTACCAGCTGTCTAAGTGACATCATCTTGGATTTTTTGCTAAATTCTGAATAAGAATACCTAGACAGAATCACTGAGAAGAATTGGTGACACGAAGTGTTCCAAAGGTAGCCTAAAGTGGCACGAAGTGTTCCGAAGGTAGCCGAAGGTGACACGAAGTGATCCGAAGGTGGCTGAAGGCGACACGAAGTGTTCCCAAGGTAGCCGAAGGTGACACGAAGTGTTAGGAAGGCAGGCGAAGGTGTTGGAGAACAATTTTTTTCGGAAAGAAAATTTTGTTGGAGAAAATTTTTTTTGGAAAAAAATTTTTTTGAAGAAAAATAATTTTCGGAGATGAATTTTTTTCGGTGAAAATTTTTTTAAAAAAAATTTTTTTTTGAAAAAAATTTTTTTGGAGACAACATTTTCGGAGGAAACTTTTTTTTTTTAGTAAATTTTTTTAGGACAAAAATTTTTTTTGGAGAAATTTTTTTTTTTTGGAGTGAATTTTTTCGGAGAAAATTTTTAAGGAAAAATTATTAGAGAAAAATTTTTTTGAAGAAAAAAATTTTTTTGAGAAAATGTTTTTTTGGAGAAAAATTTATTTCGAAGACAATTTTTTTTCGAAGAAAATTTTTTTCAAAAAATAGAAATTTTTTCAACAATTGAAAACTTCCAAAACGATTGATATCACAACAAAAACCTCTTAAAAGGAATAGTGACGCAGTCCGCTGGTGGGTCTGGCATTTGTGACGCAATTTTTTTAACACAACGTAATTTTGTTTTAAAAAAAGCGCTCTAATTTTTTCATGAAATCAAAACTTTGAACACAAGGTTCCATTCAAACAAACTTCTGCGTATTATCAGCGATAGCATCACCTCGAGCGATATCATTAATTTTGGAAGCAGACTTACGGACTGCGTTACACTCTACCTTTTGGCGAAAATGATCCCCTCAACTTCCTCTACAACATATCAATAGTTTGTGTTTTTGAGTCGCCGCCTATTTTCCGCCATTTTGGCGGTCACGCTGATACACTACACACCCAACCCAACAACTTTCCCTTTGACACCAAACCTCTATCTCAAACATTGCCTCATACAAAATGTGCTACCATACACAATACACACACAAACACATACGTATGGGCTTTATATGGCGCCTTATAAGAGCCCTGGCGCCCAAACAAAGCCGGTACCCCCCCCCCCTCCTTTTTTAAATCTCATATGGAGTAGAATGCCCACGCGAAGGTCCCTGCAAAATTTCAAGAAAAGTTATCGAGCCGTTTTCGAGCACGAGCCAAAAAAGTCGGTTTTCATACAAATGGCTCTGGAGCTAACTAACTAACCCATTAACTAACGTAGGATGTTTGCATTAACTTTGGCTTCTATGAAATAGCACGTTTTGTATGGAAAATGACGATCATATCTTCGGATCCACCGAACCGATTTTAATGAGTGAAAAGACACTTCGCCTTAGAATTTTCCGTAGAATCCTTAAAACTTAGCTATATATATGGTTCCGCACGCCAGTGTTTTATAGTGAATAATGCAAAAATAATGTCGTTGATAACGTTACCCGGGAACCCTGGTCGAAATCAAAGTCTTGGGCCTTTGCAATAAAAAAAAAAACACTTAACGGCACTAATAATTCCTTTTATTTATTTGTATTAATTTGATTGTCAATAAAATAAATGTTTATTAAAATAAAAGTTAACAAAAAAAATATCTAAAATGTTGGACAACAATAATAATTGTAATTGAAATTATTGTAATAAAAAAACCGCGACAATTTCTACAAAACTAAAATCTATTAGAGTTTGACTTTACCAACGTAAAATATTATGTAAGTTATTAAGTAACATTATTAAGTAAATTAGTCTAAAAAATAAAGTCAAAAGATCAAATTCATTTAGTAAAATAGAAAAGTTATAAACATTAATGGCAAATTATGTATCTATTCTTCATTTTTCTTATTTTCCTAAAAACAAAAATAATTTCACTTTTTTTTAAATTTATTTTTAAAAAAAATATTGTGTTACTCTTTTTAATTTCCTGTTATTTTTATTATTGTTCTCTGAAACTGCGATAATTTATCATAAGGTAATGTTTGTAAAAAAAATGTTATTGTGAAGCGTATTAAGTCTTTGATATTTTGTTAATCACCGGAATGGATGAACTCCTACGTATACAAATTTAAAATTTTCAATTTTATTAATGAGCAATTTTATTCGGAACGTTTGTAAAACCCAAGGAATGAGATGAGATAAAGTAAAGTTTTACTTAACAGCACTTAAGTTGATAAAAAAGCGTAATTTGAATTCCATTTTGAAACAAATGAATGAAATTTGCAAAGAGATGCAGTAATAGCCATTTTTTGAGGTTCGCAAACATAGGGGAAACGACAAGCAGTTGCAGTAAGGTAGATGTGGTAGACAGCGAAATAGCGATGTCAAAATAAGTTTCATTCTGTAAACAGTCACTCAGTGGCTCTAAAAAAACGTAGCACAATATTAAGAGATATCTGAAAATGGTACGTTTTTTTAGAACAACTCTTGACATTGAGACAAATGAAACTTTTATTTTGGCTTCAAAATGTGAAGAAATGGAGAGAGAAACGAGAAACAAAATAAAAAGTGTATTGGAGGGGCGTTAAACATTTTACCATCACTAGGGACGAAAGTCCTCCGCGGCGTGTACTCCAACACACTCTCACTTATTACAAAATACAAGTTTCAATATACCCCAACACACACTCGATGTGTACTTTCGCTTGGGCTTCGCCCACGCACGCATACATCTTCTGTGCATGTGGTATATTGATTGATTTCGTTAATACTTTTGCACTGCAGTTTGTATCCTCTGCTCGTTTTTTCTACGTTCGCAAATTGATTCACGTTAGCTACGCTATTTATTGAAAACGTCAGCTTTTTAGTAGAATGATAAACCAAACTAAATTTTGTTACAAGGTCTCACCTAGACCTATGCGCCAATTCATCCCGGTGAATGAGATGGATTTCCTGTTCCATCGTAAACGTCAAAAGCAAGAGAAACTCTATCGGCGCATAGGTCTAGTCTCCTCGAGTTTTTAGAAATGTTTTTATATGAAAATTTTGGTTGATAAAAGAGAACTCACTTAACATTACTCGGAGTTAGTTAAATTTTGATAATTGAATTCCATGATAGTTTGCGAAATGTTAATCTCTGCGAATCAATTGTGAGGGAACACACACGACAAATGGTTAGTTACAATGCATGAACAATGGTGCTGTTAAGTACAACTTCCTTAGAACATTTTACTTCAAAGACACTTGAGTCAGGCATTTAGACAGAATCGCGTTTATGCAAAACGGCTTTCCACTTTATTTGTTCAACCAAATGAAACCAAGCCGAATCTATTGTTAGTCCGTTGAATTATTTTCGATTTCTCACTTCAATGACTATTGGACCACCAGAACCTCTTCTGCCCCGTTCTTCCATGTATTTCAAATTGGACATGGGCTCACCTTTGTATCGACTTGTTGTCACAGTTTTCCGTTCACTTGATTCTATTGTTTCGGTTCCTCGGCCGTGTTTCATTGGAATGGTTTTCTTCGAGAAACTGTGCACCGTATTCGTGATGCCTGGTCGATTCGGATCATCAGATTTCGAAGAGATTTTGTACGTTTCCGAATAATCTTCGGTACTGGAACTACCTCGACGTACAATACTAGCCGTGTCCTTGTTAATTGTAACTGGTGAACGAGAACCCAGGGACGATTCCCTTTCCCGATTCCGTTCAACGTTGTACTTGTAAACATGGCCGTTTTTCATTATGTCCTCATCTCCGTGTAATGTTTTAAACAGTTCGGGGGCTTGATCTTGCAATCCCCGTAAAAAAACATTTCTTTTGTCCGATACACCGTTGTATCCATTCGGACGGCCATTCAAGCGACGTTCGCTGGAGTATGGAAGATCTTCATCGATTTTCGTTAGATCCCTTTGACTTCGGCTCACAAGGTTTACAATTGATGGACTTTTGAGTTGTGGCTTGTCTTCATTCAAGTGTGGATTCGACTTGTACATTGATTGAGAAAAGTTTTTGTTTAATTTCTCCATATAAATTGGGCTAGGATCGTTCGTTCCATTCAATCCGTGTACGTTAAAACTTTTGCTGCGATTCAAGGCTTTGTATGTGCGTGCTGGTTTTGCAGGACCAGTATTTTGTGATGGCTTGACGGCATTAACAATAGATACGTTTATAGTGGATGAATGGTGTACAGGCTTATGTTCTAATTTTCGTGGTAATGTTTGCGTGCTCCGATAGTCGTGAATGGGTGGAGTTGTCGATGCCAAACGGTTTGTGCTTTTGCTGAAACGGCCCAACGTTTGTGACGTCGTATAGTTTGACGATGCCAAAGTTCTGCAAATAATTGTAAAATGAAACGTAAATTTTATTAAAATCATGCGAAATTCGAATATTTGTATTTGCATTTATTTGTATTAAAAATCAAGGGACCCGAATCAGAATAGATGTGGCAAACAGAGTTGATGTTAAGAAAAGACTCGAACGTATCTGAACAAATTTGGCTTAGCTCTTAAGTGCATGAAATTATGTCCACATTAAATTGTATTGGAAATTGCCGAGAAGGCAATATTGAAAAACGAAAAGTAACACAACGGTGTAAAAAGTCCTTCCGAAAGCACAAAACTGACCCCCAAATACACAAAAATGTTTACCTCAATTTTCTCTACAACGTAGCAAAAAACAATTTTTGGGCTAGGACCAGCCTTAGTATCGACTATGGCCCTAAGTAGAAGCCTCGGACACATACTTCGGCAGACAAAAATTGCTCTGCAACATAGAAATAATTTTTTTTTGTTGGAACCGGCCGACCTGAGGCCCACTTGAGCAAGCACAGACAACGAGCCCAAATTTGTTTTTGAATATATTTCGGTACTTGGTTACCTCTCAAATAGAAAAAGAATCAACGAAATCTGTTAGGATTTATCCAATTTATACAAACAAACACGTTGGGCTGAGTTCAAGGGTTTCTAATCAAAAAATTTTCTTCCATAAAATGTGAGACATTCCTCGACATTTCGATTTAAAAAAAATGAAAATCGGAAAAGATTTACTCGTGTTATGTACAAAAAACACGTAAGGCCCTAGCAGAGACTCGTCTTTAGTGCCCTAGCTAAGTCCAAGGACTCAAATCCAAAAACATTTTTTTCCTTAAATTGTCGGCCATGCCCAAATCTTCCAAACGGCCCTAGCTCGGCGGCCCTTGGGTCGACAGTGCCCAGATTCAATTCCATAAAAGATTTATTTATTTCATAGAAAACAGTTTTTGAAAATCGGTTGATTTTTACTCGAGTTATCGTGTTGACGGACGGACATTTTTTTCATTGCTGATTCGTTATCTAAGGACCATGATCGATGCTCCCCCATACTCACAGGTTGAAATTCGACTGGTTACAAACGTCGTGGTAAACGTAATAGACCTCTTTTCAAAGAACTTCGTTCTTTGTACGGGTCTAAGAGTCAGGAGGGTTTCATTCTTCAGAGTTAAGCTAAAGGCCAGGAACTTCACGTACAGGTTTAAGGGTGGGATGGAGAGACGGGCTTCCAACGTTCCTGTAGTTTTCATTCTTGTCACATATAGATTGGGTCTCTGTATTTTATCTAGCCTATTTTTCGCCGTACCGAGTTTAACCCTAAGCCATCAGACTAGACCGTCATGATAATACATCGCCCTCACTACGATCATGCTGCACTGTGACATATATATGCAAGCAACGTAGGAATTGTGGTTATAATATACGCCGCCGACGTATTTTATCCACCGTACAAGTATTACGAACGCCGTACACGTATCATGTGAGCTCATAGCACGTTCATTACGTATATACTTAATAAAATAAATAAATAAGGTAGATAATACATTCACCGCGTATATAATACGCCAGCGGCGTATATTATAAACACAATTCCTACGTCACTTGTAGATATTTTCTTCAGTGTGATCCACCACGGAACCCGAACCAAAATATAAATGCAAACCCGGCCCGAGCCGAACCCGATCTAAATTTAAAATTTCAAACCCGACCCGAACCGAAACCAAATCAAATCCGAACCGAGCCCGATCCCAAATAAAAAAATTCAAACCCGACTCGACAAAAAAATAAATCCAAAAACCCGATCTGACAAATTGATTCGGGTTCGGGTGCGGTGGCGGTCCGCTCACCTCTAGTCTGAAAATGGCTAACTCCAGTTAGCTCGATTTACGCTTCCTTTCCTGGTTCCAGTATGAGTTTCGCCTTCGTACGAGTTTTTGTTTTCCCACGCCCCACTATCGTATTTAACTGAAAATTCTCTACAAATCAATAATACCCTTGTTTTGTGACTGAAATGGAAGAATCTCTTTTGCTATAGTAGCACGAAGCCATAAAGCCCAACTTAACAGTGCTAACGATTTGAACCAGAGAAATTTTAATTCTAAGTCATAAATGAATGTTCAGTAACACCGACTGGTTCTAATATTTTGCATTATGAAAACCAATACCGAAAGTCCATACGACGTTGACTGTTGCATTTTCGACTGACTCATATCAAATCAACGTGACCTGACCTGACTTTGACCTGATGACCAGATTGACGAGGAAAGTGCGCTTCAAATTTTGAGGCTAATTTCACTTTTCAGGTTTAAGGTCACTTCAAGTGAGATCACCTTCAGTTCAGGTCAAAATTCATTGAACAAGCTTCAGGTCATTTCCGGCTGGGTTTCAGGTATGACCCGACCGGTTCCCCGAGCCTTACCAGAAATTTTAAATCGTTTGAGGTAATAAATTCACATTAGGGTTGGGTGCGAAATTCTCCGCATCGAATTCATTCATCTCACGCAAATATTCATATTTTCGACTTTATCAACGTTTACATTCCGCCATATTTTGCGCTGTGTCAACTACGGAACACTAAAAATAGTCCAAAGAAGGTGTAGTTTCTTATAAACTTTATGCATTGTTATTCGATTGTTCCACTCTTAAAATTTGAATAATATTTCTATGACAAGTGCACAACCTATTGAATGTTAATTTCCGTATAATTTATGGTGAAAAAAACAATGTCTGAACATAGTCTCTTTTTAGTGGAATTCCAACGAGATTTATTATCAGTGGACTAAGAATGAAATGATCGAAGCTGTCTCCAAGGAAATCGGTTTCTGTTGTGGGATTTTCATCGATAACGCGAAAATGTTCCAATGACGACAATTGCATTTCACCAGAGAGAAACTAGTTTAGGTAGGTAGGCATATACGTGAATAACTTGAGGAAATTTGAATTTTAGGCTGACACAAGTTTTAAAATGTTCTTGAGTTTTTGATTGAACTCGTACGAAAGAACGAATGAAAGTTCGTAACATTTATATATTTTGGAATATTTTATTGTAATCCAAATCACAAGATTTTTCATGCAAAATTTCGGCTCGGTTACACAACCGGAGTAATAGAATGGGATGTGACAGCAGTGATACTTGAGAACATTAATTTGTGAACTTGAGAATATGACACTGATGATACTGTTTGGTATACGAAGGTAAGTTCTTCTCGTCAGCATCAGCACTAGTTTCGACTAATATGACATCGCCATGTTTCGTCAAGGCCGTCATTTTTCTAGGTTGAACAAAGTTAACCGATGTGTAACAATTTTTGAAAATGAGATCTTCGATTACGAACAAAAACCGATGTCGTTATTACCCTACGTACCCTTTTTGGGACACACCTTACAAAATGGTTCAGTTCTTACAACAAATCGTACGGGTATGCATAACATCTGATTTTTTACATAAAATCACTCTTACACTCCAGATGAAGCAGTACGCATTTTGTTATTCTTCGTCTTATGGTGCGCTTTATTTTAATAGCATATTTATTTATGACTTTGAACATGAACATGAACTATAAATAACAAAAAAAAATGCCTCGTTGTGTTCATATATAATTTACATTTAAACTACCATTGTTCATTGTCTCTCTTTGAAATGATTATGTTGACATGGAGACCAGAGACATGTCATTGTTACACCCATGTATGAATCGCAAGGTTAACTATTTTACAAATTATATATTTGTAGCAATTAGCAACTGCCGTTGAATGGATTACATAATTTGTTTATTAATATAGAAATGAGTAATTTGTCACTAGTAGTGCTGGGAACATTCTCATTCCCATTTCAATGGAAATTATTGAAACTAAAGGCTTACGACTGCGGATTTTTAAATTGTATGCTCTAAGTGTGAGACACCGAAATACGTAGAGTAATTCAGGGCAAGTGATATATTTGGTCAGTTGAAACAGATGTCTTTATAAAAAGAATTACAATATCGAATAAATAGCGTCTGAAAAGCTCGGGTAATTTAAACAAAAATGTCGAAATAAGTCATTCAGACAAACAACTTCCCAAACAAATCAAATTTTAACGAGCTGAACGTTTGTTTATATACAGACACTCAGAGAAATGTTTATTTCAACACATTTTCGATATGTTCGCAACAACCATGATAAATTTTGGATCTATGTTCTACGCATAGAGGTGAGCGGGACAACTCAACTAAAAAGCCGATCCGAATCCGAATCAATTTGTCATGTTGGGTTGCTTTTTAAATTTTTTGTAAGGTCGGGTCAGGTTTTCATTTTCGTTTTTTTTCGGGTCGGGTCAGGTTTGAAAACGTCAACTAACAAACCGACCCGAAAAAATTAATTCACTCAATAATTTTCTCAAATTTGAGTTTATAAAACATTTCAAAAGAAACCTTTTTAAAAAAAAAGTTCGGGTTCGGGTCAGGGCTTCGGACTCGGCTCGGGTCGGGTTTGAATTTTTTATTTCGCATCGGGCTCGGTTCGGGTTTGAATTTTTATTTAGGCTCGGGTCGGGTCATATTTGGAAGAAAAAGTCGACCCGTACACCTCTAGTTCTGTACTTGCAGCAATCATAATATCATAAATGAATATATTTGCAGCAAATGGATTGTCATTTGCCCCATTGCTACTTATGCTTAGCTCCAATATTATTGTGGTAATTATACAATATACACATATTCATACATTATAGATGGAGCTAGGTTTGATTGATTACCTTAAACATAATGCATTCGATTTTTTCGTTCAATGTAACAGAGACCTGTCAAATCATGTAAGCAGAATCTTGCATTGTCGTTTTAAACAAAAGCTCCAAACTTTTATTTTATTATCATCGCTTTCTATTGTCACTCGATTATTCATTGAATGCTGAAGCAGAGAGTAGACCAAATGAAGTAAAACATTTTCACGAAAACCGTTTACCTTAGCACGTACACGTAGTGTATGAATCAAAAATAAAACTGTCTGTAAATCCTGTCACTTTCTTTTAATAATTTTAGATCACTGATGTCCCATTATTGTCCCATTTCTTAGAACTATTCTTAGACTCGTACGAAGTACGAAGTTTTCCGTAAAGGGGTCTATTGCGTTTACCACGACGTTTGTAACCAGTCGATTTTCGACCCGGGAGTAGGGGGGAGCATCGATCATGATCCTTAGATGGCGAATCAGCAATAAAAAAATGTCCGTCAAAAACTTTTTTCCGTGAAAGGTAATCGTAAAATCTTTAATGTGACTGAATCTGGGCCCTGTCGGCCCAAGGGACGTCGAGCTAGGGCCGTTTAAGTGGTTTTTGGTCTTTTGTACATAACTCAAATCGCAGCTGGAAATAGTGTGTATCCTTGGTATCTAGGATACCGGGCAGTTTGGGGGCCGAAAAACCGGATACCGGGAAATCTTGTTTGGGAAATGTGCTCGAGCGGTTCACGTTTCGGGAAATATGCTCAAGCAAATCTCGAACGGTTTACGTTATGGGAAATCGCTTTAAGATGGGAAATGACTAAAAAATGGGAAATCGCTTCAAAGTGGGAAATGACTAAAAATGGGAAATCGCTTCAAGATGGGAAATGACTAAAAATGGGAAATCGCTTTAAAGTAGGAAAAGACTAAAAAAATGGGAAATCGCTTCAGGATGGGAAATGCCTAAAAAATGGGAAATCGCTTCAAGATGGGAAATGACTAAGAAATGTCAAATCGCTTCAAAGTGGGAAATTACTAAAGAAATCGATTCAAAGTGGGAAATGACTAAAAATGGATGGGAAATGACTAAAAATGGGAAATCGCTTCAGGATGGGAAATGACTAAAAAATGGGAAATCGCTTCAAAGTGGGAAATTACTAAAAATGGGAAATTGCTGAAAACGGGAAATGAATAAAAAATGGAAATCGCTGAAAAATGGGAAGTGAATGAAAAATGGGAAATTACTGAAAAACGGGAAATAAATAAAAAATGGGAAATGGCTGAAAAATGGAAAGTGAGTAAACAACTTAGTTGAAAAAAATTATGAAAAATTTCGCTAGCTCCGCCTGCGCCTTGTATAAACTCTTAAAATATTTAATTGAGATTTTGATGACTTCGTTCAAAAAAATCTCGCTCGCGATTTGTAAAATTTCTTTTTCTTTGTAAAATTTCGATTGATATATCAACAAGTTCGTTAAAAAGTATTAAGAATAATCTCGCTTGCTCCGCTCGCGATTCATAAATTTTTCTTTGTGAAATGTTGATTGATATGTCAACGGTTTCGTCAAAAATTATGAAAAAAAAAAAAATTCGCTCACTCCTTTCGCAACATTTCAACATTTCGGTCACCGGGAAATAACTTTTGGCCACCGGGAAATCGCATTTTGATCACAAGGAAATCTCAATTTTTCACCGGGAAATCTCGATTCCTCAGTGGGAAATTTTATCGATTTTAGACGGATACCAGGAAAAAATGGGAAATCGGATTTGGATATCGGGAAAAAAACATTATTTCCAGCCGCGACTCAAGTAAATCTTCTCCGATTTTCATAAGTTTTTTTTTTTGTTTGAAAGATTTGGGCATGGTCGACAATTTATGGAAGAAAAGTTTTTGGATTTGAGTCCTTGAACTTAGCTAGGGCACTAAAAACGAGGACCCTACGTGTTTTTTGAACATAACACGAGTAAATCTTTCCCGTTTTTCAAAAAAATGTTTTAATCGAAAGGTCTAGCAATGTTTCACATTTTATGGAATAAATTTTTTTGATTCGAGGCCCTTGGACTCAGCCTGGTTCCCAAAACTGAGTTTCTACTAGGGCCCAACGAGTTTGTTTACATAAATCGTGTAAATCCTAACCGATTTTGTTGATTCTTTTTCTATTTGAGAGGTAACCGATTACAGATTTATATTTAAAAATAAATTTGGGCCCGGTGCATGTGCTTAGGGCTCAAGTGGGGCTTAGGTCGGTCCTAAAGTAGGTAGGCTCTAACCAAAGAAAATTTTTTCTATGTTGCAGAGGAAGGAAACATTTTTGTGTAAGGAATTATGTGTCCGAGGCCTCTACTAGGTCGGTACTGAGGTCGGCCATAGCTTAAAAAATGGTTTTTTGCTATTTTGTAGAGAAAATTTAGGCGAACATTTTCCTTTATTTGGGGGTCAATTTTGTGCTTTGGGAAATGTTTTTTAACATCGTTTCTTCGGACGGGTTTTTCAATATTTCCCTATTGGCAATTTCCAGTGCAATTTAATGTGAACGTAAGGCAATATTTACTTAGATACGTTCGAGTCTTTTCGTAACATCAACTCTCTGTGCTGCTTCTATTCTGATACGTACGGGTCACTTCATATATTTTCATACATGGACGCTATTCTTTCTTCAAAGTCATCAAACGTTAAAAAAACGAAAAGACTTTTCGCACATTGTACGAGTAGTCATTTTATTATACTGCGGCTATTCTCACATTGTGCGAAAATTCACTCTATCATGGACATGCTACTTGCACATTGCGCGAATAGCCGCAGTATAATAAAGTGAGTATTGGCGCAATGTGCGAATAGCCGCAGTATAATAAAGTGAGTATTGGCGGAATGTGCGAATAGCTGCAGTATAATAAAGTGACTATTAGCACAATGTGCGAATGGTCTCTACCTTAACAAAAATTATAAGGGAGAATTTATGAACGGCATCTTGGTTGGAGGAGTGAACATTCGGACGTTCGGAATATTTTCCCTGTTAGGTTCTTTGAGAGAACCGAGACCCAAGTACTCTTCCGTTCATAGGGTGTATTGAAAATGACCAAAAGCAAGAGACTTTGAAATTGTAAAGAAACATTTTCTGGTTCCGTGTTTCCAGGGACTATTTGGTATTTAGGGGACGAAAGGGGAAATTTTGAACGAAAGCTACAAGAGGGTATGCATACCAATTGTACTGTACGATGCTTATAATTGAATAACCAGCAGATATCGCCTTGCAATAGAAATTATTGCTCTAATAACTCCATAAAACAGACATAGTAACTCTCGTAGTGACATACACGTCTTCACTCAACAATTTGGAAAATAAAACTATGAAACTTAATATCTGTGCCAACTGTTGACATACAGAATTTCCTAATATAAGCCAACAAAACTTAGTCATGAGTCAAGCTCTATATAGCCTAACCTGTGTGAATTCTATTCCTACTTCTTATAAGTTATTCCTACTTCGTGTATAAGTCAACTAAATACGTAGAATACAGAATGTATCATATAACTAGTAAGAATTCGCATTCACATCGACTTATTTAGATCGCAAATTAAATAATTTAGCTTATGCAAATTTTGTGATAATTATATATTACCTTACGTCGTATGGTGAGTAAAGAGGTGGAAGCTGTAGGTGTATCTTGTTGTTTTTATTTGAATTGACAAAAAGTTATTGTAATAACGAAGTATTTACAATGTAAAAAATATTGCAGACTATACCTTGGTAGACTTTTTTTTCGCTGTAGTTCAATTTTTGAAAAAATTATGGAGTCTTGAAGAATTCAACAATCAACTTTTTATTGATACGAATCTTCCAACGTTCATCTTTTTTGTCAATTTAAACTTCATGAAACCGCATAGAGCGGAATAGACATTCGAAAACTATAATAAAAACTTTGACGTCATTGTTTGTTACAATTTCATGCGGGACTTAATCATGCGGGATGCATGAATTAAGCAACGCCTAATTTATTGCTTAAAAATTTGGTCATGCCAGAGGAATCCGCATTGCGTCCCGTGGTTATCACTAAGTCTCGCAGCGATCTGCACTTTGATGCAGAAAATGTTGCAAAAGGTGGATAAGAAGAAGTTAGAAAAAGAAGATATTTCTCTGTCCTCTGGGATAAAAACTCTCCTCATCCATCCCTTAAAAAAATTTGTGATGATTGGACTTTCACACTTCCGAGCCGAGGTGTTCTACCGAACCGAAACCGAGGTGTTCCCAACCGATAACAGATAACATTTTTATGCTAGGAATTACGTAAGTGCCGCTTTATGAATTGTCGCCAAACATTCAAAATGACATTTGGTGACTCTTACAGTTCTTAAGTGACTCTTAAGTGACCACGAAAATAAACAAAGATAATGAATCGTCAACGTCCTGAAAGTTGACACAAAGGGAACGGATATTCGGTCCGAAATCACCACCTTCAATAACGTCACAGGAGGGAAAAACATATTTTTCTGATGAAATTTTCTCGCAATTGCCCGAAGGCAAACTTAATATCTCTGCGTGTAATAATATCTCTGAAGTCGTAAAATGCAAATTATTTGTGTGATAAAAGAAAAATAAAAATTACATTTCTGATGTTCGTTTCAATTAAATCCGCGAAGGTTACAGCAGAATCGCAACAATAGTCAACAGAAGGTACATTATAATGCGAATGATTAAGCCATCAATAAAAATGCAGTCAACTAATTAATTTATTGTGACTGTGCACATTTTCTAGCTAATTTTAAATAAAAACGATATGTGTCTGCTTGTAGCAGACATTGCAATGTTCAAACAAAAAACATCTCATTTTATGGTAACAGATCGTAAATCGCATTCGTCGCGTATAAATCGTGAAAATAAATCAATTTATGCAATTCAACTTGAGCCAAAGGTACCGTACATGATTTTATTATTGGTCGTTTGTTACCAGAGAATGAAATTTATGATAAAAAAAAAACAAATCACTCACCTGGACGGACTATATAATTCCACATCTTCCGATCGTAACCGTCTGCTGTGATTACGTTGTGGTCGCACACCATCGTAACGATTTTCTTTACCATAAATACTTCCACCGTAGGGGTCCTCACCCAAGTAGTACTTTTGTTTCGGACTTGCCATATCAATGTCAGACGATCCTCTGCGATCGATTGTTCGTTCACGTCTGCTACCACTAACAACACTTGATTCACGATTCGATTGCCCAATATGACTGTCGATTACATTATACTGTTGATACGTTGAAGCGCCATTAGTCATTGTTTGTTGATGTTGTTGTGATTTTGTTGATGGAGAAGGGGAACGCTTTGATTTCATTTTCATCTTACGTTCTGCACTAGCCGATCGAATTTTGCCTACCAATTTCCGCAACGAATTGCCAATTACCGTACTCACTTTATTTTGTTTTGATGGCGCAGTTTGCGTTTGGATGGTTTGCGTCGGCCGAGGCGTTTCGGAGGCGAAGCGAGTTCGTTGATATTTTTTGATGCCACCGTTTAATTGTTGCGATGGCGATATGGAACGACTACGTGAAGGAGGTGAATAGTCCGGTGACGGTTCATTACGTTTCTGGTTTTGTGCGTTTTGGGTGAGTCGTAATTTCTTCTCCAGCACACGTTTGCGTTGAGGAACTGTCGGACGAACATCTTCGGAATCGTAATTTTCTGGTGACGGGCTGCGAATGCCACTGTCAGGAGTTCTCATTTTTTGTGGAGGTACCGGCGATCTCGGTGCAGTGAAGTATGTGGAAGATGAAACATAAGCCGAATCGTCTCTTTGGATGATAGACTTATTCGCATCCTTGTAATTTCTCTCATCCTCTCCGCTGTCGCGGATAAACGAATCTTCTCGACCATTTTTTAAATATCTTATGTCCTCTCTTGAATCTTTCACATACCCTGAATCTTCACGGTGCAAAAATCCATTTCGCTTTTTCGAAGACTTTGCATACAATTCCTCTTTTGAATCATTTCTCGCGCTTAAATATCCTAAATCTTCCTTTTGTGTTTTCAAATTGCGAGAATCGTCACTACCACCATTTGAATCTCGACGATATCTCAAATCACCGCGGCTGCCGTACCTCTGCTCGGTTTTTCCATTTCGCTTAAAATCAACTTCGTCTTTGATCAATCTGCTCGGTCGTAACTCTTCGCGTGATCCAACGCGGTGTCTATTTCGATTTCTCTCGAGTGTTCCCTTCAATTCCTCCTGGAAATTTTTCGGTGGAAAACTTCGTGGCGAAGAATCCTTTCGCTCTGACCATTCCGATATTCCTTGGAAATATTTCGTTTTTGAATTTAATTCACGTTCTGGTGCTGCAACGTTAGAAAATGGTGTGGTATTGCCGTTGTAGTCGGAAGTTGGAAATGGTTTCGCTGCACCGGTCGTTGGAGTTGTAGCATTTGATTTGATTGTGACATTGAAAAATGATTTTTTTGTCGGTTCGATATCATCGTCTCTGGAATCCTTCGATGAACGGGATTCGCTACCAAAGTGACTTTCAAGCCACTTGATGGTTTCACCCTTACGCGTTAGCTCTTCTTTGTCGAAATCCAGAGGTCGTTCGGTAAGTGCATCTTTACGATCACCAAGCAGTGCTTCTAGGAAACAAAAATTTCTTCTTAGCGAAGAAAAAAACAAACAAATATTCATCTCACCTCTATGCTGTTGAAGCAAAGTTTTCTGATTTCGTCTTGTTTTTCTTAGTCTATCTGACAAACTATCCCAATCTGATGGATTTTCCATTGGTCCATACAAATCTACAAATTTTCAGTATTCTCACAGACTGATTGCGACGGATAATAAATTCATAAATGGTGCCCTTACCTTTATCCATTTGTTCTGTTTCAGCTGCGTATTTAATTTCCCTTCCAATTACTTTACCATCGGCAACATACTCTACAGCTTGTTCATCACGTTGTTTGTAAAATCGCTGATTCGACTCCTAAAATTGTTGGAAAACAAATTATTAAATTCCGTATACCAAACACCAAATGTACCTTTTCGTCAACGCGTTCTCGACTGCCTGTTGAATTGTCGTCTTTTTCTGGTAAGTCTTCATCAAACAATTCTTCGTGCTCCGTTGTTTTCTTCTTTTCCGTGACTAGTGTTCCATCTGGTTGGGCTAGACACTTCAAATCCACATCTTCTGTGTCAACAGTTTTGTGCGCTTTTGTAGATTGATGAACTATTCGTGGACCAGTCGGCACTAATTGACATTGTCCTGATAGAAGAGTTGACTTAATGTCTTGGCCACTGTTAACTGCATTAACGTAAGCCTGAAATAGAACAGAAAAGCGATGTTAAAAAAACAATATCTAGGGCTTTATACAATGCTATTACGACAGCAAGTAACTTCTCGGCACGGATGTCGTTTTTTTAAAAAACAAAATTTTTTCTTACAAACGTTGAAGTTACAAGCCAACGGACGAATATTCGGGAAATTCAGATAATTTAAAGATTTTGTATTTATTGAGAAACATAGGTAAAATCAAACATCAACTAATAACTTATAGATATGCGTAGATCTCATCCGATTTTTTACCAAGTGGTAAAGTGGCCATAATAGAAGCCACATTGCCGCGGTAAATGGTCAGATTTGTTTGGTAAAAAAAGACCTCGATCTAGGGTCTTCAGACGACTCGGATAATAATCTTCCCAATGCGTTCAGGAGCCAACTAACCTTTTGCCAGATAATTTCTATTTTGTTTCGTACCCAAATTTATGGGGTGGGTGGGGGTAGAGCCGTGCGCCGGCGTTTCGTCGACTGGGTCTTCAAGACAGTCTCTAGTCTTTGGACAACATCCTAGACTAGCAAAAATGTAAAGAATAGTTGCACCTAATCGACTCTCAGGTCACTGTCACTGGAACAAATTTAGAGTTGCGCCGACTTAAAATCGATTGTCAGCCGAATGTTCGATTTTAAGTCGGCGCAACTCAAATAATTTGTTTAAGTGACATTTACGAGCAAAATTGTCTTTGAGAGACAATTAGATACAACTTTCCTCTACATTTTTGCTGAACATTGGACAAGTGTAAGATATTATCCTAAGGCTAAAGACTGTCTTTAAGACCCAGCCGACGAAACGCCACCGCACGGCTCTAGGTGGGGGTGTCTAAAAAAGTAAAAAAAAATTCAAACTTCATTTGTGAATATTCTCTTTGTTCTATGTAAGAAAATTTGGAGGCTAGAAAAAATTCCAGATCAACGTCATGTCATTGAGTAAATTACATCTCAAGATTTCTCGATTATTGAGAAAGCTAAAATAATCTGCCTTAAGAACAATGAAGGATTTATTATTTATTTACGAAGTACAAAATTCGTATAAGTTTACTGCAATCAATTTTATTGTAATATGGGGTAGATCGAAGCGGGTGTGAGGTCTCCCTTCTCATTTCAGATTGATTTCTTCTTTTCGGCTTGTGCAGTTGTTTTTCTGGTCAACGAAGATCATTTTTCGAAAAAATGGGATCTAGGCTGACGCTGATGACCCTTGTTCTTCTATTTGAAAGCGTCTGTTTCTTTCTAACCAACGCTTTAGAATAGAAGAACGAGAGCCATCCGCGCCAGCCTAGAAAGAAAAGAAAAACAAATCCACAGCCAAAAAAGAAAGAAATTAATCTGAAATGAGAAGAGCTAGGGTGGAATGCATTTAATATCGTCTAGAGATGACGAATCAACGAAAAAATTTGTCCGACCTCCAGTCCGTTCTATCGTTTTTCTAAACGGCTGCACCGATCACCCTGAAAGGTACATACGCCGCGGCCATAAGGCAAATCCGTTATATTCATGTTCAAAAATCTATTTCTCGTGAAATATTCACAATTTAAATGTAAGAATCCTTAAAACGTGATTTAAGAATGTTCAAAAATGTCGGGAAAAATATTTGTGCATGTAGGCCGCAGACACGCGTATGAAAGTTAATGTCAAACTGCATGCTTTTGATTTCTATATCTGATCTGCTCTAACTTTTGTAAACTACCAATATCTCACTTCACGTATTAGAGAAACTAACAACTGCAATGAAGTTGATGCATTAAATTGTAAAATTGAGCACGTTATTTGAATTTGTAATTCGCCTATTATTGTCGACAGAGTTGAAATAATGTTAGTTTTGTCTGATTTGTACAAAACCTTTGCACTGCAAAATCTTTTCGAAAGGTCCAAGCGTGAACAAGAGTAAAGAGGTGAAATAATATTTTCGCCCCGCTTTCGGAGTGAGTTTTAAATTTTACTGTAGGGAAAGCATCTTTGCATCCAATTTTTGTATGAAAAAACTTGTAAACTCGCTAGATTTAGTACGTAATTTCTTGGTTTGTTGTTGTGAAAAACTTCCAGAACCATACATAGGAGAGTGTTGACGCATTTTTTTGTAGGGGGTGGAAAGGTTGACGAATATTTGGATGCGTCTTCTGAATCGGGAGTTACACTTTTCGTCCAGTAAATATGATTTATTCCATTCCAACGATAAATACAACAAATTACAAGTTTTTTAACAATAATAAATTATGAAAATTTAATATTTTTCATCTAAAGTTAAAAGCGATGTTCATTAACATAAAAATATTTTGTAGACTACATAGTTACAAATTCCAGGTCATACTAGCACAAGCTACACCAAAATATGCTAAAAACAACTTAAAACTTCTGAATCCATTCTTCTAAGAAAAAATATTTTGTTGCCACATACGGCTTTCATTTTTCGAAAATAATTTACATAAAAAGTTAAAAAGTAAATTACATTTTTTGTGGAATCAAGCTTGGAACGAA
>CM055406.1:51927479-51981549 GCA_029228625.1 Pseudolycoriella hygida
AGGGACGACCGCCACGAAATGACTACTCATTATTGATGGGGGGGTGGTCCTCTACCATAACCACCCACCCCCACCTCCCTCCTAGGAGTGACCACGAAACTAGAATTTTTCCAATTTCAGAGAACACGTGTTTCAGAAAGGGAAAAATTACCAAATCACGGGATAAAGAACCTTCTAGAATTGGGAGGGATGACGCATATCTATAAAATTACTGCATTTAGAAATTTGCTTCTAAAGGAAAAATTTACATTTTAGAGAAAATAGTTTCAGGATTTCTTGAAGAAAGTACGCTGGTCCTTTTTTTGATATGGTGGCCATAAAAATCATAGGTCTCAAACGTACTTCGGTAAGGCCTTTGACATTACCTTGGGTAATTTCTATGGATCTTTGAAATTCTTATTGTTATAAAAGAGCACGAAACATTGGACAGTTTCATATTTCTTTATTTAGATCGGCGATTTTCATTGAATTTCGATAAAATAAGTGATTGTAAGATGTAACACATAATAAAAAAAATTATTGCATTCACAGAATTTTGTAGACTTCGTCAGAAATCTTTCTGCAAAATTTTACTGAATTTTGTAAAATTCTGTGTGTGTAACTTGAGTCACTGTGGATTGGTCATAAATATGTATTTACGATTACAGTTGTTTTATGCTGTATTTCGTACGTTTTACAGTCGAGTGAAATAAGAGTGTTTCATTTTTTGGCATGTTCTACCGGACTAGATTTCAGGGCTTTGCGATGTTGTTCTACCATGTTTCAGATAACTCAGATCGGATTTATCTGATGTGTTTCGAGCCTTACGCTGCGCAAGAGATAATTTTATCGGTGAGCTATACGAAAATTCTACACTCCACTTAACTTAGACCGGTTCCATCAGTTTTGTTTACAAGGGTTAAAAAAATGTTCTTAAAAGGTAAAGTGTGACGCAGTACTGAAGTCCACTGCAAAAAAAATGTTATCGTTTGTGGTGACGTTTACGGTCAAGATATGCAAAAAATTCCTTGAAAAGAACAGTACCTGTCACGAAATGCTTTCCAAATCTGCCGTAAATCGCATATTTAACTTAGTGACGTCATCAAATGAGAGAATTCCATATATTTTTTCTCTCGAAATTCACTCTTTAAGTTAAATATGCGATTTACGAAAGAAATGTCAGACCCACCAACGTATAATTTTACGCTAACCATTCAGAAAAATGTCAGATGATTCAGTTTCAGATCGAGTACATCCTTGTTATTAAGTATTACCACCAAGTATAATACCTTTCGGAACAAACTGACACCTTATATGATTCTCTCAATCATTCAATGTTAGTGTAAAAGTGACGAACATAGTAGGTTCTGTATATCGGTCCACCATTCTTGACGAATTATCTAATTCGTATTGTAAAATTTTGAGTCAAGAATCGAAAGTTTTCTTTCTGAACGTCATAAAATTGAAATGTCAGTCTTTTTTGTCCCAAACATTTTTTTTTTTAGTTTTTCTTCTAGATTCGTGGATTTTTTTTTGTGTGAGGACTGCGTCACGCCCTTCGTTGCCGCTTTGGGCATCATTGTTACTATCAAAACATGATTTGAGCCTATGCTCTGTCAACTCAACATCTTGCATCAATCAGACGTGCAAGCATATGTTCATCAGACGTCTGCTCTGGTAGCAAGAACGAAAAAAGAAAAATTCAAGACAGTTAACACACATAAAATTACCACGTGTAACGTAAAGCTCAAAGTACCACCCGGGGCGATTCTACCGGACTTGTTCAATATTACCGGGTGGCTTTGAATGGTCGTTATGCATAGTCAGAGATAGCATATCCCATTCAAAAATGCTCTAATCTATTAATTTGTTCTGTCCGATATTGAGAAGGCAATATTGACCATGTGCCTTGTCCCATGGTTCTTTAGTTGTCGCCGATTGTGTACGAAACGTGATGTCTAACTGCGAATAGACTTTCCTGATAGGACTTGCTATTTGTGTATGTTACGTAAAAGCAATTCTGTCTGATTAATCAAGAATTCGTTACTATTCTTAAGCAAAGGAATAAACGGTAAAGTTATGAGAACGTTTTCAAAATTGATTTGATCTCGAAATCCGATGTTCATAACAAAGTGCTGTTAATGTTAATGTTTATTAATGCCACGTTCACTTTCTTTAAGAGCATAAAATCGAATAAACGAACGAATGAACGAAAATCAATGTTTTCATCTGAAAGTTGATCTACCCAAATAAAACAGAAAAATATAAGTGAATAGAGAGCGTCAAATAGACTCTTGCAACGTATATCCATTGCCACTCATTCCCGAAGAACTCAAATTTTGTTTATTTTCAGAGCGATAAGTGAACAAACACGAGATGTTACGAGGTAATAAATGGGATTTAAGACAATATTGTACATGTTGGTTAAATAAATAAATAATCATCACTGCTACACGAGGAAAATGTTATTACATTGCTTAACGAACGGTTCAGTACATTTCGCTTTTGCGTGATGTATTTCATCGTCATCATATCAAATAAAATGAAGGAAACAAAATATTGCATTAAGTCAATAAATGTTTGTTAAATTGTAAAATCAAAAATGTTTTTATATGGAAAAGCGTGCGCTTGACGATATTTATCAGGAAGTAAATTGCAACTTTGAAGCCGATTTAAAGAGAGTGGGTTGAATTGCATATTAAACAGAATCGATAAATATCTGAACATGTATGAGATGGGTAATATGGCAACCATAAATTTGTATTTTTTTATTGATGCATGTGCATTTCATGCAGAGGAAAATAGTGTAAAAAATGTACTACAATTGTAATTGATTTCATGTGGTGTAATAAACTTGGCTACACTGTAATTATCAGATTATTTGCTACTTATCTAATCACCTTGTACGACGCTGTAACGCTAGCATGGAAACCAGGCCTATATAAGTCATGATATGAAGGTAATGTCCAGCGTATATTACATAAAAAATCTCGTTTTTTTCGGTATAAGTTACCATGCACACAAGTTGGTAAAAGAGAATGAAATGGTTTCGTAAATGAAGTTACTACTTTTATTTCATATTTCGGTTAGAAATTTTGCAGGAAGTTGTTTTGAAAATGTTGGAAAACTTTTCAAGAAGCAATTACGTTAAATGGCTCATGATCCCTTAACCTGACCAGGATGACGGAGTATTCTAGAGTGGGAATGGGTAAAGGTCCTATAAGTTTACTACAAGACATTTTATTGTAACATCGGGTAGATCGAGGCGGGAGTGAGGTGGATGCATTCAATATCGTCTAGAGATGACGAGTCAGCGAAAAGTCTGTCCGTTCCATGGTTTTTTCATAATCGCTGCACCGATCACCTAATATAAACTATTTTCCCTGAAAAGTACATATGTGCCATGATTCAAGTTCAAAGATGAGCAAAATCGGTCAAGTGGTACCGGAGATATGGTCGAAAAAGTGACCAAAAACATGGGAATTTTTTTTTTTTTTGTGGAAATTGGGTCACTGGTCTGGGCACTGGGACCAATGGAATGGACGAAATTGAGTTTCTTGGCCATAAATGAAAGCAGATGGTTTTTCGTCTATATTTGCTCAACTATGCAATATGGAGATTTACTGTCAAAGCAACGATGTAAAGAATACAATTTTAGAGAACACGTGATTCAGGGTTTTAGGGAAAAATGGCCCAATATGATCATTTCTAGAATTGGGCTGGATGACACATATCTCTAGAACTATGGCAGTTAGAAAGTTGCTTCCAAAGACAAAGTTGAAGGGAATAAAATTTTAGAGAACCCGTGTCTTAGAGTTTTTCCGAAAAATGTCCAATCCTTGGGATTCAAACACTTACTGAATCAGGAGGGATTACTCATATCTCTAGAACTTTGGCAGTTAGAAAGTTGCTTCCAAAATAAAAGTTGTAAAGAATTAAAATTAAGTGCACACGTGTCTCAGGCTTTTCCTGAAAAATGTCAATATCCTTGGAATTCAGTCACTTACTGAATCAGGAGGGATGACTCTTATCTCTGGACCTATGGCAGTTGGAAAGTTGCTTCCAAAAGAAAAGTGGTAGAGAATTAAATTTTAGTGAACACGTGTCTCAGGGTTTTCCTGCAAAATATCACAATCCTTGGAATGCAGTCACTTCTAGAATCGGGAGGGATGATTCATATCTCTGGACTGATGGCAGTTGGAAATTTGCTTCCAAAAGAATAGTTGTAGAGAATAAAATTTTAGAGAACATGTGTTTCAGGGTTTCAAGGAAAACTGACCCCATCCCGGCCCCATTCTACAATTTTCGAGAGGGTTTTCCACATTATCTTGAGTAAGTAAGTACGGACGCTCTTAAGGGGATGGGGAGTGGGGAGATAGGTTTGTTATTAAAACATATTTACGTGCGAAAAGAAGCAACTGCGTAAGCACTGTACAGAATACCCAGAAATGATCATTCAATGGCTGATGCAATCCGAAAGGAGGAGATTTTTGTACAATGCTGTCAATTCGGATTTGTTCTTGATGCAAGTGAATTGAAAATTGATTCATACCTCAGCTCCATAATAAACTGAACTGAATTCGTTGGGATTTCTCATGCTTTCAAAGTTTGATTGCGCGGCAGCGCATAAAAAGGCTTCTATAGCTTGAAGCTTTGAGCTGTCTCTTTCTGTGATAGCAAAATTAACTGATATTTTCAAATAATTTGCAATGCGCAGGGAATTACAGCTTAGACTTGACCCATGTCGTATTAGGAAGCGTTCCATCAAAGTCTAAGCTGTAATTTCGTTAAATCGTTTTTCCACATGTCGACTTTTATAATATTAATTGATTTGTATCCGCAACCTTTAATGTTGAAATAATTTTATTATTATCATTATAAAATATTCCTCTCGGTGATTTCATTTATACTAAAGAATTCATTTAATGTATAATCTAAATGTATATTTCGTCTGCCATCTATCCATCTAAGAAAAACAACAAAAAAGTAACAATTTACAATGCCTTGAGCACAATTTCAATTACATAAAATGCGATTAGGTATGCATTCATCCGCAGATCTAAGGCAATTTAAGCAAAATAAATATATTTTAGTGGTTTTCAGATTTATAATGTTCTATGAATGTGTATAGTGTGTAGTGTATAGTTACGTATCGTGCTTGCGTATAGAGGAGGAAACAGAAACCTTTATTTTTGATCAAAATGCTCATAGTATATTACATGCACACGCATGTATTTTTGTACACAGGACGTCGCGACGGGGAGAGAGAACTCATAAATCTCTATAAATTTCGAGAGGATTCCTTCAGAGATCTCAATTTTCAGTACTATTTTACCAACTTTTTCATTTTCGACAAAAGAAACGTTAGACAACTAAAAATTGAGGTCCTTGAAGTTTTCACCAACCTTCAGAAAGAGGCTTATAACACGAGATTAAACTAGAGTTATAATTTTTAATTTCACAATTTTCCGACCACTGATGCAATTAAAATGCTTACATGTCTCAACGGTTTCGAATTTGAATTATGTATTTAAATTGGACTTTTGTTAATACTGAATATAAATACGAGCACCTCGAGCTGAATATTCATAGAATGAGAGTTTTACGGCAATGAATTCCATGGGTGAATTTTATTTATCCATACGTTCAATGAGTAGTTAGAAATCAGCGATAATTATAATTGGTTTATCGGTTTAAGAAGTCACATAATATAGCTCGCATGCTCTCATGTTGTTTTTTTATGGTTAAATTTACATTGTAACACACGTTATACTTATTGATAGTTTTTTTCGATTATTAATACCGAACCAGTAAACATTGCATAATTGGATATTTATTTTAGTTGTTGATATTTAACGAATGTAATTATTGCTGTTATGAAAGCAACTTTGTTCCGAATCATTGATTTGAAAACATGTGTTGCTTTCGTGCATAATCGGAACATAAGAACAATAGCCAGTCTTCCAGTGAGAAAGCTACAAATTAAAGTAGCGGACGAGATGAGAATTTTATTCACTATTAATCAAAGAGTCGAGAATATTATTTGACTGAGCTAAGCTTTAAATAACACTTCAATTTAGAACTTTACTATAAGACGTTAATGTTGTTCCGCACACCACGCATGCATTGTCAAGCCTTCCGTATTTAATTTTCATTGCAAACGTTCTTCATTTTTGTATGAAATAGAGTTATAAATAAAAATCTTTCGCAACAGGAGGTTCTTTGAAAGCAAATTTTATTCCGAATATCAAAAAAAAAAAAAAAAATGGTGAACCGTAAACGCTTATTTATAGTTGTTTCTTTTTCGATTAATTGAATTGTCACCTAAAAATTTGCATTTACAGTCGACTGTTTTTATTTTGAGTAGACGTAATACAAACTTTATTCATTGATTACAATGCCGAAATGTTTACAAGAGCTGTTTACGGTCAGAGCTAAAGAAATTTTAACAAGACTTGAGTTTACCGCCAGAATAGAGAAAATTGCATTGAAACTGAAGTTTACAGCCAGGGAGCAGGGGCTGCTGTAAAATTAATTTTCGGTTTTTACCAAGTAATGAACAAACTTTTAAACAAATATTCTACAAAAAAATTACATATTTTCTCTGAAAAATTCAAACTTTTGCGCAAAAATCCCTGGAGGAGCTACGCACGTCACTTTATCTATCTAGAACGACAATCTCGAACTTATCCCTCTAGGGCAAATTTCGATCGGGGAATCGATAAATCTGTTCTACAGGAACGGAAAAGTGAAAACCGACAAGTTTCTGATTTTTCATACGAATTTACCATACAAATCAGAAACTTGTCGATTTTCACTTTTCCGTTCCTGTAAATACATAAAATAAAATTGTTATTTTGACGTGTGGCATTATGACAATTTTGGCAAGAAGTGCATAATCTACTATTTTATTCCCGGGGTAAGTAATTTGTCACTCTCCCTAGTGAGTGAAAAAATCATTTTCTCCCGTCAAATGATCACAATTCTGCCGTACAAGTACCATAATAGTAGTTTTCGAGACTATTATGGTATAAAGGTATTTTATAGCAAGAGATGTCAAATGTCGATCTGAGACGAAGCCGAAGTCGACAGACATCGATTGCGATAAAATATCATCATACGACACGTGTATAGAAAAAAGTGTTTCGTTACCAAGCGTTACTAGTGCGAGAAAGTTAAATGGAAATCCTTTCTAGCTCTGTTTCATACAAAATGAGTTACGAAAATACATTTATAACATGCATATTATAGCCCTCAAACTGAAGTTTGAGGCTCTTGTGTTATAAAATATCGTATAAAACACTGGCTGTAATTTGAGATCTCGTATCTGGTAGGGTTAAAGAACCTCGGACTGCCGCCCTCGGATCTTCAACACCTTGTGTTATAATATATTATTATTGCATTGGTGACTATAATACGTCAATTACAGCACCCAAACCCACTGAAAATAGGACTATAATATGCCGATTATAGTCGAGTTCTATACATCGACACATTACCATAATAGCGTTATTGTGGTAGACTCGACTATATTCAGTGTTATTATGGTGGAGTTGAATAAACTATAGTTGAGTTAAATAAATGTTGTCGCTGATTTTTGTGAAGTATGCAATAACATTATTGCTGACTGTACGTCCAGTGTTGAAAAAAGTTAGAAAAAAGTCAGTTCAAGTTCATTTTGAGTGATTGGGATCGAAATTGCATGAAGTTTGACGGTGTTTCATCTATACAGCTTCACTTTTTCACACGTTCGTTTCGTATAAAAACTGGTTGTGGATATTGTTATGTTGATAGAGCTATGCAGCGCATAACTCTTTTTACTTCGCTTTGTATCTATTTTCTTTGGTAAGGTTTGGCAGTTTCATCGGTTGAAAAATCGTCAAGTATTTCTTATTTGTTAAATCCACAGTTTCGAGCATAATTGGCCATTATAGGCACCAGCAATAAATAAGTACTAAATCGCTTGATCATAGTCTCGATACGAGAAGTGACCTCGGGGCGAAGTGAAAGGTCTATTCACGCATCGAGATGAAGTTAATGACCGAGGGCCTTAGGGCTTAGGATAACTTCATCTCGGTGCGTGAATAGACCTTGCACTACAACCCTCGGATCATTCATCAAAACTCGACTATAATCACTCCTTGTGTTATAATGTACTATTATCGTCTGCGCGTTTTATTTTTGACGTTTATTATTGAGACAATAATAACAAATTACTGTGTAGTGATATGTCAAATTGGTATTCTCCTAGTTCGTTGTGTCGTTTTCGCTCATAAAAAGCCGTAGTCTCGGCAAGTCTCAACATTGGCTTCAACAGAGCATAATATTTATTTCAGCGCCATCTAGTCTTATGGTATTACAAATACAAAGCATTGCCTTTTTAATGTTGTTTCTATTCACTAGCATACAATAAAATTGCACCCACCGGGGCTGTATCTTCAAAATGATGACATTTACCTCTTAATCCTTAAAATTTATTAAGGTTGTGGAAAACGTTTTATATTACCCGTATTGTAGACTTTAAATTAACGCTGTAAAAATAAATTAGAGAAACTTGCGTGTCGACTTCGTAGCGTAGAAGAAATAGATTTCGAGAAGTAACGTAGTTCAAGAATTTACATCGTAAGTTGACATTAGGCCAAACAGAGCACGTAAAAAGAGAACATTAAGTAAGAAATAATATGTTTTGTAATTGAGAAAAGAAAAAGACATTAAATTCATCCTCTCAAGGTGGAACCCAGTTTTTGTTAACAAATCGAAAACTGCCTCTGAGTACAAGTATGTGCATATATGAACGCAATCGAGAGATGAAAGAGGCAAATAAAACTGAAACTAAGACTAAAATCAAATAAACATCTATTTTACATTCCATATTGTAGAAGACAATGTCGAGGTTTTTCATTATTTTCTTTCTAACAAAAAATCTCAATGTTTTATTCGAGTTATGTAGCAAATGTTCATGTTTCCGTAGTAAAAAAAATGAAAACGAGAATAGCTTTTAGTGACACTGCCTGACATTTTACATAAAACACTTTTTGTATAAAAAGTGATAAATTGTTTTTGTAGCTTTTTTAATTTTTAGCTTTTCGTAAACTTTGTACATTATTTTATGTACAAGATGCAAAAATTCGAACAATGAGAAGCATCATTTACGTCACTAGGGAGATCGATTTGCTATTTTTTGCGTGAAATTTGTTGTTTGGAGGCAAAATCGAAACCACGACTTTGGTTTTGCCCCCGAGTTCCTATATTAGTAGATTATGCACCTGCGGGGAAATTTTTTTATCTTCGAGGGGGGGGGGGGGTGGGCTTGCATCCCAAACCGAAGGTGAGGAATGTAATCCCCCGAGTAGATAAACAAATTTCCCCGCAGGTGCAATTGCTATTTTATTCACCAAAGCAACAAATCAACGAAACAAAGTTTGACACCAACAACTAATGTATTATTTAAGCCCCTAGGGAAGCACTGCGGTGAATAAAAAATCTAACACCAATACTCTGACGTTAATGCGAGTGACGAGTCCTTTGCAACAAAACCAAAATGCAAAGCTTTCAACTTGAAGTGGCTATGCAATAAAATCAAAACGAATGAGAGCTGATGATTCTTCGCACAAATGCGTTTGTTTTGCAATAGCACGTAGAAATTTGTAATTATTTTGTTATGATACGCACAAACGGTGAAACAGCGAGTTGACAAATGAAAATTTTTTTACCAAAAAAAAAAAAAAAAAGAAACTAAATGAGTTTCCTATTGTTGCATTTGTTTGATGGAGATACGCTCCATCACATAAAATCGTGCGACAAAAACAATCCCGTTTCACAACTAGTTACATAAATAAGTATTTTGACTTGATTTCATTTTGTGAGGTGTCGTTCCACAAGGTAGTAGACATTCTAGGAAAAAAACGGATTAGCTCAGTGAACGGGTCAGCTCAGTGGTTACGTACTGGCTTTCCACAAAGAATACCCGGGTTCAAACCCCTGTGTGAACAAATTCTTTATATGATTTTTCTTCGACGCTTATCATGAGAGTAACGTTCCTAAGCTCACCCAAGCTTCATAAATGGGTAGTTGGGGTAGCAATATTGCAACGATTTGTACACAGCGAAGTATGACGTCACCCATATTCGACGCACTGTGTACGGAACAAGCAGGTTCTTATCGAGCTGCTACGTTAAGGTGTGTGTAAACGTCAAAAAAATAATGACACATTCCATGCCGTTAGGGCCGTTAGGGTTGTGATTCGATTCTGTTCGATGTTCACTTAGGTGTTGCCAGATGTACTAGCGCGCGAATCGTAAAAGAAATAATCCTTCAATCAAAGGTGTTGTTCGGAATACACGTTAAGCATGTGGTCCCTAGCGTGGTTAATCCACACTAGCTGGCAGTTACTCAGTGTAACACCCCGGCAGTCGAACCAGATACTTATAAATGCTGCTCCCGACAAATCAGTGCCATTGGGATTATTAAGAAAAAAATTGTAACAACGGGATTTGAGATGCATCTGTGAGCGTGTCAAACGTTTTACACCACCAGAATTTTTCAGGTCGAAAAAAATATTTTGACGTTTATGTACCAAATTTTTAACTTAATTTTTAAAAACGATTTTCAAACGTGATTTGCTTTGATTAACTCAGAGGCGAGTCATCATCGCACTCAGCAAATTGTAAACGATTCTATTATTTCTCTAAAAAAGTAGATCACATCATAATTTTGAACAACAACTGACACTTGTCTGAAAGAAAATGATCCAAACTTAAAACTACACAAAATATGTTTGAATCTCTGGTAGAATGTGAAGGAATTTTGTCCTCTAAGTGTACAAATAACTATAGTTGTGAAGTATTGAATAAACAAGTTTGATTTCTTTGTATATTTATTTTTCGTTTCGTGTTCTTCGTCATTTTTCCAGTAGTAGCTCAATTTAAATAATTTTTTGTCTTGTTTTTCTGTTCGGTTACACATTGTCTATATTTAAGCTGAATTGATTTACATTCGCTTCTTTTTGTGTGGTTGCCGAAAGGTGTGTCATTAATAATAATTATGCGGTGGATGTTTTCGTTTTCATTTGTTTTTTTTTATTGTTAAATTGTAACAAACAAAAGCAAAAATCTTTCTCAGAACGTGAATAGAGTAGAACATAAAAATGGCTTTCATATTTCTTCCAGAGATGAAATGAACATTATCAGGTCATGGTGATTAATTTGTCATTTTATAAAAAATGCATTACACAGATACTGTACATGAAACAGATCGTTTAAACATAAAACCGCAGAATAAAATATAAAAGCACATTTTTCACATCACTAAGTGTATAACATGGAACAAGTTACACTTATGTTGTCTTCATGACTTCATGGCACTTTAATGTATGTTTGATGACGGTGAACGTGTTTGAAATGTTTGTACGCACCGTATGTATGTACATACCTACTTAAAATTTTTGTAGTTTTCTTTTCGTCAACGTCTAACTCACATACACAACCGTGAAAATTTTCTTAGTTCAGCTAATTTAACATTCGATCAATTTAGCCAAAATTGGTTAATTTCTTGATATTTAAAATAAATTCGTTTCATTTGTCTTATTATTTTCATTTCATTTGCAATTCTATACTTTCGCCTGTCATTGTTAAGTTTGCAAATTCTTATTTTTACAGTCGTCTTACCCACTTCCACACATTATAATCAAATATTTAGGTAATACAAGGTTTCTGGTTTTCGCAGACGCAGACAGTAGCTGAACATTAGATTTGTTGTTATGTCCATATTTAAAGTTTAAATGCTTTTTAGACAAATACAGAAGAGACAGCGAATGCATAAATAAATACTTTATTTCAGACAAGCAAAATTTCGATTTCATTGGCGTATGGGAAAGTATTTGTGATAAAAATAAGGAAGCAAGTTGTCGATAAAAAAGCTAACGGATAAAACGTTCTATGCAACTTGAGAAGCTTGAAGCATATACCCGCATTTCATAATATTGATCTTGGAGACAAAATCAGAGCTAGTGCAAATAGCGCTTGAGGGTTTGGCTTCATTTGGCTAAAAAACATGATCTAATGGAGGATTAGATTCCAAATTTATATTTTATGATTTGAAGGTTCAGATACAAACAAAATCGCATCCAGGTGATTAGGACATTTAGAGTTCGGTGAATTTGATGAGCTTGCCATTGTTCTCTCATGTTTGCCTGCTGGTCATACGTTGATTATGCAGTGATTTGCCGGAGCGATGATTCATTTCGCGAAATTAATCAGATAACAGAAATAAATAATATTGATCACTAATATCGTGCAGACAGAAAATAAAAACATTCAAACGTGTAGAATCTACGAATAAGTGAGGGACCTGACGATAAGGCGTTTCACGGAAAAATGAATTTGTATAAACGCTGCAGTCATGAGATGAAACATCAAAGGTTCGAAATATGTGTGATTGAGGTGCTACGGACCATTCCAAGAATCGTAAACGGTAATTTACTATACATGAGAATTCGTTGGCGGCTGCATCGAAGAAAGTATTTCTTTTCGAATTGATTTGGTTTTGTGTATTTCGCGAAACTCAAAAAACTAATTTACTTGGATGAATTGGATGCATAAATTTTAACACAGCGGTGTTTACTTCGCGACGAGTAAACGAAATATTTGATGATTAATATAAATTAAATTGAGCGAATCGACAAAATTTATTATTGTTAGCCAATGTGTTTATTTGTGAATTATTTGACGAAAATTAATGGAATTCAATTGATTTTGCTCGGTTATTCCTGTAACCAAATAAATATAAAATATTATTGTCACATTTTGTGCACATAAATGTAACGAATATTTGTATCGAAACCGCATGCAATTTTGATAATCAATTAACAAAATCCAGCAGAAACTATTAATTGATTTTCTTCATGTGCTTTTGGTTTATCTACATGAAAACAAATGCTAAATATTTGTGATTTTTTTTTATTTTCCATCGAATCAATTTTGATATCGTTAATGAAAAATCGAGAATTTCGGGAACAATGCAATAAATCGAAATAAAAGACATGATTAATGATGCATTGCAGCATAATATGCATAACGGTGCGATTGTAATCGAGGTAGAAGTCTTTGCCGCGAGGTTTGTTATCAAGCTATGTAGCTCTTGGACGGGGGGCAGATAATCGTGTATTTCGAGTGCAAAAGATTTTTTTGATTTCCAATGATTTTCTGTCGTTTTCTTTGATTTTCTTTTTTCTTAGGATTTTCTTGCACTTTTACACGATTTTTTGGGATTTTCTTTTGATTTTCAAGGATTTTCTTTTTTTTAAGGATTTTCAAGGATCTCCTTTGATTTCCAAAGATTTTTTTGAGAATTTTCAATGAATTTGAGGATTTTCTTAACAATTGATTGGATTATACTATGGCCTCAGACCCTTTAGAGCTTCAGACGTCTTCTTAAATGTTGTGAATGTTTCGAAGTAAAATGTAGGTCTTGACGTCACTTCTTTCTCACTTCAATGATTCCCGTGGTCATCGGTCGCATATCCTGAGCTGTTGAACTTTTTGCTATGTAACTATGTAATTTGAAGTGTACATTTTCACAGACAAACAAATGTACAATTCAATTTTCGGCGCTCGACCGACCGAAGAATATGAGCGGGAAAAAACATGAAAACGAAAAGCGGGAAGTAACCGAAAAACTGGAAATGATCCGCTCACAAATTCTTTACTGATTTCTATTTTGAAATACACTGTTCATTCTTATATTTGATGCAAACTGCCAGAAGGATAGCAATGGCCAATTGATTCGGCAACCTAAATTGATGGACTCTTTCGTCTTGTGCTGACATCGTGAAGACCACTTTACTGGCTGTCATCTGTTCACGTTCAATTTGTTCACAGTCGCAGGTTGTATCAGTATTACCTAGGATCGACTTCTATTGACAGGTTCTATCGCTGGAGAGGTCGGTATCGAACTTCTGAATACACAAATTCAGTTGAGAATGTCTGACGCCATCTTTCATGTGTTTTCCTCGTACCATTGGTACTTTTCCTTATTCTATGATGGTGGCACCCTTTTTAAAGAACACGAAGCGTTTCATATGTGAGTGACGTCGTAAATTTTTTTTCGTGTTTCTGTATTGTGCGTTTCGGGAGTCGAACCACGAAACTACCCAATTTAGGAAGCTTGGGTCCACGGCTATTTCGACAAAAGTGACGTAAAATATTATTTTAAACAAAAAGTTGTTCTACGATATGGCGAAAAATGCACCAATTTTTTTTTTATAAAATTAATTAAAGTGATAAATGAAAGGATCAGTTCAGTTAGTGCAGCCGCCGAAATCGGAAAAAACGGGCGATGGCGGACACTTGCGTTGAATTTCAAATCACAATAGTACTCTTAAGAATTCTAAAAAGTGTATGATTTTTGATTTCCAGCGTAAAGACCGCTCATAACATAGAAAATACTATTCGGTAATACATTCGGCCTCCGTCAGTTCATTTGCGGCTGTCAGATTTTTTTGTAATTTGTAATTGTAATTTTTTTCAAGAAAAACAACAAAACGGTAAACGGTACATTTAGAATAAGTTATTGCTTACAATTACATTTTACGTCTGTTAAAATTAACTTGTAAAAATAGCCATGGACCATTTAGGGACTATCCTCATGGCTGTTAATCGCAAAAAAATTCTACACGTCCCGGGGATCGAACCCGGGTCCCATTTATATATACATCGCCATCACTTCGTTTAGATACAATTTTGAACATTTTTCGCTCGCGGTTTACCATATTGAGATACAATTAGGTAAATCAATATGTCATTCAATAACTATTAAGTTAGACGTCAATAAATGGATGAAACAATTTTGAGTCGATTCAAAATGACACCGGAAAATATGTACTTTTCGGGAAGTCGGATTTGGATACCAGGTAGAAAACATTATTTCCACACGCCCTCCACCTCACCTCTCCTGGAACTAAACTGGCCTCCTCCCTAACCAAAATTGCAACTGTATCGGCACGAAATAAAGAGAATTTTCTCAAATTTTCATATAATTTTATCAATTTGGTTTGTGAGCTCGAGCCCTCGCTCGCTGGCCATCGACCCTGGCTTCGGGCCTGGATGACCTATAGCTAATTAGCATTGAAACATGGAAGAAACGTTTAATTACCATTCAACTTACAAAGCACCTGATTTTTGAAAATACACAGTCTTTGAGCGTATGGAAAAAATGTTTTTTTCCCGGTATCCAAAATCGATTTACCGATTTTTTCCGGTATCCTCTAAAATTAGGCTAAATTGCCCGATTTTGAAAGTCAAATTTCCCGATTTTTGTCACCAAATTTCCCGATTTCGAAGATAGTGTTACCTGTATGTACCTTTCTCGTTTAGTTGAGAATTAAGATATTCAGCGCAAAGGACAAAAAAGTGTAATATCTTTCAATTGTCCTCCGCAACAGATCGCGAGTCAAGTTGCATATGCCTATAGAATAATCTCAAACGCAGAGGAATAAAGTTAAGTTGAAACATTTATTTGTTAAAATTCAGCTGGGCTTACGTTGGGATCGACCCCTTTCTTTGTTTGGTGACGCACTTTATTGGCTCCGCAGGCGAAAATTTTGAAAATGGACCCAGTAAAATTGTTTTTTCTTAGCCATTTCTGCGAGCCTCAAAGCCACTCGGGCCTCTGGAAAATGTCCCTCCTCTTTATTAGTGAACAAAGCCCATTCGGCTTTGTAAAGGAATAAATAAAAATTTTTTTTGACAATTTTCAGCCAATTTCTGTTTTTCTTTATAATTTCCCCTTTCTCAGCTATTTTCCATTTTTCAGTCATTTCCCGCTTTTCAGTCATTTCCCGATTTTTAGTCATTTTCCATTTTTGAGTCATTTCCCGATTTTTGTTCATTTCCCGTTTTTGAGTCATTTGCCATTTTTCAGTCTTTTCCCGATTTTCGACGTATCGTACCTCTTTTCTCTTTTAATTTCCCTGTATCCAGTTTTTCGGCTCCCAGATTTTCCGGTATCTAGGATACCACGATACCGCACTTTTTCCACACGCGAGTCTTCGTGTTTCACATTGTTGGAAGCGATGGACGAAAACGTTCCAAAATGATCCATTACATGGGGAAACAATTTTGTGGGCTCGCAAACTCACTCGTTAATTTTGAACAACTCGCTCTATAAACTGTTATTTTGTCCTGAGTAGTTACATACCTCACCTGTTGAAAAAACGGGTTAGCTCAGTGGTAACGTACTGGCTTTCCACCAAGAATACCTAGGTTCAATCCAGGTGAGGATAAAATTCTGTATGGGATTTTTCTTCAATTTGTAGCATGATAGTATCGTTCCTAAGCATACCCAAGCTTCTAAAAATGGACAGTTTTGGTGTTTGGTGCCTACAACGAACCGTACACAGAAGAACGACATGCATGAAGTCACCCATACACGATGAATTCCTGATACCTGAGTCTATCTCAAGGCGGAGATATAATGAACACCATATGAAATCCTATATATACAGCTACAATATGTATAGGCGTGGTTCGGAATTCACGTTAAGCATGTGGTCCAACAAACAGATTAATTGTTGTCTTAGAAAAGGGTATTTCAGTTGTGATAAACTGCACGTGCACTTACGGGCTCGTTTAGAATAAGCATAGTTTCGACGGAGGCTAGAAGATGTATTCTAATGTCCGGACCCAAACAGCAAGGTTCATTTGACGTGTACGGCTTGTGTCGGAGGCTAGAAGACGTATCGTAGTGCGTGTGCTCCGACGACGAAGCTCATCCGGCGTACCGTTTACAACTATGCGTTCTGAAATGGGAAGATTTAATGTGGAAATCTAAATAAGACAGAATAGTATGACTAGGTGGAATGATAGAAGAGTAACGGGGAAGGAACAAAGGATCATGGTATCAGTTGGCCGTCTGGACCAGAAATGTGCATACCTCGCCTCCGGCTCGGATATGAAAACTCTACACTCGTCAAAATAACAGTTTCCATGTATAACATCATGTGACAACAACGATATGATTTGTAACGTTACATTAAACACGGAATATTTAAAAGTTATACCGAGTCAAGTTAACGAGTGATACAAACGACACAATTTACGTTATTTATGCGTGTAAGGATTGGTAGAAACTAAAGACATCAGCGGAACTAAAGGTAATTATGGGTTCCATGGGTCTGAACTATTACGTTGAGCGCGATGTTTTTGGTCTACTCTATGTTTTTATCGTTATTGTTGTTATCCATCGTTATACATGTCATATTTATTTTTTTAACGTTTTTCCGATAAGATTTTTAACGAAGCTCAGAAACGTAACATCGTTGGAACTTCTGAAGAAAAGTCATAATGATCTGGTCTTAATGATCATAGCACTTCTAGCATATGACTATAGGTTTGACAGCTGTCAAATAGAGCATATTTTATAAGGAGCTGCCGGCTATATTATTAAAAGATATGAGTCAAACGCAGTGAGCCGTTTCGCAGTTCTTTAAATTTATGTGAAAACCACGTACTACTCTTACCAAAATTGTTTCTTTTTTGGAATAAATTACGGCTCATATCTCATCAAAAATATTTTTAACAGTATAAACTTCGGAACACTGTACTTTTTCGATACTCCATTTTTATGCCATGTAAGAGGTGCTATGTTTTGAATGAAACATAAAGATAAAAACGACGAGATTAATACAAAAAATTAAGATTCAATTGAAATTCACGTGGGGTGGATCTTTGATACCAAACAGCGTAAAATAAATCAATCTCATTTCGATTTTGATTGAAAATGGCTACATTTCAATACAAAATGAATGTGAAAATATTTTTCATTTATATTTTAAAGTAAGTAATTTACTTACCAGAGTTCAATGATATATAAAGGTTTGTAATTTTATTTCAACAACCTGTTCGACTGTTTGAGGTATTTCAATTTTTTTTATATTTTATTTTTGCAAACTACCTTGCATAACAAAACAATACAAGCATGTTTCCGAATTCATAATGCATGACTGCAAATCGAATAAAATATTATTATTCAGTTTTGTGGTTTGAACGCCTACATGCAAATTGAATAAATTTTGTTTAATAAGAATTGACTTATTGCGATTTATGATTTCGATCAATATTCAATTCGAGAACTAAGTCGATTAAACGAAACAAAAGCTAATAATAATGCTCAGAAACAATAAAGAAATTCGAAATATGCAGTCGATTCGAGATCTTAAAAATGCAGTCGAAAGAGAGCTGCTTACAAATTCCACAAACTGATAAACACTGATAAATAAAAATCATAACCACGAGAATGACAAATATGTAGTTTTTCTATGGCAAATAGAAAATGAGTTGTTTCGCAGTAAAAGCATAACGCGAATAAGGTGTTCGGTTGCATTAACTTCAGCTAAGTAAAATGAAATATCTCACATCGTTCGGTTGAATTAACTTCAGCCTAGTAGAACGTCATAACTGATGCTTGATAAAACTGAAAATTTGACTTAATAATTATTTGTGTAACTGTTTTGGACGATTGACTTTAGGCAATTTTGGAAGTTTTTGAAAAGGGATGAAATCCAAAAAAAAACCACCGCAATTTTCAGCTACTTTTCAAGAAAGTAGGTGAATAATGTTCTATTAATACTCGAAAGTGCGGCACGTTATAAATCGTGTGGATAACAACATTGGAATTGAAGCATTAATAAGAAAACTCAAAAGAACTTTCATAAAAATGGATCGATTGAAGCGAATATGATGGTATAATCTCGCTTATGACTTTCTAAAGAAATAAACGGAAAAAGTTTGTACAACAGTTAAAGTTTTCTTAGCAATCCGGTGTATAGTATAGTGTTGTTTGTTTTAAGGAAACGATAAAAACATAGGAAATGACAGCTTACCGCGTGAGGTAATAGCACCTATACAAAATTTTATTTCCTTTCAGCATCAATGTCGACTATTTCATATTGAAAATATAATTACATTACGCCGTAAAACACGAAAAAACTTGAATTAAGGAATGGAGTTTTCGTTGTAAAAAATGTAGCAAGAAAATTCTATCCCTCTTTCATGAATGTACGGATATACATTCTGTTTGAGGCATTTTATTAGTGTTTCACAAAAAGCTGAAAGTTATAAATACTTGGCTGTAGCGCTGTTTATAGAAATATAATGGGTGAATGATAATGGGTGGCGCAGCATCAGAGGCGCCGACTTTCATTTATTTTACTGGGGGCTGCTCTAATAGAATTTTTTAGCGTACCGTAAAGTCGGCTAACTTCGTCCGGTTTTCGCATTTTTAAGACTGCTAAAAAAATGAAATCGTAACGAAATGACCTTTCAACTAAACTTTAAATGTGACATTTTGTATGGAACTTTTTAAAATCTATGAACAAACACTTTTAGCAAGTGACTCTAACCTGCCGCACCTTTTTTATAAATGAATGTAAAGTTTCAAGCTTTCATAATCGAAACTGCTATCGTCCTTTCGTTTCGATTTCAATTTTTCATAGCAGTCTTGAAAATGCAAAAATACACCAAAAACAGCGAAAAAACGGTCAAAGTTAGGGTACCCGGCCAAAATTTGCCGACTTTACGTTAACCCACATGTGGGTAACACTTATATGCTCGTATTTCCATTTGTCAGTTTTTTGTCTCTAGATTTGCAAAAAACTAGAGGGGACAGGGAGGAGGTATTACGCATATATAGTCTCCTAGAACATCTAGAGTGCTCAACCTTATGAAATTCGATAGCTCTCTGACTTAAGATCTGCTAAAGTCCGGAAAGGGGAGCAGACCTAGTTCTTTATCATGAAATTTGTCGAAATATTTTCGTTGCGATTGGAATGTGTACTCTGTTCCCTATAACGCTGCCCCTCTCGGCATCCCCCGATGGCACCAGCGTCAGCATCCATTTTCGGAACCCCTTGTTGGCAACATTTTCGGGTGTTTAAGAAAATATGAACCTTCAAAGTTTTGATTCCGAATGCGATACTGTGCTTTTATTATATTTTACTTGGGAAGTTACATTCTCGTACGGGATATGCTAAGACGACTAGGTCTTATTGGGACTGCCTCGATTCGTTTTTTAGGTAATTCGAAGATTTTACAAAATTACCATAGGCGAAATTTTCTGATTTTAGGGTTCGTTGTAAGTAAGAGGTTTAGTAATGGACGAAGCAAGTACAGCACCGCAGGCGAAAATTTTTAAGATCTTTGCTAGTTATTTAATTAAATCGTGATATTCACTTGAGCGCTGCAGGTCAAGATGTAAATATGTATCTTCTAATTCTCGTCCGGTTTCCGAAAAGTAAAAATTTAAGAAAAAATTGAAAATCTGCTGGGGGCTGAGCCCCCCTTAAATATGTTTACTGGAGGCCACAGCCCCGCGGCCCCCGTTAAGTCGGCGCCTCTGCGCAGCATCAACTCCACAGCTAATTTTCAAATCGTGATTTATAGAAAAACAATAAATTTTTAATTTAGGAAAAAACAAAAATTTTAGACCTTTTCCGGATACCCGAAAATTAATTATTTTTTTGTTGAAATTAGGAATGGTTTTCTGACACTCAATATTTTCTATCTCTATTGAAAATGTGACAGAAAGTAATGAGGCATATGCCCTTGTGAGAGCAACCAATGCCAATGAAGTATTCAGAAATAGTAGGTTTTGATACAAGTTACGAATGAAAGTAGTTTGACGCACTAAATGTGAGATTGCCGACACGAGCTGAAGGCGAGTTCGGCAACAAATCGTGTGAGTTAAACTACCAGCACGTGTATCAAACAACGTTTTGTTTTCACTTGCGAAAATGTGTCGAAATTTCAATTATTTTTTCGTACGATAAAATTTTATTACACTATTGCGTAAAAGCGGTTTTTACGCACTTGTGCGAAAAGTGACCTCATGCAACACCGAAATGACGCACGAAAAACGAGTTTTTTGTCGGTGAATTGCAAAAAGACATTTTTCAAGTTCTGTGAAAAATGCTTGCTTTCCTCATTCTACCTGCTGATTCAGCGCAGTGCCACCTCTCTACATAAAATGCTGAATTAAGTTGTAAAGCCGAGCATAGGCTAACTTACAAAAAAACAAATAATATTTTTATTTATTATTTCACTATAGGCCATTCACAACAAAAAGTGCGACATTTATTGTCCTCTTAACGTCGATATCATGAACTAAAGATAGTCCGCTCCAAATGTCAAAAATCTCAAATGAGTTAGTCTGCTTCAAATGTCAAGTGTACTGCCATTTATTTTCGTTAAGAACAGCCTATTAAACAAAATGACAAGCTGTGCCGCGTTACGCATAAACACCGTGTCGCAGATTCCGAGAGCATAAACAAAAGAAGCTCGAAAAGCTTACATTTGCGATATGGCATTTCTGCTAAATAAGGTAGAACTTTACTGTGAGTGTGAAATTAATTCCAATTTAAGAAAAAGAATTTTAGTGAGTTGGGAAGCAGCACTTAGATGTACGAAACAGGTCGTCCTATTCCGGATTCTATTTCCATCTATTTCATAAGAAAAAATAGACGACATTGTGTGAGCTGTTCAAGTTGGAAGAAAGTTTTCAACGTGACATCTATTGAGAGCTAAGATTGACTTACTGGACTCCAGTAGAACCACAAGTCTTTTTTGACTCACTCACGCCGAAGGCAATGACACATAAATAAGAAAGATACAAGCTCAAGCATCTAATAACGATAAGCCGTATCCGAAAAGTGTAATAAAAATGTGCAATAATGAACCAAAATCTTCACGAAAATAAATCTTTTTGGTTTATCTGTGTCGTCTGGATCGTGAAGTTGAAAAAAAGGAAACAGCAAAAATAAAAAGGTGGAAAACGGAGTTGTTGTTGTCTTTTTACAACTCGTCTTCACGTGAGACGATGCAAAGTAGAAAAACAAAAGTGTTCGAAGCAATCTTTTATAAATAAAATATGCTACACTGTTATAACTATTACATACGAAACCAGAATTGCTGAACAGACACAGTGAGATAATAAGACCACACTGGAACCACCATTTAAGTTATTTTGCGTTACGAAATTTATGTGCATGAAGTTTTGCTCTCGTTTTACTTGAAATCGATTTTTCATTTTGCGTAAAAAAAAGCCATCCTGAATATTATGGAGAGACGCGTTTGTGTAAACAACTTAATTGGATTACAAAGTATTTGACATATTCATAACCGCCTTCTTAATAAACTTTGAACTATTTTTATGACTTTTGAATCTGACCCGCTACCTTGTATGATATGTCACGATCTCTGCACGTGGCTGTTTTCATTAACTTCGGATTCTATGAAAATGCACTTTCGTATTGAAAATGATCATTTTCCAAAGGTCATATCTCCGGATCCACTGAATCGGTTTTAATGAGTGAAAAGACACTTCGCCTTACAATTTTCCGTGGAATCCGTGAAAAATATTTTCCGGGGGGTTACGTCGCAAGGGGGGAAGTCAAAACTTAGCAAATTTTTGTAAATTTTTTGTTCATGTGTGGACTTGCGTCTCGGGCGTATTGATACCGCGCGCCCATGATAGTTTCGTGAATTTTCTGGAAATTTCTTAAAAAAAAAAAAAATTCTTAAACATAGACAGTGTTTTGAGGTCAGCATTAACTCGACTCACAGTTAAGCTACAGTTCCTGCCGAGCTTTACCAATCCTGCTCCTCATGTTCCTAGTAACCAAATGTATTCAAATTAATGTTATCATTTTTAATCTTAGTACTCCTCAAACCAATGGATTTTGCGTATTCTTTCAAAAAAGTAAATTGCAAAATCTTCACATAAATAATCACATTTGTAGTTAACGTGCCATTTTCGTTACTGAAAGGTAGTTATTTGCATCACCCGACAAAAAACGATCATAACTCCAGGAATTTATGGGAGGATGATTAAAAGATGTGCAAGAGATAGATCACTTTTACTTAACAAAAAGCTTGCATTGGTGTTGTATATTCTAACATGTTATAATATTGCAACGTCTTTTTTATTATTTTCACTCGATATTTTATAGCTTTTTTTTGTGTTTTGAAGCGTAGAGGGAGTTGTAAATACCTTCTGAGAATATATATCTTGTAAATCGTGATTATTATGGTCTGAGAAAACCAGAAATCAAAAAGTAATGCTTAACCGTTCAGTTATATGTAATGTTAAGTTTGAGCAAAGAATACAGTAAAATTTTTAGGAAAAAACAACAATTTCAGAGTAGAGGACCAGGGTGTAGTGGACCTGTGTGTATTAAGTGTAAAAATCATATTGTTATCTAGGGAATCTCTAAAGCTGCAGGTGTTTTCGTCGAGCCAATAGAATTCATTGTTAAATAATGCTGTGAGGATTGCTGGTTTTTGTTTAGATTGTCAAAATTGTGAAGAACATAAGTGGGGTGAGTAAATAACACTTCTTTTGTAGGATGTTGATTTTTTATGCTTATATTCCAAAAACACGTAATAGTACACTACATTGAATCTTGCGAAAAGAATTCATTACATGAGGACACAATTTTGTCATAAGAGTCAAAGTCACGAGTGTTTTTTTTAGCAAGAAGCTTAGGAAACTGTTTCTAGAATGAGTTGCTCAAAATAACACGAGTGAGTTTGCGAGTCCACCCAATGAATTATAGCAGGGTCCAATATATAATGTTTTATTGCCATGCAGAAGATGAATTTCACATTAAAATTTACGAATAATGGGCGAGAATGTTGTACCATGTAATGGATCATTTTGGCACTGGTCATATTCTATGTAAAGCTCAACTTTCGCATGGGGTTGGTAGTAAAATATAAAACGTAACGCCAGCTTACCTTTGTCTAAGAAATCCAGTCCATTATAGCGACGTTAATAACTCCTCTCACTGATAGTTTTTTCAGGTCGTAAGAGAATATGATTCAAAAATAACTAATTTGCTGAGCAATAAATAAAATTTTGCTGTGCCGAAAAACACGCGCCTCTTAAAAAATGCTCAAAGTACTTATTATCTTCAAAGAAATATTTCTAAAACGTAATTTGTTGCACAAAACAAAAACTCCTTGAAACAATTTCTGTACTGGCATTGTCTGTGTAAGACAAGTGAACTGTATAATATCAAGTATAAATATGTGAAAGTTCGTTAAAACATAATTCTTATCCCAATTCAATCATGTGAGAATATTTTAGTAATTTTCCTACCTCATCTTCAAAGATCTTAAAGTGAATATCAAATCAATGAAGACTGTTATATTTTGCCTGATCTTGACACTGATTAAGATGTTTTTTAAAAATACCATTTTTAGCAGCGACTCACCTGCAAAAGAAAAAAAGGCTAATTATTTATGTGGCAAGTTTATAAATTAATATACACTTGGCCATGGTAATTGTGGAGAAAAATACGTTTGTTATTAAAAAAATACCGGAATTTTGGATGATGTGCTCGTTTCGTTAGTATTGAAATAAGCACAAATTTGATTTAGTTATTAAAAAAGGTCATTTAACATTCATGCTCATTATGCAATGGTAATTTTATATCGATTTATTGTAAAAAGTGCAGGCAGAAAAAAATTGAGGACACTAACGCACCAAATCCAAGATGTTTTTTATTTCAAGCTGAAAATAATGAACTTATACGTTGTGGTGTCAACGGTGACACGTTGGCACACCAATACTAAATAGAAGTATCCCGGTGTAATGCCTCCGTGTTATAAAATGCCATTATGCCACGCGATCTAAGATTGTTTATCACGTGTTGCGGTGGTGGATTGAGGATCCTAATATTTCCCAAAATGAGAATTGTAGCCCTTGTAGACAGCATTAGGGTAGTTCTTGAACGTATATCACCACAAAAACCCTTTTTAAAAGGGAAACGTGACGCAAGTCCTCCTCCCTTCTTCCAAAACAACTGATATCACTTTGAGTGACGCTTGCAGCTTCGGAACGCAAAAAATTCTCTTGAAATATTTTCACTTTTGATTAAAAACATGCGTCACAAATGCCGAACCTCCCTATGTTATAGTTTTTTCTGTTCCGTGATGTGTGGAGTACGGGTAGTCAAATTTGGCGTGCGAAATCTGACAGCGCAGAAAAATTATTACGTTGGGAGGTTTGGCATTTGTGACGCATTTTTTTAATCAAAAGCGAAAATATTTCAAAAGAGTTTTTTGCGTTCCGAAGCTGTAAGCGTCACCCAAATTGATATCAGTTGTTTTGGAAGAAGGGACGAGGACTTGCGTCACGTTTCCCTTTTAGAAAGGGTTTTTGTTGTGATATGCGTTCAAGAACTACCCTAATGCTGTCTACAAGGGCTACAATTCTCATTTTGGGAAATATTAGGATCATTCAACTTTTCTTGAAATTTTGCCAGGGCTCTTAGAAGGCGCCATATAAAGCCATATGTATGTGTTTGCACATGTGTGCATGTGTTTGCATGTGAACGGTAGCACATTTTGGATGAGACAAGGTTGGTTGTTTGAGATAGAGGTTTGGTTGGTGTCAAAGGGAAAATTGTTGAGTTGGGTGTGTAGTGTATCAGGGTGACCGCCAAAATGACAGAAAATAAGCGGGGGCTCAAAAAAAAACTTCTGATATGTTGTAGAGGAAGTTGTGGGTATCATTTTGGCCCATGTAGTAGCCGCCGCGCTTCGGTTTGGCGGCGGCGGCGGCTCAAAAAAACTTGTGATATGAAGTTGAGGGGATATTTTTCGACCATGGGAGTAGTAGCCGCCGCGATTCGAAAACAATATCACAACAAAACTCTTTTTAAAGGAAATGTGACGCAAATGCTCGTCCCTTCCAGAACAACTGATATCAATTTGGGTGACGCTTACAGCTTCGGAACGCAAAAAATTCTTTTGAATTATTTTCAGATTGATTAAAAAATACGTCACGAATGCCGGACCCTCCCAACGTAATAATTTTTCTCCGCTTACAAATATACATCAAAACATCAAAGTTTTCATTTTGACAATTATCATTTTGGTCATGATTTGGTTTGAAAACCTTGATGTAAATGTGATGTATATTCGATGTATTCTCAGTGTATTTTTGATGTATGAGTATTTAAAAGGTTGTATTAGTGATGTGTTGTTGTTGTTTTGGTGTCGTATATTTGATGTGTTCATGGTATGTGAATTGCATGTGTGACGTAAAAAATTCTACCACCATATACACATCACTTGTACAACACTAATACATCACGAGTACAAAATCATGTATCGATGTACTGGCGGTGTATTAGTGATCTAATCTGACAAAATCGGAAATATTCACTGCGAAAGAACTGAACTTTTCTCTCCGTGTATAAGTTATTTAATAATTTTTTTAATCTTCTATTAGAAAAAACTGAAACTACCTTACGTAATTCATAGTTTCAAAGTACAACGACCTTGGAATGCATAGAAGGAAGTTAAGCTATATATCTTCTTATCAATTATAAAAAAGCACACACAAAACTTTCCAACATATTATTACTTGTCTTCATTGAATGCAATAAAACCATTGAGACATTTTAGTTCGTCGTTCCATATCGACTTTGCAGACCGAAGGAACTTGCGCTCTATGTGGAATGCATTTAAGTTATTTCGATTATTTTGTATATAAGATCTAAAAAAATGTCTTGATCTGTTTCTTTCTACCTATTCCGAAAGGAGAATATGCTAAGAAATCCATTACACAAGAACGCAAGAACTTTTTTTTTCTTTACATTTCCTAGGGTTATGGCATTTTATATTTGTACTTAACGACTGATTTAGTCTTATTTTTGTGCTAGAATGAATAGCCCAAAGATGTATTACTTTCTGTGCATAAGAATGAAGCGGTACTATTCATGCATTCAAAATGCAATGAGAATGCAAATCCATGAATCTTAAAAAATAGTAATATGTTAATGTTGTGCAACAGGTTGTCGTTCGTATATGTTTATTCCAAAGGCGAAAGAAAAATATCTTAACTATCTGGTGTAGAGACATTGTAAGGATTAACGGTGCGGAAAAATAATTTCAATAGTAAAGATACATTGGGAATGTTGCCGTGCCGTGTACTTAGTGCAAATTTTTTTTTCATCAATTTTCTCGCTTTCGTTGGGCCAACAACGAAGAAAATTTTAATGAACAATTTACTTACAACTTTCATAACAATTATACTTTGATTACACTTGCGATGCGATAGTACAAACAATATAGCGGAAATTTTTACAAATATTCCGAAATCGTCGAGTGCCTGATTCATCATTAAATTAATAATAATTTATAGTTAAAGTCTGGTCGTCTACAAAAAGTTTTAAAATTATGTGAAAATTTGCAATGTGAATAGAATGTGTGATACACAAACAATTATTTTATATTTTGTGGCATTGTTTTTAAAAACATCGACATTTTAGAAATCATTTCGAACATTAATTACTCGGTAATTTAAGTTCATTTGATATCTTTGAATAAATCTTGATGAAGAAGACTCCGAATTTCTATTGGACTTCTAGGGCAGGAACCCCAGAAAAACGAACTGGGAACAGTAAAGGAACTTTCTGAAACAACATGTGGAGACAAAGCTGGAAAGAATGATGCCGAGATCATCGGCAGAGCTCTATGATGCAGTTAATGTTATCACAGAGTTGCTGACGAATGCCTATGAAAACTCATGCCCGGAGCAGAAAGCTATTCGAAGGGTGATAAACTCTGGTGTAGAGAGATCGAAAAGCTCAGACTTTTTGCGAGGAGATCATGGAACAAAGCCATCAGAACGGCAGCTGAGGTTGACTGGGTCACTTACAAGGCTGCCCAAATGGCTTTCAGGAAAGCAGTTGGAGGAAGGCCAGAGAAGCATGGAAGGGATTTTGTGCGGAGATGGAACATGTTCCAGATTATGCCAGAATCCACAAGATCCTTGCCAAAGAAGAAAGCCAGATGGGAGCTTTACAGGGAGTGGCTGTGAGACGGCCAAGCACTTGCTGGAAGATCACTTTCCTGGCTGTGGAGAAGATAAATCCGAAGCTAGCTTGCCAAACATCGTTCCCCCGACGGAAGAGGATTAGTCGCTAGCCAGGAGAGTCATCACCATGGAAAGGTTAAGGTTAAGCCGTATAAATCAGCTGGCAGTGATGGTGTCTTTCCAGCTCTGCTGAAAGAAAGTGGAAGTATTCTGCTGAAGCCGCTGTTGTGAGGTACTACGTAGCTCCCTAGCCCTAGGTTACGTTCCAACCAGGTGGGAAAAGGTGAAGGTTACGTTTATTCCTAAGCCAGGAAAGCCATCGCACTTCACTGCCAAGGACTTCAGACCGATCAGCCTCACGTCTTTCGTCATGAAAACGCTTGAGAGACTGATAGATTTCCACATCAGGGATGAAGTTCTGGCGGTTTTCCCGCTACACTTGAATCAGCATGCTTACCAGTCAGGCAAATCCACGGATTCCGCCATGCACAGGCTGGTAGCAAAGATGGAAACATCATTCTCTATTGGGATGTTTGGGACTGGGATGTTTTATGGACATTGAAGGTGCCTTCGACAATGCGAATTTTGATGTTATTCGCCGATCGCTCGAGGAGAGAGGAGTGGGAGGTGTGGTAGTTAGATGGGTAAGTAGCATGCTCAGAGATAGGACTGTTGAGGCGGAGGTTTTTGGTCACAAAGAAAATCTCTGGGTAGCGAAAGGCTGCCCTCAGGGCGGGATTCTATCGCCTTTGTTGTGGTGTATAGTGATAGACTCTCTCATCAGAAAGCTGAACGACGAAGGCATCTATGCGCAGGGCTATTCGGATGACCTGACGATTTTAGTTAGGGGTGGTTGAGAGTGGTCGTAAGATGGTGGCGTGAGAACGGTCTGAAAATCAATCCGGCCAAAACAGATCTTATGCTATTCAACAGAAGGCGCTCAGGATCAAATTTGGTCGGTGAAATCAGGCTCTTCGATAAGGTGCTGGATTTAGCTCCGCAGGTGAAATACTTAGGAGTGACGCTTGATAGCAAGCTGAATTGGATTACTCATGTCAAGGATAAGGCGCAGAAGGCGGTAGCGGTCTTTTGGCTTTGCAGGAACTCCTTCGGGAGAACTGGGGCCTACCGTCAAAGGCAATTCTGTGGATTTATGAGGCTGTGATAAGGCCGATTATTAGCCACGGTTTCGTGGCGTAGTGGCCAAGGCTAGAGGTGGAATGCGCTAGGAAACTGTCAAGTGAGATTCAAAGGCTAGTGTGTATTTGCACCACGGGCGCTATGAAACCCACCTCAACCCTAGCGATGGAGACACTGCTGGCTGTGCCTCCTATCGATGTTGTGGTTAAAGCGAAAGCGTTTGCCACGGCTGATAGGCTGATGCAGAATGGCATGTGGACTCCGAATTTTCACATTGGACATTTTGTATTTGTATTTTAGAGACTCCACTAACAGCTTTTTACAGCCAATAACAAGTGTTGTCTGGACCACCGGCTTAACGTGACTTCCGAACCACGCCTCAGAGTAATGCGAATGTAGCTTCTTTGTTATTGTGCAATTACTCCAAGAATTGTTAGGCGCTTGATTATTATCTCGCCTAAATGTAGGCTTAGATATTTCGTGCACAAATTCGTCGTATATGGGTTACGTCATACGATTCATTCAGTGTGTACGTCGTTGTGGGCACCAAACACACCACAACTACCCAACTTTTGAAGCTTGAGTGAACTCTAGGACGTTGTGAATGCGCTACACTTGCTAGAAAATTCCATGTAGAATTTTTCCGACACGGGATTTGAACCCGGATCGTTTTGGTGGAAGGCCTGTACGCTAACCACTGTGCCAACCCGTCCCGACATGGTAAGATTGCAACGATAATATCGATCCCGGTGTTTGAAATGCTGAGAGATGATATGGCTGTGGTAACCTGTTTCGACAGGAATTTAGGTAGGTGCGATCACTGGAAATTGCGGGCTGAATGGGCACATGAAAAAGCTTAGGCTCTCGGCGACCTCTATGTGTGCGTGTGGCTTAGAGGAAGAAACGGGATTTCATGTATTATGTGAATGTCCCAGTTTCTTCCAACTGAGGCACAGGCTGCTGGGAGGGTATGTTCTGAGACCGTCCGAAGTTGCTAACCTAGAACCAGCTACTTTGAGCAAGTTCTTGGAAGCGACCGGGACGTTTAACTAACTTGAGTGGGGAAGCTCATTTAAATCATGAACGGGAAAGGAACAAAGGATCGACAGATCTGTGTTTCAAGATTGGTAAAACGATCGTCCCAAGCTGATAAATCTATCACAACAAAAACCCTTTTAAAAGGGAAATGTGACGCAAGTCCTTCTTCCTCCTTCCAAAACAACTGATATCAATTTGGGGTGACGCTTAAAGCTTTGAAACGCAAAAATTCTTTTGGAATGTTTTCATTTTTGATTAAAAAAATGCGTCACAAAGTCCGGACCCACCAATGTAATAATTTTTCTACGCTTTCAGCTGTCATACGCAAAAATTTGATTTCCTGTTCAAAAATACGCCATACAAAATGACAAATTTTTGCGTTGTGAAAGCTGAAAGAACAGAAAAACTATAACATTGGGGGGTCCGGCATTTGTGACGTATTTTTTTAATCAAAAATGAAAACATTCTAAAAGAATTTTTGCGTTTCAAAGCTTTAAGCGTCACCCCAAATTGATATCAGTTGTTTTGGAAGGAGGAAGAAGGACTTGCGTCACATTTCCCTTTTAAAAGGGTTTTTGTTGTGATATCCGTACTTTTGGAAGTTTCGGCTACTACTCCATGCCGGCGAAAAATAATCACCTCAACTCCTTTACAAACATATCAAAAGTTTTTTTGACGCCCGCCGCCGCCAAACCGAGCCGCGGCGGCTACTACTTCCATGGGCGAAAATAATCACCTCAACTTCCTCTACAACATATCAAAAGTTTTTTTTGAGCCGCCGTCGCCGCCAAACCGAGCCGCGGCGGCTACTGCGGCGGCTATTACTTTCATGGGCGAAAATGATCACCTCAACTTCCTCTACAACATATCAAAAGTTTTTTTTTGAGCCGCCGCCGCCGCCAAACCGAGCCGCGGCGGCTACTACTTCCATGGGCGAAAATGATCGCCTCAACTTCCTCTACAACATATCAAAAGTTTTTTTGAGCCGCCGCCGCCGCCAAACCGAGCCGCGGCGGCTACTACTTTCATGGGCGAAAATGATCCCCTCAACTTCCTTTACAACATATCAAAAGTTTTTTTTTTGAGCCGCCGCCGCCGCCAAACCGAGCCGCGGCGGCTACTACTTCCATGGGCGAAAATGATCACCTCAACTTCCTCTACAACATATCAAAAGTTTTTTTTTTGAGCCGCCGCCGCCGCCAAACCGAGGCGCGGCGGCTACTACTTTCATGGGCGAAAATGATCACCTCAACTTCCTCTACAACATATCAAAAGTTTTCTTTTGAGGTCTCCGGCCCATTTTCCGCCATTTTGGCGGTCACCCCTATACACTACACACCCAACCCAACATCTTTCTCTTTGACACCAAACCTGTATCTCGAACACCCAACAATGTCTTATACAAAATATGCTTCCGTACACACACACACACAAACACATACATATGGGCTTTATATGGCGCCTTCTAAGAGCCCTGGCGCCCAAACGAGGCCGGTACCCCCCCTTTTTTAAAATCTCATATGGCGTAGAATGCCCAGTCGAAGGTCCCTGCAAAATTTCAAGAAAAGATATCGAGCCGTTTCCGAGAAAACTCTAAAAAAGTGGGTTTTCATACAAATGGCTCTGGAACTAACTAACTAACTAAGTAACTAAGTAACTAACTAAGTAACTAACTAACTAACTAAGTAACTAAGTAACTAACTAACTAAGTAACTAACTAACGTAGGATGTTTCCATTAACTTTGGTTTCTATGAAAGTGCACATTTTGTATGGAAAATGACGATTTTCTAAAGGTCATATCTCCGGATCCACTGGACCGATTTTAATGAGTGAAAAGACATTTCGCCTTAGAATTTTCCGTAGAATCCAGGAAAAATATTTTCCGGGGGGTACGTCGCAAGGGGGGGGGAAGTCAAAAAGCTGTATATATGGTTCCGAAGTCTACGAAAAAAAAAATTCTGAATTTTTTGCTCGTGGGGACTTGCGTCACGGGCGCATTGCTACCGCGCGCCCATGATAAAAAAAGGGTAGCAGGAAACGTAGAGCCGAACCGAAAGACAACGTCGGCATGACCAGCAATAAAAACTACTCTTACAGCGAAAAATCTCCTCACTCACTTCTTTAGGGAAAAAGTCAGGGATAGTCTAAAATCTATTTTGGATCGTGAATAGAGTGTAGAATTCATTTGACTGAAATATTCTCAAAACACTAATAAACCAAGGACCATAAAAGTCAGCATAAGCGAAGTGCGTGTAGAAAAGCGAGTTTTGAAATGAGTTTGTCGTGATAAAAAGTAGGTCTATTCCAATTATCAAAATGACGTCAGTTATAAAGTAAACGAGCTGCTGAGGAAAATGTCCAAAATGTTTGTGTCGTAATCTTAATATATTTGATCAGAAAATATTAGAAGAGGAAGAAGACTAAAGAAAAATATTTTTTTTGCAATTCACCAAAACTTTTTTAAAGCCCTAGTGCGATAAATTTTTTCGCATTAGTTCGTAAAGACCGTTTTTGCGAACTAGTGCAATAAATTTTTATCGCACTAGTGCGTAAAAGCTCTTTTTATACAATAGTGCTAAAAATTAATCGAAATTTCGACATATTTTCGCAAGTGGAAACACGCAGAAAAAAACTCGTTTTTTGTTCATGAATTGCAAAAAACGTTGTTTGATACATGTTACGCATGCTGGTAGTTTAATGTACAAGATGTGTTGCCGAACTCGCCTTCGGGTCGTGACGGCAATCTCACATCTAGTGCGTTAATGTACCTCTATACGAAAGTTGTATCAAAAACTACTAATTTTTTCTAAATATTTGACGTTTAAAATGTCATTTTGACAGTTGGAATAGACCTTTTTCAAACAGACTCAAAATCATCAATCAGGGAGCCATCTATTTGTGACATAAATGACGGTAAAAATGGCCATAAGTGCCTTGGATGCGCGCTAAGACTGATAGTTTTGAAAGAACTTAAAGAACTGATTTGGCTGGGTGCATGCAAAAGTGAAATTGTCATCTGTTCTTAGTATGTGTATGTGATTTATCAACAAACTGTGCATTATACTTTAAGCTTTCTTTTGTGCAATAATATGTCTTTATGGACAAAAAAAAAATATAAATTCCGGAAGCAAACACGTCATACTTTATATGAAACTAATCTGCAAAACTATGAAACTATTAGAAAACTTTCGAGCTCTAAAACTTACCAAGCTACAAAATTATAATAAATTATAACAAAAAATACCAATCAGTCAGAAAAATTATTCTACCTTTATGGTAAATAAGGAACTTTTTTCGCTGGCACATAACTTTTTCAAGAATGCTCTAACTATAGTATCATTGACGGGACATTATCATAAAAGCGAAGAGACAAACCATATTTCACATTTACTATAACATCAGACACCATCTCGAAATTCCGCGTACGTAACCATTGTTATAACTTGCGCGATTTCGAATCGCATCCATGGCATAAATACAAAGGCAAAGAGAGACGGCTACGCTAGGCATCTCTTTTTCACACTTGTATTTCTGCGAATCGCAATCGTAAAGGTAAAATACCGCCTAAGTGAGATAATATTGTTTATAATATGAATATCGCGATCAGTTTTGATGAGAAATTATTTATGCGTAGACTTGCATTCCTAAAATTTACGTAATTTTTCACTAATTCCCAACTGGAGTGACTGGCGGCGCTATGTATCTGATGTTATTTATCTCAAATTATTCGAAGCTTTTATATTTTTTATTTATAAAATAATTACACGTAAGACTAAGATTCTAAACCTAATTTCTTTCATTTGCCAAGAGCTAACTAAATTAACAATCGATAGAAAATGAAAATGACAAAACAAAAACAAACCACACGTAACTGTAGCTCAAGTGATTTCCAATGCTTTTGTAAAGTTACATTCGAAAATTGATAGAAAATTGCTATTTTATAAGTAAACTGGCTTAATTGGGCTCACAGATGGTTATTAGGTAGCCGATGGATCGATTTCGATTTTTACAAGATGTAGCCAGCAGCACAGTGCAGAATAACGTTGATTCCGTCGTTGTTTCTGTATTCATTTGCAATGACCTGTACGAAGTAACGGTGTTTCATTGACTCTTGTTTGTTTTATTAGAAAGATCTAAAGAGGACCAGGCCAATTTAAACATTTTTTTTTAGGTTGGATGTAAGAAATTTGTAAATAAAATTTTATCCTAAAGTAGACAGATTCTCAAATTTTCTCAGTAAACTACTGATGCCGCACCATTTTTTCCTGAAAGACGCAATGAATACCATGAAAAAGGAATATTACATAACAAGGAGCTGAAACAGCAAATTTGGATTCAGGTGGTGAACAAGTCAGAGGGTGGAACTCATAAAAGAATAATTTCGTTCCATCAATTCGCCGATGAAAATGATTTTTGGTGGAAATACGCAGAAGTTGTAGAGTGCTATGAGTTTAAGAGATCTGGTATTCTAGAAAAATGTCGGGTTATTCAAAGCTGGTAATTGTTTGAAAAATGCGGAAAAATGTCTCTTTTGACCGTACGGGTCTGTGTTAATTATCATACGTTTAGTTCGGTCGTATCGTATAGTTTTTAATATTAAAGGTAATTTAAAGTGAAGCAAACCGGTAAAATGTTATATTTATAACAGCAATACCTAGAACATGATCACAACGAATTCAATGGAAGATAAAAAAAATCACGAAAATTGTATTCTGTTGAATTGAGAAAATTTAGAAAATTATCACAGCTGAAGAAAAGAAGGGAAATTAAATGGCTTTTGTTGCTCGGTTGTTTATGGGCTGACTTAATTGGGTTAAAGTCGATAATTCTTTTGGAAATATTATAATATACGAAGATAATAGGGAGCAAATTATACATAACTATATAGCATTATTACAATGAAATCGAGGCTTTAGGTTATAATCTGAACACCAGAACGCACATTGAAATTTATGCGCTTAACTTAACGATACATATAGAAAGGAGAATTGTAGATAATGAATTAATAGGATTGTGAGGCGACTTGTTATGAGTAAGTTCATTGAAGCATTTCAATGTCTTTTTATACACAGAAGCATTTGTAGAATGGTTGCTTCCCGTGTTAACAGGTCATCACTTGTTTCAATAAGACGATCAGACACGATAATAGTCGCTGCATTAACCTAGTGAGAATAATAAAATAATGGTTCTTGGAATTGGATTTTCCAGTGCGCACAAGGACCTTCTTTATTACATTTCCAAAAACTTGAATTGTGTGACACATCCTAATCACCTTTTTATTTCTATTTCTGTGCCCCACATCGACTGTTAAATACCTCGACTTGTGCTTACAAAACCCCATTTTATCAACCATTTCTCTGATATTTGCAGGCGCGCCGACTTCCACGGTTAGCTGGGGCCAATGCCCCCCACGGACGAGAAATAGGCAAAAAAAAATTTCCTATTAAGCCACAGTGAATTTCTTAAAAAACACTGAAAATTTCGCCTGCGGCGCAATTTAATGACATTACATTTCAACTACCCCTATTGTCACACCAATTCCTGTGAAATCATAGCAAATTTCTTGAAAAAACACTGAAAATTTCGCTTGCGACACATGTTAGAATACAATAGAATAAGTTGCTGCAAAATATGATTTTCTCAGATTGGCTCAGATTAGCCTGTTGTGCTTACCCACAATGATTGAGACTCTTTTTGTTCACTTAATAAATTTCAAAATATCTATAGGAGCTATGCTCCAGATCGATGAGTAATTCAATGTTAAGGAGTCTAAATGCTGCATTCTCACTTTAACATAAGCCGGGCAGTGGCATAAGAAGTGTTCACTACTCTCTATATCCTCACTCCCCACACTCGTCGCAGTCTGGGTCATCAGAAATACTTATCATACGTAGGTGCTTGTTAAGACAATTGTGTCTGTTTAGAACACTCGCCATTCTTTTAAGGTTTGACCGGTTTAACGAGATGAAGTTACTTAGAATTCCGGCTGTTTATGCGAATATAGTTTTTGTGTTGTCTCGCAAAGCTTACCGAGTTCCAGTGGTCTTTGAAACGCTTATCCTTCCAGCACTTTATCATTCGCTGAAGTGTGGTATTGGATACAGCTAGGGCAGGTTTGGGGCCATTGAAGCGGTGTAATGAAGGTAATCTGGCTAGTTCGTCTGCTTTCTCATTCCCGTGGATGTCTGAGTGCCCGGAAACCCAGACTAAAGATGTCCCCCGACTTTCGGATAACTTTTGTAATGTATCTCTGCATTCTAAGACTATCGAAGAGAAGAATCTGTATCCCTCTATATTTCTAATCTTGCTCCGACTGTCTGAACAAATGTAAATGGGTGACGAGTCTTCGTAAGGCTCAGATGACATTCCTCTACAACATTCAACATGCATGTTACTTAGGATACATTTTGATTGTCCCACACTAGATTTTTCTTAAAATTTTGTTCGCCCCCCACGAGTCAAATCAAAGTCGGCGCCCCTGGATATTTGTGATCAAAACAAAAACCCTTTTTAAACGAAAGAACAGAAAAACTATAACACTGGGGGGTCCGGCATTTGTGACGCATTTTTTTAATTAAAAGTGAAAATATTTCAAAAGAATTTTGTGCGTTCCGAAGCTGCAAGTGTCACCCAAATTGATATCAGTTGTTTTGAAAAAAGGGACGAGGACTTGCGCTACGTTTCCCTTTTAAATAGGGTTTTTGTTGTGACATCAGTTGTTTTGGAATAAAAGACGAGGACTTGCGTCACGTTTCCCTTTTAAAAAGGGTTTTCGTTGTGATTGTAATGTTTTGCATTATTTTGTGCCGAACCGAAGCGCGGCAGCTACTACTTACATTGGCGAAAATGATCCCCTCAACCTCCTCTACAACATATCAAAAGTATTTTTTTGTGCAGCCGTCGCCGCCGCGCCGCCAAACCGCAACGCGGCGGCTACTACTTCCATGGGCGAAAATGATCCCCTCAACTTTCTCTACAACATATCAACAGTTTTTTTTTGAGTCCCCGCGTATTTTCCGAAATTTTGGCGGTCACCCTGATACACTACCCACCCAACCCAACAACTTTCCCTTCGACACCAAACCTCTATCTCGAACACACAACCATTGTCTCATACAAAATGTGCTATCATACACACTACACACACAAACACATACATATGGGCTTTATATGGCGCCTTCCAAGAGCCCTGGCGCCCAAACGAGGCCGGTGCCCCCCCCCCTTTTTTTAAAATCTCATATGACGTAGAATGCCCACCCGAAGGTCCCTGCAAAATTTCAAGAAAAGTTATCGAGCCGTTTTCGAGCACGAGCCAAAAAAGTCGGTTTTCATACAAATGGCTCTGGAACTAACTAACTAACTAACCCGCTAACTAACGTAGGATGTTTCCATTAACTTGGGCTTATATGAAGCAGCACGTTTTGCATGGAAAATGACGATTTTCATTTGGTTCCGACTCGGCACCAGGCTGCGTACTTGGATAGAATTGGCATTTTATAGAAGGCAGCCTGGTGCCGAAAATCTGTTAAAGTCATTGTAACGGCAGTATTTAATATTAAACGTCATATAAATTTCAATCTAGCACCAGGCTGCTGCTGCCCTCTATGTTGAGAGTAGAATATGTTGAGTAGGCAGCCGCGTTGAAATAATAAATAAAATAGGCAGCCTGGTGCACCGAGTGCATAGTAATGCATTCGTTTGCTACTCCAACATTGCCATAGAAACGTTTTTGGCACTAGGCTACCCATCTTGAAATGCAGACCTCTGTTTCAGACATGACAGCCGTCGAAAATATCACGGCGTCGGCTAGACCCGGCTGAGCCGTCAAAAAAGTGTCGGCGGCGTCTGGGACTAGCCGCCGGCCTAAAAGTCTGGCGGCGGCGGCTAATCTATAAAAATCTAATGAAATTGTTAAAATCCGTGTCTTAATATCAAGCCGAGAACAAAGAAATAACAAAAGAATGTTCGCCAGTTTCGCTTTTTTCGTATTCCAATTTCCTGTATTTCAAAATTATAAAACTCGTTGTAACCGTGTGAAAAGAAATCGTATTGTCCTGATTATGCTTTTGATTTTGCGGTTACAAAAATTAGCACTTCGAATAGTCAGCTCACGGACAAATTTATTTGCATCTGAAGAATTGAAGCAAGGAGTAAAAATCATCCATATTCTGACATAGTTTGATGAGACGAAGTTTTCTGTCTCAATATGGATATACCTATAAAACAAAATGACTGTCATCGTTTGGCATTAACCCAAATAAATGTAATTTGTTAGAAATATGAGGATTTGAGCCACGCAATTTTGATCGCGTCGCTCTCAATATAATTACTACTTAAGTAGTACAGACTGGCAGCTGTCAAATAGAGTACTAAAGAGAACGACAGCTGATGACTCTGATGGTCCCCTATTAGACCGCTTCAGTTTCTTGTCTTTACTTTCCTGTCAGGAAGAATGTTGATAACAGAGTCTAAGAACCGTTTTAGTGCATTTTGAAAATATGAGAGTACTGCTGCAACTTGACCTACTTTACTTGCTTTTCGATAAACCTCAAATAGTAGGTCGTGATGAGATCAATCAATATGTCGCAAATACAGGCTAGTCGAAACGTACATTCAAGAAAAAATTGATTTCAAATTCTGAAAATGATGCTACGTAAACCAAGAAGAGGTTATTATTCAGAATTTTAATTCTTAAAATTCTTAAAGCTTCTCAAAATTCTTAAAAAAATTCCGAAAATACTTAAAAAAGTTTTTTAAGAATTTTAAGAATTTTTTAAAAATTGTGAGAATTTTTAAGAATTTTAAGAATTAAAATTCTGAATAATAACCCCTGAAACCAAGAGTCTTTTTTTTCGCTTTAGTTCAATAGATATCATTGTCGATCGACGCGAGAAGTAGATGTTTCGGTGTATAGTGGCATCATCTGAAACTTTGGAAAAAAAACGGCATCACCGAACTACGACAAAAAGCTGATGTGGATTTTTCTAAATCTTCCCCCTTTAGGGGTAATGACGAGCTTTCCCAAGTGCACATATTATGGCTAAAATGATTCGTCTCAAGAACCACATTACTAATGAAGAAAATAGTTAAAGAAGTCAAGGTTCGATTAAAGTAAAACAGATCCTAACATCTGCCAGATATGTAAGTCACAATTCACAATTCAAAAGTCACAATTAAAAAAAATTGTCAGACTTAGTCTTCTCTTTAATAGCTGTCGAACTATAATTTTTGTGATAGATACAGAATTGGTTTCGTGATTGATTAAGAAAATGTTGCAGAAAGGCTAGCCGACATAGACCCTTGGCGGCGGCTGATGGCGGCTAGCCATGTCTAGCCGACCAAAAACCCCGGCGGCGGCGGCGACACTTTTAACACCCAGCCCCCATTTTTCGGCGGCTAACTTTTGGCGGCTGTCATGTCTGCTCTGTTTCCTGCAATTTTTCTCCATGAATATGTTCTAGATTTCGTTAATATGAGGAGTTCAGGCACTGGAAAAAGTCCGGTCTAGTGCCAGAACTCCTTATTTCATCGTCGCATAGAACATTTTCATGTATTAAAATTGGAACAAACAGATGCCTTTTTTAAGAGCCCGAAAAGTTCTAATAAACAAGGCGCTAAATATCTCCTTACGCCGAATTGGAACTTCTACCAAATGTTAAATATCGCCGGCTAGCAAGTAGCAAATCATTCGGTAACTCTTCCAGATTCTTGGCACGCTTCTGTGTTCTGTATACCAAAAATCACTGAAGCGGCTTGTGCCTGAGGTAAAAATATTGTGTAATGAGGTGCCTCTATTTTGACATCCCCAGTTTTTCACCATCATTGAGCGCAATGTTTCTGTAGGATTATAATAATATAAAGCCAATAGAACATCGTAAAGCCTGAAGCTCTTGTACTTTCTTTTGTCATCAGTGAGAAAATGTCTATACAAAAATGCTTGAAGCACGACTGTATGAAGAAAACAGAAAATTGAGGAGCTCCATAACTACATTTATCGATTAGAAATGGGTATGTGTTTTACCTTTTATGGCATACCTAAGAGCAACTCTCAGTTGAATTTATCGATAAAACTAAAAGCAAAATTTAATTTAAATATTATTTCGCCATGTCTTGGACAGACAATGTAAATATTAAGCAATATAACTTGTTACATTATCCTATCAAGACTAATCACAAATATCGTAATAATCCCGACAACGACGGACGTCAAGAAATAATGATTCTATGAAATTCGCATAATAAATAATTATTGATTCACATATTACTTTGCTTAGACCACTACCTTCCCGATGAAATTACTTTTCAATTAAAGCCGATTTTGATCCGTTGAAACGCTTGAACTGATTTCTTACAAAATCTTACCTATTTCACTCAAGAAGTTAATTAAAATATACCTCATCCTTTTAAAAACATGTGAAGGTGAAGTGAGGTGTGGTTAATTTGTACATGTTGTGTGTAGTTTTTATTTCTTTCAAATATATTAAATAAATAACCGCATCAAATATTTTAATTTAAACAAATTAATTACGACTCAAATGGTTTGACAATTTTACAAGCGCAATAATAAATTTTTGAAATGAGATATGTGACTAATAAACGATTATTAATTTTAATGTCTTAAATTATCAAGTAAAATCATACTTTCGGTAATGGTAGATAAGTGGCTTGTGTTAAGTTGTTAATGGTAGACAGTCTGTGAGAAGTAAATTGTCAAGGTTGATGAAGCGTTTTTGTCGTTAAGTGAATTAAAACAAACAAAAAGACAAATTTTCAAGCCGGAGCACATTGACAGGGGAATAAATAACTCTTTGAAATTGTGTAACATCTTTGTTAAATGTTTTGAAGACTTTTAAGTTTTTCGTGAAGGAAAAATTTTAGAGCTTTGAAGAGATTTTTGACTTTTAAAGTTTAATGGAAGGATTGATATAAACATCGAAGCAGAATGGTGTCAATCGATACATTCGCTTTTTGTTAACAAATTAATTCTTTTATAAACAATTATCGATAGAATCTCTAAAGACGAGGTCGCATCACGGCTTGAAAAATTTGGGTGAAAGTGTTGTGTCTCATATTTATTTATTGTTCCTTTGACTGAAAGTCAGGGTCTTACACCAGAGAATACCAAAAAATGTCTGTTATCACGCCACTATGTGTATGAATGAAATATAAAAAACTTTTAATGTCTTTCACTATTTTTCGTTTTACGCACGATAACTTGAGTAATTGTTAATCGATTTTCAAAATATTTTTTTTAAACGATGTAGACTAAGTTCGAAGATATCCTATGTAAGACCAAGGATCTGGAAGTTATTCATTAATAAAACACTAATTTTAGCTAGAGTTACTCAGTGTGTGACGTCTTCGTAAGCATTGTGGGAAGATGACCTTTGACTATCGCTATGTTACTGTAGCTATCGTGGCGATGGTTGAACTATCGAACACTATCATGCGATAGTTTAACTATAAAAAGTATAGTGCGATAGTTGAACCATCGTAGCTATCGTGCGATAGTATAACTTTCATAACTATTATTGCCACAGTTGAACTATCTTGGCGATAGTTATACTATCGTGGCGATAGTTATGCTATCGTGACGATAGGTATACTATCGTGGCGACAGTTGAACTATCGTGGCGATAATGGAACCATCGTGGTGATAGTTGAAGTATCGTAGCGATAGTTGAACTATCGTGGCGATAATTGAACTATCGTGGCGATAATTGAACTATCGTGGCTATAGTTGAACTATCGTGGCGATGGTTGAACTATCTTGGCGATAGTTATACTATCGTGGCGATAGTTATGCTATCGTGACGATAGGTATACTATCGTGGCGACAGTTGAACTATCGTGGCGATAATGGAACCATCGTGGTGATAGTTGAAGTATCGTAGCGATAGTTGAACTATCGTGGCGATAATTGAACTATCGTGGCGATAATTGAACTATCGTGGCTATAGTTGAACTATCGTGGCCCTAGTTAAACTATCGTGGCGATAGTTAAACTATCGTGGCGATAGTTAAACTATCGTGGCGATAGTTGAACACTCGCAAACTATCTTGGCTACAGTCGAACTATAGTTGAACTATAGTGGTTGCAGTTAGCAAAACTATGGTGTCTGAACTGCAGTGGAGATAGTTCGACTTTTGTGGCTGTAGTTGAAATATCGAGGCTCAATAGTTGAATTATTGAACTTTCGTTGCGATAATGTGAAGTTTGACGGCCGAGCGAAGCTAGATCCGTAATCGTACAAGTGAAATCAATTGTTCAGAATTTAGTTAATCAATTGAAAAACTTTTACCAGTGCTGGCGTTAAGAACGAAGCAAGAGCCGTAGTCTCACTCACGAATAGAATTTAATAACTCAATCACAAAAATCTTACGAGTGTGAAGTTTGCGGGCCGAGCGAAGGGATGACTGTAACCGCATAAGTTAAGAGATTTCTTCAGAAAAGTTTAACGAGTGTGAAGTCTACGTGCCGAGCGAAGTGAGGGCCGTAACCGCACGAGTTAAATCATTTGTTCACAAATATTTTACGAGTGTGAAGTTCGAGCGAAATTAATTCTTTGAGCCATGACTGCAACAACAAAGAGAATGCGATGAACTTGAAATAGATGAAAGTGAAAAAAGTTCCTATTTAAATCAAAGTCGTAGTATTTACTCTCACTCATGAACCATTTTTCTGGCTCTGAAAAATGTAGTATTTTTCATAGTTTGACTTGTCCCGATAAAATTTTTTATATCTGATAAATTCCAAATAAGAATGTTAACATATCATGTAAATCGTTAGTTTTTTGTTAGTTTATTTGATTCGTTAAGTTTTGCAAGACTATGTGCATGTCAGCAAAACTGGAGTGAGCAATCATCTCTTCCGCACTTGGCTTTTTATAAAGCTCGTTTGCTCGATTATTCGGAGTTGTATATGGATAATTCCATCGGTACCGTAATCTGGTTAGCGAGTTTCATCTCTTTCACTATTTCAATGTGAATTATATTAGCATAAGACAAAACACATCGTTCCTCAGGTGACAAGATATCTTCTTTGTAAACTTTGTGAATTTAGTTGCGTTAACCATTGTTTTCCGTACAAACTGGTATCTTTTTCGAATAAGTGAACGAAAATACATTTGTGTACACGCAGTTTCTATAGCATTTCCATTATTTACAACGGTAGATTTGCCGGTAGAATGATCCATATTTTGATGGACTGACGCTTCCATCAATTGTTAGAACTGTCACGACTAACTTTTCGAGCTATTCGACTTTTCGTCAATTTTGTTAAAGCTGCCATGAATGGCAAATCTATCAACTCGAAACGTTAAAGTGGCTCGCCATTTCTATCTTCTGCGAGTTGAACTGAAACTGAAGTCAAAAGAAGGCGAGATTGATAAAAACTAAGCAAATCATTTTCGCAAAAAAATCAATGCGAATGCCTTTTTAAACACTTTTTCTGACGAGCTTCTGTTCAATTGACCTGAAGAATTAACTTGAATTTCAAACTTGATTATGGCGTCAATTGTATCTCAACAAAATTGCAATCCATTTTGAACTAAGTACTTCTTCGAGTGCAACACTCGAGTGGTCGAATACTTTTCGACAGCATAAGAAGGTTTAAAACTGGAAAATTTATCAAACTTTTCGGCACATAAGAAAAGTATAAAAGCTTAATGCAACTAGAGCAAAAAATAGGGCGTCTAACATGAAGAAAACTTTAACTTTACAAACGTACTTATACATGTTTCTCATATTTCCCAGCTCCATAAATTACTCTGTTTGGAATTTATACTCTGATGTGATAAAATTTAATTGAGAGTTACACCACACCTGAAAGTTTCATGAAAAGTACAACAAAATTTCGAAAAAGTTACAGATAAAATGTGATATTTCGCATACATTTTTCTATATGCATAACCGTAAAAATGTGCTTAACTTCATTTGTCATCTTGTCGCTTCTACCTCACCTATTAAAAATTATAAAATTAAACTGAGGTTACGCGGGAGCACAACTCATCTTATAAAGTAAATGATCTCTTGACGATATAAAAAGGAAAAAAGATATGGTAGCTTCAAGTAATGCTCTTTTCTTTGTGCCACATAATAGTCATTATTCTTATTTTCTTTTATAAATTTTATCATTTTGATGTCATTTATGTAACCATGCTCATTTAGCGAATAAAATATATCACACAATAACTCTTTAACATTTCATTTATTTATTTAAAGAAATGTGAATGAGAACAAAAATGCTAAATGATGTTAATTGGGAGTGTAAAGCACCTAGCAATGCTATGGGAATCTAGTGCAGAATGTAAGACAATTTCTATGCATTTAAATAAGCAATTTGCAAGAAAATCAACGAATGAAAAATAAAGACACGGAACACGTAGATAGTGGCGACATAAATGCATACCCACATAATCATTTGCGGCTCTTGCAATAGCAATATCTTAAAACGGGGTAAAGAGTGCTATCAGATGTGTCATTTTCACCTTTTCGACGTTGTTGAAGCGGTCAGCATGACATTAGCTTCTATATACTCAAAATATAGAGTGAGATGCATACATCAGTAAAATATGAACTCCTTCACACTTTGCGTACTTCATGAGAAATTACCTATACTTTGACAGAAGTCGATGCCGCGCGATATAATTGTCGCTGCAACTTTTTATTTATTTCTGACAACTCTCAGCTCCTTTTCAAGCTAATTTCATGCAATTTTTGTAAAATCATTTGAAAACTGTAGTAGTAATCGAGGGTTGTGTGAACTTTATTTTTGGCATCATAACTACAAGAGTCTGTTAAAGACGAACCTTTGAAGGCTGTACGATTAAACACTTCAAGGCCTACGTTTGTAATGGTACAGCAAATCTTTCGTTGGTAAACAACAAAATGTAGAATGTAGATCCATTAGAATTTTTTACGCTTTTAATGCTCCATCATCGTCGTTTTTCTACATAGGAAAATAATGAGTTGAATTCGATATGAGTACCGGGTTTGGGCTTTGTATACGTGTTCTGTTATACCACGACCTTGTTAAAAATCTACACCGAAAACCATTACACTGTTAATTGGAGACTCATGCACAAAATAAAATACGAATTTTAATATATACATATCGAATAACCAAATCAGTTTTCCTACCATTTTTCCCCAGCCTTTACATTATTTACTTAATGGAATATGAATTATTCAGCAGATCTTGTACTTTGGATTTTGATACGTTTATTATTATTATTTTGGTCTTAAAATTTGTATTACATCATTACTCTGTATATAAATACATGAAATGCTTTATTTTGTAACTCCGATTAAATTCAATGTTGATCTCCGCAATTTCGTTTTTTTTACGAATTGAAGGCATAAAATCTTCCTTACTGATTTCTTCAAGTTGTTTTTGTATATTAACAGTTTGGAATGAAAATGTGTCGATAATCTTTTTTTTTTTTTTTGTTTTTGCTGAAAAGCAAACAGCAAAATAATTACTATGTTCTTTACAGTTCGGCATCGGTCTTCTTCATGTTTCTTTATGCCTAAGCTATGCAGCCACGAACAATGATATTGGAACACACATCGAGTGAAATTCAAAGGGAAATTAAGAGAAACGATATGATGTAAAAAAGTCGAAAAAGGCCGACTTTAATTAAAGGCAACGCAATGTGACGTCATATTTCTGAAGATTCAGTCGACGTTCAACGGACAGTTACTTGGACATTTTCGTTTAAATATTGAACGATATTGAATTATGAGCAATTTTTGAAATGTACAGCACATACTTAATTTGTTTTACATGTTTCTACTCGGTAAATGTGGTAATGACGCGTTTACTGACCATTATCATGTAAAGCGTTGTACATAAGTGGTTCCAAATATTTGTTTAAAGATTTTTGATCGCCATGAGCGAAAAAGTTTCATCGCCCCGCGAAATTTGTATCAAAAATAAGTTAGTGAATTATAAGCAAAATGAAGTATGGATTTCCATAGATACAATTGGTTATGATTCAAATTTTTAACAGTGTTATAGTAAAATCAAAATAAATTTATGTAAACATCAATTCTTAAAGCGAGGCTTCATTTTGTTTAAAATTCGCTAGCATATTTTTGACAGCCAATGAGAGACAGGGATTTTTTGTTATCGATTAGTTAAATTATTTTATCCAAAAAACCTTGTCTGTCATTGGCTGACGCAAATATTTTTCGTGAAAGTATTTTAAAAGAAGTTCAACCTTACAGTGAATCGAAAAAGCTTCTATATTGTATTGAGTTATAGCCAAAAAACCATTTTTACCACCCCCTGACATGCACGTACTTAGCACACCATAACTCCCCTAAAATATCAAATTTTCCAAAAATGAGAAATTAATTTTCTTACAATAAAACAAGGAGTCGAATGGCACATTCATCGGGAAAAAGTAGGACATGTTGTCCCAAAATCGTTCGAAGTTTTCGCAAAATCACTCTTAAGAGTTACTTAGATACGTTCGAGTCTTTTTGTAACATCTATTTTGTTTGTCACATCTATTCTGATGCGTAGGGGTCGCTTGTACATGTTTAAGTAATCACACTGTTGATAGAACCATTCAGCTTCATTCTATTTAACATTTAAAGTACTAGATTTAACGTATGATAACCGGACGTCACTTTGCAATTTTAAGCTAGAACAATGAATTTTTAGTATATCCTGGGAATCGTGTCAATCTCCTGAAGCGTACAAAGGTGCGAGAGTTGTGATGTATGCAATTTTTTTCAGGAAAAACCTTATCTATAAGTCTCTCATACAAAAAAACATTGTCAGATGAACGATTTAACTGGAAAACGTGATTCCCAGGTCATCCCCATTTTTAATTTCAACTATTGAGTGGAATAGTCCACATACATCTGAGTTAGCCGTCCATTACTTTAAGCAGGTGGCCCAAAAACTCGGTGCTTTCATGCCACCATACGACGACACTTTACTATTGGATAAACCTGTTTTTGTTCTAATTATATAGCGAAATGTCATATTCACTTCGATACATTACGTCCTCATTTCAAAAGCCATACCCATTTCGTATGGCTCTAAAGACCTTTATTTGATTCTTGAAATACCTAATAATATGGAGAGCACTCTGACTCAATTGCAAACATTTTCTTTCAGTTTTTCAATTGTGTTCTATTTCATTACTAATTTGTACGGAATTATTCTAATTGCAAGTCATTTAATACTGAATTGCACGTAAAGCAAAGAAAATCACTCTCAGTGTAATTTTAGTTGCAAATTCCATTCTAAATTTGGCATACGTTTTAAGTTAATAAAGCAATTTTGACTTGTGAAATATTTCTTTAATATTTCAATTAAATAATAAATCACTAAGCCCATGAGCTACAAATATTTAAATTTGAAAATCTCAAATGTAACGTTAAATTCAAATATGTCCGAACTCGCTTGCATTCCCATGTAATGTATACAAAGGTACTGTAGAAATTCGTTGCTATAAAATATCCGTACAACTTAGCATCGCTGTTTGTTATATTTATTCAATTGTATAATAATTCTCGTTATTGGTTAATTACATCGTTTTTTGCATTTAAAACCATAACGAGGACTAAGAATATTTTTTTTTTATGTTTACAATATCCATCGAAAATTCGGTTACGAATAGTTAATTATATTCAAAAGTTGAGAAAAAAAGAAAAGAAATATTATAAAATGGCCTGCGGTTTGTCCAATTTAAAATAACATCATGACACTGCCTACAATTTATTTCTTAAATCAAAATTGACGTCTAATTATTATTATTTAAAAAGTTTCTTATTTGGTATTCAAAATATGTATTGAAATTTAATGAATGAAATTGCATAATTTTAAATGTTCAATTTCAAATTACAAAAAAAACTAGCTAAAAAGTCTGTTGGTCAATGCACCATCTTGTTAGTTCATTAATATTTTGAAAGCTTTCGTCAGAACGAATTGAGATGATCGAAGATAACAGTAAGAACAAGTTGTTTCTTGTGGAATTATGTACCAGCCCCTTTATCATGCGTATCTTCTTCATTTAAAGATTATTAAATACATAGATTTCAGTGTGGAGCTTTCATGTTGTAATTATTTATTGATGGTGAACCACTCTTTCCCACAAAGGTAATAATAATCCGCTGTTACAACCCGACCGGGTCAGAGGCTAGATCATTTTTTATTTACTAGTTCCGCAATTTTTTTTAGAGCTTTCACTCATATGGATTCCTCTTAGAGATCGTTTCGTTACCGAGTTTTTTTTTACTGTGTCAGTGGAAATTGCACACAAACCTAGGGCCATCTATGATGTACTAGGTGCAGAAACTAGTAGGACTTAGAATACCTCCGTCCAAAGTCAGACTCAGATATTTGTACACAGAATTCATCGAATATGGGTGACGTCATATTTGTCATTCTTCTGTGTATGTACGATTTGTTGCGGCACCAAATTCACAACTATCCATATTATGAAGCCTTTGTTACGAAATTGTATTTAGGCAAAATCTGTCGAAAACTTTCGAAGCTACGATCAAAAAAGTGATCAGAAACGTTGTTTTTTGAAGGATGGTGGAACTTTTTCACTTATATCTCTGCGAAATTAGAACGGAAATCGCTCTTCAAGGTTTTGAATGAAAGATATGGACATCAGAAAATCACGAAAATTAAATTAGTGAAAATCTATTGAGTGGTTCGGTCTGTAGAGTGTGCCTCCAACTCACGATACGCGATCCTAAGCGATATTTCGTGGTTTTTCGTGAATATTCCTTCAATGACTAGGTTTTTTGTGCAGTATGGGCAAACATTGTTGGACTACACGCTTAACGTGAATTCTGAACCACGCCTAACGGTAACTAGCATTTTACCATTAGGAATTCTTCTGGTGCTATTTATACCTCTGTCCAAAGTCAGACTCAGATATTTGTACACAGAATTCATCGAATATTTGTCATTCTGCTATGTACGATTCGTTGCGGCACCAAATTCACAACTACCCAAATTATGAAGCTTTGGTGTGCTTAGGAACGTTACTTTCATGCTATACATTGAAGAAAAATCCTATACAGAATTTGTCCCCATCAAGAATGAACCCGGATATTCTTCACAAAGCGTACCTGAAATAATTGTGCTGGCTCGTTAGGCAGTGAGCCAGAGAATTGTTTAGCATGGACTGAAGTCGCGCATAAGAGGCTGTTCATAGGCGACATAAATTATCACCCAGGGAATTATCTTCCAGACTGAAAAATGGGAATTATCACCCAGAAATTATTACCTAGCCAAATGAGAATTATCACCAGGGGAATTATCACTCAGCAAGTTTAAAGCGGTAAATATGTACAAGGAACATGTCACTTGGATGGGTTCTAAAACGTCCAATTTGTGTAAGGAAAATGCTTTTTTGTATAAGGAAAATGCCATTTTGTGTAAGGAAAATGCATTTTTGTGTCCTGTCATTTTGTCATCCTGTTCATAAATGACATCATTTTCTGGAAAGAGGGGGTCCAGCAAAATGAAGAGGTCCATAGGAATATGAGTCAATTTGATAACTTTAGCGTGACGAATAGGAGTGACAGCGTGACAACATTTGTGAACAGCTCCTAAGACGAGTAGTGAAAGGGATAAACAGGCATTGTGGGCTGAGCATGCATCTGCCGAAGATGGAACTCTCTATTGATCCCGACTGCAACTGTGGTCACGGTGTACGTTATATGTCCTGAGTCCTCACATGTTTGCATTCTCTAGAGTCGAAAAGGGCCTATCGTAAGTGCTCCAGTAGTTGACCGTGTACCTGTAGCTGACCAGACAAATATTTTGTCTATTTGCAAGAAAATTAAAAATAAATTTGAATAAAAAAGTAATTTTCTGTTCGGAATATCAATTGTGTTATTTCACATCACGTGTCAATGGTGAGTTCCCGTTTTATTTGCGAAAAAGACCGACAAATCATATGGTCGTCAAAGTCAAGTCCTGTTAGAGGTGTTTTGTTACGAAATCGGTAAGGATCTTGTCGATGAAATTTTACGTTTAATTAAATTGTAGATTTTGTGTAATTAATCTTAACTAAGTTAAAAAGTGTTCATTATTTACATTTCAATAGTCCTTTTGCCGATTGATAATCAAAAACGTTATAATATATCGTGGTCAAAACACTGGGTCAAATTTAGTGTCTTGTTCCTATCAGGGCCTATTTTTGAGAAACAAATTTTACGAATTTCACGAAAATTTGCTGAATTTCGCGAAAATTTCTTGAATTTCGCGAAAATATCTCGAATTTCGCGAAAATTTCTCGAATTTCATGAAAATTTCGCGAATTTCTTGAAAATTTCTCGTATATATCTAATGTTCGGAAGAAAATCTGCCCGTAAGTAGAGGACGTTTTTATACTTTTTTCTTGAATACTGTTGAGCCTTCGACTACCTCTGAAACACAACATACTTTCTTTACATTTAATTAAATTCATGAGAAAGATTTTGGCGCGCTGTATGGACACTACCAGTGAATCAATTTTCATTCACTTGTTTTAGTTAGTTTTTTGAGATCCATATCTTTCATTCCAATTCTCGTTCGTCAGAGATATTAGCAAAAACGCTTCTGCGACCTTCAAAAAACAAGGTTTTGACAACTTATTCGATCGTCACTTCGAAAGTTCTTGACCGATTTTGCCCATCTTCAATCTCAACATTCCTTTTGAAACTACCTTTCAGGCAGACCTGATTACAGTAGATTAACGGGAGTTAAGAGCCTAAAAATTTTCGCCTGCGGCGTTAGACAAATACGAAATCTATCATTGAAATTCTTACTTATAATAAGTCCTACAACCAAACGGCAATTAAGTCGTTCTTCGATTTACCTAAAAGAACAATAGTGAGCAGTCCAAAATTTTCGCCTGCGGCGCCGCCGTACCCGATGCGGCTATTAAGCAATTCTTCGAATCCTGTTACTGTACTGTAACTGCACTGTTTCCGTTGCTTCATGTCGTCTTACTTTTTGCTGTTAATGTACATATGTACAGGTTTACAAATCCTTTTTGCAGGGGGACACTATAGAGGGTTTAGCGGAAATTGACAAAGACTTGAGGTGGATTTTAACGAGTTAGAAATTAAGAGTGAATTTGCCAGAACTTCGCACGGCTTGTATGAGACACGAATCCAACGCGTCGCGGAATTTCGATCTCTATGGCTTATTCGATTCTTCATTCCAATAGAAGACTTTCGTAGAAGAACAGTTTTTTTTTCAAAAAATTATTTTGTGTTTTTGAACTCTCCGAAAAATGGTCTGCACAGAGGTCAAAAAAATAGTTTTTGATGACTATCTAGGACAAGACCAAATCGATTCCAGGCAAATTATGTACGATTAAGTAGTCCAATGGTACAAAGCTTTTGGCTATGGCAACATTCCTGACAAGTGTAAGTAGCGGCTACAGAAGTCAAAAACGTCGAAAAAATGGTCATTTTCAAAGAGTCGTGGAAGAGACGGTATACAATTTTTTCCAAAACCCAAAGCGGGAGGCTGTAGTCATTGCCCTTAGCTTTCTAATGAATGTCTGAGTAGAACTTTGTGACGCGTAGAAAAAAGTGGAGTTGATTTAAGTAAAAATTTTGAAAAAATTGAAAATCCATAACTTTTTATAATAACTTTTTATATCTTTATTTTTACGTACCTCCGCAAATGGAATAAAAACTTAACCAAAATGAGAAGGGAGTTCCTATATTGTGTGTATTCGGTATTCGGTATACTTTTACGGTTAGATGGATTGGAATGATCATTTTAGCTTTGTTTGCGATAAGGTGTACAGATCCCTGCGGAGTGCATGGCCGCACTCCCACACTACGCCTCTGTCGACCAGGATTATGCTAACTAAGTCGTTCTTCTTGCCGCACCTGGAATACGGTACTGTATTCTATTCCTATCGAATGTCGGCGACCTCAAAGAAGGTAATTGACAAGGCTTACGGAACTGTGATTAGATACGATTTAGGAGGAAAAATTGTTGGACTTCTTGTTGGAAAAGCAGACATGAACTTTAGAAACCAATAAAAATATATTCAGATCCAATTATTTGATCTACTTAACAATTTTCTATAAACGTTTTGACTTTCGAGGATTTCTTTTGATTTTCTTGAATTTTAGAAAATTTTGCGATAATTTCCCGAGTTTCGCGAAAATTTCGTGAATTTCGTGAAAATTTCGCGAATTTCTCAAATTTCGCGAAAATTTCTCGAATTTCGTGAAAATTTTTCTCAAAAAAAGGCCCTATAGCTGACCACGAAAATGACTATGTCTATGACTATGACTATGTTTATTATATAAATAATTATACTTTTTCCTCTGTATCTTACCGCTCGACAGTATCTAGCAGTGACAACATAGGGGTGAGCTTGGGCGGACTGTTGGGTGACATAAACCAAGTTTGGGAGAGTAGGCACAATGCCCAGAAGCTTCGATGAACGTTGACCATAAAAGCACCCAAAGAACCTAATTTACGGTGGTAGAGAAGCCTTTATGTTAGTTCAATTCTTGTCAGCTATTAGCCCGTAGCAAGTTCTTACGGAGAAAAGAAAAGTCTTGCATCTATGAAGAAAAGCCAACATTTTCGCCGAGATCTTTGTCACTTCCATTATAACTGACAAAACAATAAAATAATAAGATTTTTGTTGTAAGAAAGGACATTTTTAATGAAACATATCTCAGCCTTCTTTTCGAAAAACAAAACTCACACTTTTGAGCAATTTACAAAGTTGAAGGGTGTTTTTACATTACACACTGATGGATTGCATTATATGATCAGTCAACAAGAAAATGAAGAACAATTTCACTAAATCTTGCAAAATCTTACATGATATGAGATGGTCAACTACTGGAACACAAGTGGTCAGACATAGGAACACTCATTTTTTTCTGGTCAGCTACTCGATCAAAAACAGTGCTTTTGTAAATCCCATTTTATACAGTAAAAATAATATATTGTTCTACTCAATCAGAATATATCAAATTAAAATATAAAGAAATTAAAACCTAGCATTTTCATCAATATCATGCCCGCAGCGGTAGCGGAGGGCGTGACGCAGTCCCCACACCCAAAAAAAAACGTCCACAAACCCAAAAAAACTCCATACAAAAACCTTTGGGACAAGGAGCCATATATAGGCGAACTTTTGAGTTTTTTCCCCTCGCCCCCTCCCCCTCCAAATTATTTTTAAAAAAACTACGTCGCAGCAGCTTTCAAACAAGCCCTCACTCATCAAAATCGGTTAAAAATTGGCTGAGATATCGAGGTTTGAAAATGACATTTTTCTATGGAGAAATAATTTTTCTATTGTTCTCATCATTACGGAAACTTTTTTTCTGATCTGTCGGTTTCTATATATCTATGTTCTATTAATAATTTTCGATCTCGAGAACTAGACAGCCGATTTGCATGACATTTTCAGGGAACGTCAGAATCGGTCCAAAATGAAAAATTTCATATGCCGCTTTTCCGGGAAAACTCTGGAAAAGTCGGAAAGTGTGGGAAAGTGGTCAATTTTCATGTTTTTTCACGTAGTGCTCGCAGTTTTCGAATTTTAGCTCCGGAGTGACAATACCTAGAGAGTTGGTTTCTTCGGGAAAGTTTTATAGTTTGGTCAGGAGATTTTTTTGGGATCTTAAGAAAGTGGATGCCATCTGTCAAAGCGGCGCCATCTTGAATTTTCCCAAGCAATAAATTAGGTTTTTTTTTGGTTTTCGAATTTTAGCTTCGGAATGACAATACTTAGAGAGGTGGTTTCTTCATAGAAGTTATAAAGTTTGATCAGAAGAATTTTTTGGGATTTTCAAAAATCTGCCAAAGTGACGCCACCTTGGATTTTTGTAAGGTATAAATTATGCTTCTTTGGGTTTTCGATTTTTAGCTCCGGAATGATAACACTTAGACAGTTGGTTTCTTCTAGACCGTTATAGAGTTTCATCAGGAGAATTTTTTGGTATCATTAGAAAATGGCTGCCAGCTGTCATAGCGGCGCCATCTTGGATTTTCGTTTATGCTTCTACGGTTTTCGAATTTTA
>CM055406.1:51982049-52005053 GCA_029228625.1 Pseudolycoriella hygida
GTTTTTGTTGTGATATCTAATTCAAATATTGAAGATCAAAGTCAAAAAATTCCTTAAAGAGTCAGCTACTGGAGCACTTACGATATACCAACTGTAGTAAGGAAAAGTAAAATCGTCAAAAGCAAGAACTCACTAGTAGTGAATGAGCATTTTTCAACAGCCTCTCTCGTTATTTTGAAAGCTATTTAAAACAACAATTTCATAGAACATTTCGCTTAGACTCCGATTGCAAATTGACACATTTTTATGTTAGTGTGAGTAGTACCGACACGACGGATGCGACATGCTGTAGTCATTTTTTAAATAGTATAAAATTCCAACACATTACCTTGGTGGAAAACATCTTAGAAAAGTGAAAAATTAATTGCGTGAGACATATCTCTTAGACCCTAAGTAATAATGTTATTTATAACAAAATCGCAACATAAATAAATGAAAAAAAGTTGACGTTGATGTAATGTATTTATTTTTAAAATACAAATAAGTAAAAATGTATCTTTTAATTAACTTGCTATGTAATATCAGTAACTAAACGAAGAATGCAATGAAACATATTTTTTACAATAGTTTATTTTATATATTACACAATATACTTTGCTGACCTGAGATGAACCTTTAATCAGCATCTAGTACCGTTATATTGGTGAATAGATGAAACCAACAACTAATCATATAAAAAAGGAAGAGAAGAATGAAATAATTATTTAATTATGAAATTCTATCTAACTTAAGAATATTAATTATTTGTTATATACAAGATGGAGCTTTGAGAGAAGGGAAAAACATCAAATTAAAATTATTGGATTTTATGACTAATTTTACTGCTAATGGCGCGCGGATGCTCAGCAAAATGTTGCTGCAAGCGATCTCGTTCATAATTAGTTCTTCATCATTGCATGTGGATGTTCAATGGGTGTCACTTACTATAAAAACGCTAAATCGTCTACGTCGGTTTTTTTTGTAGATACCATGTTAATTTCTGTCGTTTTTTAATTTATATTACCCTTCATACTCAACTGAATTGATTGCATGACAGAATCGAGCGAATAATGAATGTTAGATGAATGACACTATTGAGGTGGCACCCGGTGGTCGTATTTATTAGAGGACCAACATTTATAATTAAATTGACCTTGTAACGAAACCATTAATTCTTAAATCTTGTTATATTGCTTTCACATGGATGGTAAAATGATACCAAAAATATAACGGTGAATTCAAGGTAAAGTTTATTTTTTTACACAATTAATTGCAAATTTTATAACAACGATAAGTGATTTGAGGTGAAATCACGGAAGACACTTAACAAAAAACATTGAAGCTGACATATAAAGGAAAAGACTAAAGCTCTAAGAGATTTGCATGTGGTAGACACTAGGTGATACTTTTTTTGTGACATGGAGATTTGAATCGTCCAACGCCGCGATATTCTGCCAAAAAACTCAGCGAGGAAAATTTCTGAAAGAATATATATTTAAATCTCTCACCTGATAACGTCGCTAAGTTTTTTATGAAACTGGCCACCTTATACGATGCTCTCAATCATTCAATGAAAGTGTGAAAGTGACGAACATAATAGCCTGTCCAGTTTCATATGAATAGGTCCTGTATATTGTAGGACAGTTGACACTACTGTCAAATCAGCGGATTAAATTATATAAGACTTTCTTTGACGGAAGCCAGTATCGTACTAAACGCGTTAGGAGCACGTTGCAAAAATGTGAACTGTCAAATTTGCGATGTCTTTTTTAAAACAGAATCCAGCGTGAATAACAAATTATTCAAAATTATAACTCATTTACTGTAAAAGGATCACTCTTTCACGAATAATAGAGGAATTAGAATTAGAAAAGTTTAAGTATGAAGGTCGAAAGTTGTTCTGAAAAACCATCGCATTCCAAGTTCGTTTGCGATGGTATTTCAGAGCAAATTTGTACCTTCATAGGGGATTCGATTCGTATCGAGCCTCATATAACTAACGCTTTAGTAAGGGACGGACGGCGTAGTAGTGTACATGCTTTTCCACGCAGAAAACCCGGGTTCGATCCCCAGGATACAGGACTTTTCTGCAATTTACAGTTATAGGCATAGTTCCTAAGTTCACCCAAGCTTCATAAATTGGGTAGTTTCGTGGTTCGACTCCCGAAACGCACAATACAGAACACGAAAAAATTTGTGATGTCAATCACATATGAACGAAAGTGCATTTCGTGTTCTTTCGTCAGAAGAAGGGTCACTTACCGTCACTTACATAGCATTTGGAAAAGTACCAATGGTACGAGGAAAACACACGAAAGATAGCGTAAGACATTCTCAACTGAATTTGTGTATTCATGTGTTCGATACCGACCTCTCCAGCAATCTGTTAATAGAACTTAGATAAATCCAACCCCTTTGCAAAATTTTTTGCTTCTGTGTATGTTGGAAACGAAGACGAAATTGACGAAGACTATGCTCTTATTACACATATTAACAAGCGAAATGACCAGGGCTACCTACAAATCACTATAACACCAAATGTAGTTCGTCAAGCACTTCTCTGTATGGACCTCAGCAAGGGTGTCAGCCCGGACAAAATATCTACAATATTTCTTCGTCATTGTGCTGATCTCTTAAATGTACCCCCCTCTCGTTGATTTTTTCAAAATCATTAGCAGAAATGCACTACCCCGACGCATGGAAAATTGGTCACTTAACGCCCATCTACAAATCTGGACGGAAGTCAGATATATCAAACTATCGAGGTGTTTGTGTATCACCAAATTTGGCAAAAGTTTTCGAAATAAATATTTTCAATCAAATAAAATTTAACATCTTTCCGCACTAAACATCGAATCGGCATGGATTTTTTCCTGGGAGAAGAGTAGAGTCCAATTCGATGGAGCTTTCAATCATGGTGCACAATGGATTCGACAATGACTGCCAGACTGACATCTTTTACGCTGACATTCGAAAAGCATTTGACGTGAAAAAGTCTATTCCGTTAATATTAAAATTATCTGTCCACAAATATCGTCTGAGTAACTCGCTGTTGTTATGGTTCCGATCATTCTCCAAAAACCGCAAGCAGTTGGTAAGAGTCAACTCCAGTAAATCCGATATGATTGACATTACCTCCGGAGTTGGTCAAGGATCGGTTTTAGGACCACTGTATTTTCTGGTTTATTTGACGACTCAGATGGCAGTTCTGATATAACTAAAGACATAAATCTATCTGATGACAAGAAAGTAGTACGTAACCGTATATCCTCACCTAATGATACTCACATATTGCAGTCATCAATAAATGATTTTGTTGAATGATGCAACCAAAATGAGTTCGAGCTAAGCGACGACAAGTGTAAAATTATGTCAGTTTCAAGAAAACAGTGCCCAATATTTGCAGAATATTTCATCAAAGAAAAATTAATTAAACGTGTTAGTAGCATAAAAGACTTAGGAGTTACATACGACCACAGATTTTCGTTCAACGACCACTTCGAGCTAGCATCGAAAAAGGGTTCTTCTATGCTATCATTTGTTAAACGACAATGCTCCGGACGATTCGACCAGAAAACGGCGATGATGCTATACTCAGCCATAGTTAGATCACACCTCGAATTCTCCAGTTCAGTTTGGGCACCGCACCACAACATTCACATTCAATCACTAGAAAGTGTTCAAAGGCAATTTGTGCTTTCTTTCCACTAAATAAAAGAAGTCAGAAAGCTCCGCGCCCGGTGATTAATTTATTGATTGAATGCTTTGATATGCTTAAAAGCCTAAGGATTTTTTTTCACAAAAACTTCAGTTTTATTTCGTGACTACACATCTAATTGAACGACCCATTAATTGGCAACATATCTGAATTTTCTCATTTTGATTTTTGACGACTCCAACCTTTTCGTTTAGCCATTTTGACGAAAGCCTAACGGCGATATTTTGTGTGATATTTCTTATATTTTATTTATGTTTTGTTCAGCCATTTTGACCACAGCCTTGTGATGATTTTTATACTTTATTTATTTTTTAATGTTCTTAATTTTAATTTCAATGTTTTCCTTATGTAGTTCTGTTTGTTTTGTTTTTTAATTCATGTTATTGTCATTTTATTGTGACGTTTTTGGTTTTTTTAACGAGGATTATGACTTCCGTCATAATTACTCTTTTTTTACCATGTCAGCTAGAAGATAGTAGACAATAAAAGTAACATTCATTCAATAGAAGTCGACACTAAGTAACGCTGATACAACTTGTGACTGTGAACAAATTGAACGTGAACAGATGACAGCCAGTAAAGTGGTCTTCACGATGTCTGCACAAGACGAAAGTGTCATCAATTTCGGTCGCCGAATCAGTTGGCCATTGCCATCAACCCGGCAGTTTGCATCAAGTATAAGAACGAACAGTTTTAACATAGAAAAACCAGTATTAGATTAAGAATTGATAATGTATATGGGATTGTTACCATACGCTAAATAAATAAGAAAACGCTTTAGTTCTTCACTTGCAACAATACGTGTAAGGTCTTACAACCCTTACAACCTATTTTACAATCCATATCACATATACATATATGAAAAAATTTGAAGAAATTAGAAGCAAGAAACTACTATGACTGTAAATTAAGTAAGAACTTTTTTCCATTCTTTTTATTTCAAGTTCCACACATTTTCCACTCTTTCCTGCAGTGTGCAGTCATTCGTGATTTATTCATTTATGTGTTTGAGCATTAACTTCAAAAAGCTAACCGTATTTTTCATAAAGCGACTTGTAATATTTCACTTTTTAAATACTGAAAAAGAGATCTTATTTAATTTACAATGATAGTACAAATTAATGTCAATGATTTTTTCCAGTCAACAGGTGCACCTGCACTTGGCGGAGCAGCCAGACTTTACATTATAATATGAAACAAAGTAGTTAACAAAACTACTTCTTTCTATTGCAACAAATCTTTTCACTGGATGTGTGTAGCTACACCTTAACCGCTATGTTATGTTTTGTGACACATTCGTTCCTGCTGCAACTTAGAACATTTTAGATTTCAGTAACACACACTAGAACATTTCAAATGTTAGGGGTATGGAGTGAAGAAAAAAGTGTATTTAGTAGTTAAAAGAGAGCAATGCTGGTTGAGTGAATTTAATTTATAAAATGTAAATATTAAACATAAGGGACCATCCATAAATTACGTACGCTTTTTTCAGTGCTGTCAGCAGATTTAAATCAACAATAACTTGGAAAATATTCACTTTTAAGACGTCAAATGTATGGCCCCATTTAGGGGGGTAGTTTGGGGGGGGGTCGTCCATACATTTGACGTCTTAAAAGTGAATATTTTTCAAGATATTGTTGATTTAAATCTGCTGACAGCACTGAAAAAAGCGTGCGTAATGTATGGATGGTCCCTAAATTGCTAACAATGAAACAGTGCTCTCAGTTGCAAGAGTTAATAATAAGAATTATAGTAGTTTGTGGTAGAATAACAACAGCCACCGCTATAGTTCACATAACGCACAAGTTGTTTTCATCAGGACAGAATAAACACGAGTTTTTTTTCACAAATACTCAATTCAGTCGCCACTTCAATTATTGTAAAACAAAACCTAAATACAGGATCTTTGAAGAGACAACGAGCATTTTGTGTCATTGAACAAAAATTAACGTAAGAAAGTGGAAAATTTGTTACCTAAAAGCCATCAATATTTCCTCTTCGAATTTAAGCAGCTACCGCCAACAATTCATCAAGCAATGTTTTAAAAAAATACACTTCCAATCAAAATCAGAATGTTTCACTCACAAATCAAAAAATGAAAGAATTTATTATCCCAGCCAAGTTTATTAAAAGTAATAAAAATTTAATTTTATCCGTTAAATTTAAATCGTTTTTCCTTTCACTAAACAATTATGAAAAAACGAACACTAAAGTTTGCCATAAAATTAACCTACACGCAGCACGACACATCAAAATTAAGAATTAAAAATTTCAGTTATATATTTATTTGTTCAAGCAAAAACTTAGCCGCCTTGTAACATAAAAAAAGTAAAAACTAAAAAAGATCCGTTGCAAGAAACCACCTCACATGAAAGTTGCAAAAAAGTCACCAACTTATGCAAAAATGATAGTTTTTTCGTTAATTTTGTGGTATTTCTTAGAAATCCTTTCACATCATTTGTTATGTCATAAATATCACTTTTATTAGCGATTTGTTAAAGGTTATGCAAACTGGGTGTCACTTCATTAACAAATATTCATCCAAAGTTCATTTATTGTCCAGCAATAACAACAATCGATTATTCATTCGTTAATGCAACACAATATTATTATAGAAAAAAAACGGAAAAACGACGTAGACAATTATACTTATTTTTACTTAGTGACACTGCACATTGTGCAAAAAAATTCATTGAAAGAATTCTGTTCAACAGTTTACTTTTAAACGAAACCAAAGCTCTTTCGGTCTTTGCACATGACACTCATAAAAAGACGCGCGCGCTACTTTGTAAAAATTGTATGATGTTTGCACAGAGCATGCTTTCGAACAACTAAAAGTGGTTATTACATGTGCTGTGTATGGATGGATGAAGTGAGTGAGGTGGTATGTCTGTGAAAGACCTCAAGAGAGGAGAAAAGAATTTACAATGTGGTGCGGCACAAGATTTTTTAGTTTAACAATCATGTTAGTTTGAATCTGGAGGTCAGAAAGGTTCAAAAGCTTAATTTTTATGACTTTTTGTTGAAAAGTTTTTTTTTCTTGAATTTTCATTACATTTATTTGATTTATTTGTTACTTTTGATTTTTGTGAAATTTGATTTCTTTGTAATTTAGTTGTAGGCTAGAAGCATAGTCTTTTGATGAATTAACGTAAGCCCCGTAGACTTCGTCTTTGTATGGGTCTAACCAGCAAAGTTCTTTACAGTTTTCCAAGTAAAAACATCAGGACAAAACGAAAAAATTTTCATTTTTCACAGACTTTCGTCCCTTCGTATGTAAAATTTCATACGTACCTTTGTGGGTCGGTTGATTTGAGGCACACTGGCATGTACCTGTTACTCCGTCGTCGTCCAACGTACAACTAGTGAAACTAGTGTAACTCAAGCAAGTAAATAAATATGCCAAGAAGGCGTTAAATTTTTCAGTAATAGCAAGAGGCACATAGTAACAAACTTTTCTGTTTGTTCAAAAACTAGTAATGTTTTCCATCGTATGTACAGCTTCATGTTTGGTGTTATTATTATTTATTTATTTAATTAATTAAAAGTAGCGAAAAGTAAAAGGTGCACGTTGAGTAAAGTTTTCAACCATCAAAAAAGGTACAACTCGAGTAATTGGATTTTTCGTTGAACTCTAAACTTTTCCCATGTTCCAAACTACACTTTTCGTGCAATTAACTTTATGAAAATTCAACTTTATGAAAATAACTAATTTGAGCTTGGTTTAAGCTAGTGATATTGTATAACGAAAGTTTGTTGGGAAATACGAAATGTAAATACCTGATAACTGGTGAGTACGTGCATACGTATAGCGTGACAACGAGGTTGTTATCATATGGTCACTAATCGGATTTGAATAAGGATGAAAAAGCTTAAATTCAATGTTGATATTTTACAAATATACAACAACACATAAACGAGGACGAAAAAAAATAGAGAAACAAAGATCGTCGTGCCTGCTTGTTGATTCCGGATGGACATCGCTCGTGGAACAGCTAAGCACTATGGTATTGGTCACAGACTATAATAAGGAACATCATGTCATTCGGTCAACTTTTACCCTTCCTCAAAAGAGGAGAAAAGTGGTAGAGATAATGTAAAGACGCTGGATAAATGAAGGATGTACTTGTCTACATGATGTCGTTAATCAGCAATATTGCTTTGAGCCGGAAGGTTTACAACCTCGCATTTGAACAAAAACTGCCAATAACTTCATTTTGGACATGAAAATCTCGCATTTTTGTCCATCTGACTATAATAGTATATTATAACACAAGGGCTGTAATTTGAGAACTCGTATCTAGGAGGGGTTGAAGATCCGAGGGCGTCAGCCCGTGTTTTTTACGATATATTATAACACGAGGGCCTCAAACTTCAGATTGAGGGCTATAATATGCATATTATAGCCCCAAGTGTTATAATATTAGATTATGCAACTGCGAGATAATTTTTTTTATCTCTGATGAGGAGGTTGTCTCCCGAGCCGAAGGTGAGGGATGTATTCCCCAGAGAGGATAAACAAATTATCCCGCAGTTGCATATGCTGTTTTATTCACCAAATCAACGAAACAAAGTTTGAAATCCACAATTAATGTAAAACCATTGCGGTTTAGTTTGAATATTATTTTTATTTTCCGAGCTTTCGGAAACGAAACAGTTTCCTTCTTCAGGGATATAATAACAATGATTTTTCTTTCTAACGGTTACTAAGTGAATTCGAATATATTGGGAATTATATTATTCCATGCCCTACTAAGAACGATTCCTTTGTCCGTATTCATTACAGGGCCATCGTATTGCTGAATTGCCAATACTTCTTTGATGCTGCGTAAGTAATGATTGCTTTCCTTGATGATTATTTTCGAATCTTCTCAATTGATTGTGTGACCTTTGTTCCAATTAATGTAAAATTAAATTCCCTAGGGAAGCACTGCGGCGGATAAAAGTTATTACCGTATCTTGTAGCGAAAGCGAAACTTAAGTTTGATTGATTTCGGGCGTTTTTTTCCTCTTTCAAAAACTTGGAATCGAATTATTTCCATACAAAGAAAATATTCAGTTTTTCCGCTATTCAGCAAACAGAGCGTAGAAAAGACGGTAAGGTTTCTGAAAAGGCTTTGATGCGGACATTTCGATGTCATTTCGGAACTTTTCAACAGAGCAGGTATTTTTCAACGAAACGAAAATTTTCAATGCAAACGCAAAACCGAACAGAAATTACGAACAATTTCTACAACAATCAATCCGGTCAAAGTTACGTGTGTACTCTAGTTGCTAGTGTTTAAAAAAGTTTTCCCGCCACACCCAGTCTAGCTTAACTAAAATATTTTTATATGATTACTGATAAGCACACTATAGTTTTAGGAGCCACAAACACCGACTTATTTTATCAATGCTCAGGCACCCTATTCCTATGAAGTAAACCAATTCATTCACTAAACGAACAGACTCCCATATATTTTCTTCTATTTTGAACAGACTCGCTAGCGCGCATCTTTCTAAATTCAACTGTGTGCTACACTTCTTACACAGAACATGCATTGTTTACTGGGTAAATCCTATTGTGTTATTCGGATTTTGTCTTTAACATATCAGCGAATTGATTGCCACAGGTTCAATAAATACATATTGCTCGGCTCAATTTAAAGCGAACATGTAATAATGTTATTTAAAACAGGGTAAATAATGTAAAGTAACAATGAGCATGTGCTATTTATAAATTAAAATAAATAAATCAAAATAAGAAGAAGAAGCAGAAAATTGTATGAAATATTTAATTTAAAAATACATATTGGCGCTTTGTGTGGCAGAGTCACCAGGCAAAATATGAGTTGATATGGTGAATTTCATAGCTTGTTAGATGAGATTTTTTTAATGAATTCTAAACTTTGCTATAGCTGGATATAAATTCTCAGAATGTACGTTTCAAAACTTTTATATTTTATATAAAAATATGATGGGAAGATGGCTCGGTTAACTAAGTTCGCTCATTTCTTTAGAAAAATTTAATGGAATTCTATTGAGTAAAACTTGTCTGGTCATACGTGTAATTTAGATTTATTAATGTCGAATGGAATATGATTGTTAATGATATCGAATCGCATTTTGTAGAAGTTGTAATTTAACTTGTTGGCAGATCATTGTATTGGAAAAATTTGTTGCTCTTTGTTCTTAATACACAGAGACAGAGTGGTATTAGAAGCTGTTTGAGAACACCGACAGATGATTGCTGTAAAGAATTTTTTCCATTACATCAATAAGTCATTTATATTGAGCATTGACCAACAAAGTTTAATGGCAAGCTCTTTTTACGCCTGGTGGTAATTGATTTTTAATTTTACAGTGGAGGCTATGCAAAGATTTTTAATTTTACAGTAAGGTAAGACTATTGAGTTTTAATGCATCGAAAAAAACATCGTTCTTCCTTCGATTCGATGCCGCACTCTCAGCATGTACATTACGTTCGTGATAAAAAAATTTGTTGTTTTGGCGAGTGGTAAGGTTCCACTCGTCATGTGAAATCGAGGGGGAAATGACTCGGGTAATTAGTGGCACAGGTCATAATTCCATGCGATCGCATGGAACGGAAATAGTGATCAATTTGTCAATTTAATGTGATCAATTGTAAAATTGATAATGAGTAGGAAAAATTGGGGCGAATTGAAATTTTACGAATGTCAATTGCGAGTAAATGAGATCAATTGAAAGTAAATAAAACCAATTAAGTGTAAATGAGATAAATTGAAACCAAATCTGACTAAATCCTATGAAAAAGTTCATCAAAATCGTTTTAAATTTGTGCATTTTATGATATTCTAGGATTTTAGGATATTCTCGTAACTTCGCATTTGTTAAAGTGCCATATCCTCCACCGTCAAAGGGAAAATCAAAAATTGCCAAGACAATTGGCCTTGCGATTGTCTTTCTATTATGCATATTATCAGTATGACCACGTAGGAAAAATACGTAAATCTGAAAAATTATTTGGCAACAATTTCGCCCGCGACTTTTGAAAACGGTACAATGAAACTTAACCTCGAACGTAACAGTGTGCTGCTAGTCTTGCAAAGGATTTTCAATTTATTTAGGATTTTCTAGGGATTTTCTTCACTGTTTTTGTTGGATTTTCATCGATTTTCTTTTTAATTTTCGGGATTCCTGGGTTTTTGTTTAAGTTCTCAAAGAATTTTACGAGGATTGTCTTCAAAGTTTCTAATGTTTCTAGTTTGGAAAGGATTTTATGAGGTTTTTTTAACTGATAAAGAATTTTCTAAGAATATCCGTTCCTCTGCTGTTATCTTCGTTTTTATATTAAAAATGTACAATATCGACGAATTTAAAATTTGAAAATATAAAACTAATTTAGGGAAATTGATCTTATGATATGATATTAACCAAGGGATATAATGGCGCGATTATAGTCGAGGTGAAGTGAATGTCCGAGGGGCTATGCCGTACTCCGTACAAGAAACTGTTTTCTGATATTTTTTAAAGTCACCAACTATAACTTTATTATAAGGAAACGCTGTAGCTATCGTCTTTGTAGTCCTTATACTTCCTGAAATATCTTTTGAAATAAGTTGTGACCCACGCTATATATATACGGAAATACCCTTAATGTAAAATTAGGAAATTGTCGGGTAAATTAAATTTTTCTAATGTCGAATGAACGGAAATGTGATTGAATGGTACACTATTTTCTCCTGAAACTACTTTCTCTAAAATGTAATTCTCACAATTTTGCCTCAAGAAGCAAACTTAAAACTGCCGTAATTTTACAGATATGTGTCAAGCCTCACAATTCTAGAAGTTGCTTTAACCCTGAAACAAGTGTTCTCTAAAATTTTATTCTCTGCAACAGTAAATCTCCACATTGCATAGTTGAGCAAATAAAGACGAAAAACCACCTGCTTTCGTATATAAGCCAAGAAACTAAATGTCATCCATTCTATTAGTCGCAGTGTCCAGACCACAATTTCCACAAAAAATCTCTTCCCAGTATTGCGAGATCAGATGATTTCATTCGACACCAACATAAGCTGTTTCCGTGCTGAGATATTTGCGAAAAAGTTTCACCGACCCTTGAAAAACCATGTTTTTGGTCACTTTTTCGACCATATCTAATACAGAATACTCCATTGCATTGAAATACTGGTGTAATATCGTAATATTATAAAAATGGAACTAAAAGCTGGTTATCTGTAACCAATATAAATTTAGTTTTGTACAACATAATGCTATCAATAGAATTCACGAAAGCGATTTGCGAAACCCATTATATAATTATAAGATAAAACGCACAAAAGAATCACGCATGCGCAAAACAAAGTATTGATGAAAATCAGAATTTTATTGAAAATTATTATGATACCAACAATTCCAGGCGAGTTGAAAGAGATAGTAAAAGACCGGCGTGGAAACAAAAAGAAACCAAAAGCCCATCGGAACGCAATTCATATAAACAAAACGATGATAACTTATTCGATCAGTTCAGCAATAAGATGTGGCTTAAGCCTGAACAACACAACTAAACTCACTCTATCCAGCCAGACTTTATAAAAGTGGTATTAAAACTTATCTGATTTAAATGCAAATAATTAAAAGAGATAAAATCTTCTTGTTTATAAACATATTATATGGATAGACGCCGTGTGTTATATTATAGGTGGGAGAATATTTTATTTATGTATCTAACCTCATAGTGAATAGACCATAGTTCAACTACAATTAAATTAATATCCTTTCACTGGTATTTATGTGTAATGAAATACCTTTTAACGCTACGAAACAACAAACACGCATTTATGAGCAAGATAAGCTTTTCGATGTTAGGCTCTCGTTCAATTAATATTCATTCGCAAAGACTGCGATGTGTGTGTAATTAACAGGACGAAAACGAGACAGAATAACATCTCTTAGCGTTTTTCGAACTCCCACCTTTTTCGATTGTTCCAAAGCATGACATTAGCCGCATATCGTATTCACGTGCTAAATTTGATCGTTTACCCATGGAAACTTATAATTTATTCCTTTGTTTCCTTCCGAATCAATTCACTATTCGTTTCGAAAGTATGATTTACGGGCAGTGAATGCTTTAGTGAAAATTGTTTTTTAATTTTTTCCTAATTTTCTCATATTTTTCCATAAATCATTTTCGGAAAAATAAGGAAAATTGTCAGGAAAATTGAGAAATTTCGGGAAAAAATGGGAAAGCGTTTTCTCTAAAATAGTCACTGCTACGGGTCTGCGCGACATTTAATTTATTTTGGACGAAATAACAACCGAAACTTTCCCGTCAAAATCATCATAAAGAAAAAAAACTTTCCTAGCAAAGCTGTGGTTCACCTCCCTGTTTTTTAGTTGTAAGCCGAATGTGACTTTCGGTGCGAATAAATGACTGATCGTCGTGCAAAAAATATTAAATGATTCCTCGCACTCTATATTATGTCTGATAAATCAGAATGAGACAATTGGAAATGCACAGTAAATCGTCCGATCACAAATCGAGTAACTGTAATAGAACCTTTACCTCATTTTTCTTGGTGGACGGATGACGACGCTGAAAAAATAGCGTACACAAAGAGAAACGGTCAGAAATCCGCTTTTAATTTTTTAAAAAATTTCGTTAAAACTTTCGCTCTCGAAGAAATGTAACGATTACCAACTTAACGTAAATGACAATGCATAAAAATCATATTAGTATATAACTGTCAGTGGGGACTGACTTGGAATTGAGAACCTTATTGACGATATAAATAAATTTTAAAAGACTTTTAAGTAAGTTCTTAAGCAAATCTCATTTTTTCATAGTAAACTAAAAAAAATAATTGAAAAAAGACCACAGTCTATTTTTCATATTTTTAGTTTTAACGCATAACGAGTGGCGACCTAGAGCACATGATAATGAGAATAACCTTTCGTTTCCGTTATGAAACTGGGGAGCGAAAAGGGGATTCCAAATAGATTTCCACTGTTAGTGTATTTATGGTCATGTTCCTCTGGCAATGTTCAGTAAACACCTTAGCTTCCTTACCTATTTTTCTTCTTCTTAATAAGCCTTTTATTTTATCCACTGCACAGGCCTCCCCATAGGGGATATTTAGCCGTTGAAACAGCACGCTGGTCAGTGCGGGTTTGTGAGTGGACATATAGGATTTTTTTATCTGGTGTTAATTATATATACGCCTCAGATAGGCTCAGATATGTGTACACAGAATTCATCGTACATGGGTGACGTCATGTATGTCATTCTTCTATATAAGGTTCGTTATGGACACTAAACGCCACAACTACCCACATTTGGAAGCTTGGGTATGCCAAGGAACGATACTATCATGCTACAAGTTGAAGAAAAATCCTATACGGGATTGAACCCAGGTATTCTTGGTGGAAAGCCAGTACGTTACCACTGAGTTAACCCGTTCCTTACTTATTCTACCTGGTAAAAACTTGACTTATTTTTCTTTACATGCGTCATTTTAGGAGCGAAAATCCTTTTCATTCATGAATTTACCAAAATCAGCTGAACTTATTGAAAAGTTCAAAAATCAGCTGATTTTTTCGCAAAGAAGTTAGTCTCGGTCGCAACTGCAGATAACTCCACATTGAATATTGCTAGCAAAGATCACAACAAGAGGCTGTAACGTCCTTGCACGAATAACTTAACGTGGCATCTCCTGCAATTTTATTACATGACTTGTCTAGTGCCTGAACTCCGTATCATATCGTCGTCTAGAACTTTTTTATGAAGAAAAATTGCAGCAAACAGAGGTCTGCCCTTCAACCTGGGCAGTCTAGTGCTAAAAACGTTTCTATGACAAAGTTGGAGTAGTAAACGAATACATTACTATGCACTCGGTTCAAACTCGGCACCAGGCTGCCTACTTGAGAAGTTTAAGTAAGCGTAAAGAACGCAGCCTGGTGACACAAAGCTGTTAATGTCATCGAACCAACAGTTACGAATAGGGATATTATATTACCGATAAAACAATTCAACTTTAGCGATAGAAAATAATAAATGATCGATAACTTATTACCGATACCTTCATTACAGCCACTTCACTAGGGAAGTTTTCCTTTTACAAAATGTCATGAGGTCTTCTGGGCACTACCCCAAATATACATGCTTTTATGTTACCTTAAATACGTGCTTAAAAATTTATCGGTAAATAATTATCGGTCATTTATTATTTTTTATCGGTAAAATTGACTTGTTTTATCGGTCGTTTATTACCATCCTCAAAAATATTATACGTCACATTCATTTCAACGCGGCACCGGGCTGTCTACTGAACATAAGATTTTTGGCACCAGGCTGCCTTCGATAAGGCTACTGATACTTTTCAAATACGCATCTGGTGCCGAATCGGAACTAAGTGCACATTTTTATACTCGTTTCATCATCCATCGTTGTCAAAAGATTTTTTTTGGCACAGGGCTGCCATCTGGAATCGCTCGGTGCAGCCTGACAGTTAAGAATGGGTAAAGTCGAAATTGATAAAATATGAATTCGCTTATTTCAGCAGAAACTGTCGCACACGCGTAACGATTCAGTCTAAGGTAATTTGTGTTCATTTAGGATGTGCGTCACACCTGCTTACTACTGTAGGTCCATGATTCGGATAATATTGTCAAGATAAACGATGACATCAGTGTTTATGAAAACTTTCTCCCTTCTAGAGACCGTCTTATCGGACAGCCGAACAACATAGCTTTTGTAATGTAACACAATTAAAATATAATTCTCATAAACAACCAAAAAAAGTGAAATTAAAAAATGAAAATGTAAAGAAGACAACGTTTCAGCTTCACTGAATTACATAATTTGCGTAAACAATCGTGTCATTATTTTTTTGAATTATCTTCTGCTCTAAAGACCCCTTTTTTAAATTAAATGCTCCATTTATCATATCCAACATCTTCACTAATTCAATGTTGAGTTATTTTACACACTTAAATTGAAAATGAAAATTCACACAAAATGTCTTATTAAAAGCTAACAAACCATAATCAACGTAACACTTTCAAAACAAACAAAATAATGTTCTTTGTGACCAATTACCTCTTGGTCACCGGGTGTCACCTCAAAAACAATAGTAGGTTACCATATGACCTAAGAAAATTATTTATTACTTGACGCCACCAAAGAATATTACGTGCGCGTTGCTCACGCTCGAGTGTGTCGTATGACACAAAGACCTGTTGAATGCTAAACAAAAACGCACACAACAATAATAATTCGTCAACACGTTAGAAAGCATTCATTTGAAATGTGATTCGCTGTCGTGTAAAAAAATGGGTCGACTGTTGAGAAATAAATTACCTACATGACGCACCGAAAACCTACATTTTTGAAAAAAATAGACCGGCGACGTCCATAAAATATAAGATTTTTGTGTTAAGTGACACCCGTTTGCTCTATTATAAATAATGCATGTTGTTTTCGATCGATATGGCGATAATTTAGATACCATGAAATGTATACAACAACAACACACATGCGAATACTAAGACCTATAACTGTTGGATAGAGAAAATTGGAAGGAAAGACATTTTCAACCTGCCCTCACAGTCGATTGTGTTGTAATGGTTGTGTACACTTTGTGCCTGAGACAAGTATATAAATATATAAGTTCAAGTCGTTCAAGCACCTTATTTAGCCGCCGACCAATTAGAAATGCACAAAACTCATATAGCTTTTGCAAGGAATTTCTGTTGTAAAGATATTGAATTGTAAGTCATTGTAAAAGATATTGCACAGTAAAATTGTTTTGGTCTGTGGTTTCCGGGTGATGACTTTATTATAGAATGATTTAGTTGCTCGATGTATCGGTATGAGTGTGTGAGGTGTGAGGTAGTTTTACCATGGCATTCGACATTAATATGAAATAATTTCAATAAATTACCTCATCCGAAAAATCTCCTAAAAATTTGACATCTTCCGTTTCCAATCGCTCGTCAATTTCTTCACGCGAAACGACTGTTTTGGTTTTCACTTCACGTACCAAACCATCGGGACGGCTAACAACAGCTCGAACTAATCCACTCGAAACAGTAGCCAATGCGCCGGATGTCGGTGCATTTTCAATGGCTTCAGGTCCATCAACAGCATCGTCACCCAACTTTCGACGCTGGAAATGAAATTTTTTTTTTAATTTACTTACAAACTGCAAGTGTAAATAAATAAACAGACCAAGGACAACTTTTATTTGTCCGTCTGCCCCTAAAGAAGATAACTCAAGTAAAACTTTACCGATTTTCAAAATCTTTTTTTCCCCTGATAGTGGATTTCACTGTGTCGGAAAAAGGATGTCTCGCTCGCTTTGCGTGCCGAAATTGATTTTATTGCATTTCCTGATAGATAAGAGAGATAAGAGATAAGCTTTTTCGATGTTTTCAAGTTCATAAGCCGCCGCGGCTCTCAAAAATCCACTTTTAAACCGATTTTATCGAGTAAGGGCTCAAATTAATCCTTGATCTTTTCTCTAATGTTTAAAAATGCTAACTGTAGATGGCGCTCATAGTCAGTATAATGTCCAACCCCGTCCTTTTTCTTATTTTTTCTCCATTTTTCAATCGATTTTGATGTGTGGGGGCTTTCTAGAATCAGGCAGGATGCCACTATAAGTTAGTATATGTTTCCCATCAAAAAAACAAAATGGCGTCCATTTTTTGGGTCACTGTGCACGAAAAACGCCGCCTCACTCTCACTTTACGTGCAGAAATTGATTTTATTACATTCTCCGCCGCAGCGCCGTGGCGGTGGCTTGTGAGCTTAAATATAACAAAAAAAAACTTATCTATATGGTCCATTCTATCGGAGAATGTAATAAAATCAATTTCTGCACGTAAAGTGAGAGTGAGGCGGCCTTTTTCGTGCACAGTGAAACCGGCTGCATATATATTAGACCCAAAAAATGGACGCCATTTTGTTTTTTGATGGGAAACATATACTAACTTATAGTGGCATCCTGCCTGATTCCAGATGACGGGGTCAAACATTATACTGACTATGAGCGCCATCTATGGATTTTCTTACGAGTTGGCATTTTTAAACGTTAGAGAAAAGATCAAGGATAATTTGAGCCCTTACTCGATAAAATCGGTTGAAAAATGGATTTTTGGAAGCGATATTTAATTTTAGCCACCATCTTGAATTAGCGCCGCGGCGGCGGCTTATGAACTTGAAAACATCGAAAAAGCTTATCTCGAGGGTCAATTCTATCAGGAAATGCAATAAAATCAATTTCGGCACGCAAAGCGAGCGAACCGACACAGTGGAACCCACTATGAAAGGTTGTACTAAAAGTGGGTTTGGTATTGCAGATGGGCATTTTTGGACGAAGGGCTGCCTGAGTGGTTTTCGTTCTCGAGCAAATCTTTTTCGATTTCATAAGTTTTTTTTTGTTTGAAAAATCTGGGCATGCCCACAATTTATGGAAGAATATTTTTTGATTTCCAGTCGTTGGACTTAGCCACGGCCCTAAAGCGGTGTCTCTACTAGGACCAAACGTATTTTTTTAAACATAAATCGGGTGAATTTTATCCGATTTTCAAAACCATTTTTTTTTTTCAAAGAAAATTGAATAATTGATAAAGAATTTGAATTTAGGTGATTTCGGTAGAAAACTTTCGAAGTTACGGTCGAAAAATGGTCAAAAACGTGGTTTTTTGAAGGTTGGTGGAACTTTTTCACTTATATCTCTGCGAAATTCGAACGGAAATCGCTCTTCAAGGCTGTATTGTGAATTAGTGAAAATCTGTAGAGTGGCTCGGGCTGTAGAGTCCTGTAGCGTACACAACGATCAGAAATCCGCTTTTTATATTTTTCGACTTCAAATGAAGCGACCGAAAATTTTTTGAAAAAATTTGCGCTCCAAAAAATGTACCAGAAAATGTAACTAGTTTTAACGACTACCAACTTAACAGAAAATTCATAGAAATACAAAGGATGAACTACTGTAAATGGGGATTGAGTCAGAATTAAGAAACTTTCTTAAATTGACTGTATAAAAAAATTTAAAAAGACTTTTCGGTAACTTCTTTAAGCAAATCTTATTTTTTTATAGGGAAATTTTATTTAAAAAAAATAATTCATTGCCAAAACCGCGCTGCAATAGTTATTTGCTCAACAAGGGGATAAGAAACGCTTGCTTCTAGTCGCAATTAGCTAGAGTTGGAATTTTCTTCTTCTCCCCGAGGTGAACCCGTTCTTAAGAGTTATGCGTGGAAAAATGAGTGTTCCATAAATGTTTCCTTAACAAAAGTATTTACGCAATGTGAAAATGCGTATTCCGCATTGTGGGTACAAAACGCGAGTTATCTCACCGCAGATTGCATCTGCGTAGAAATTTGTTTATCTTTAAGGAGGTGGTTTCGATCACGACTCAAAGGTTAAGGACGTAAAATTCCTCGAGTAAATAAACAAATTTTCTCGTAGATTCACCAAAGCAACAAATTGACGGAACAAAATTTGACACCAATAATTTTAGTGTATAATTTAACTCGCTAGGGAATGCAAATATTTTTCACCACTGATTATAAAAATTACTTACTTCTGTAGTTTCGCTTTCCTGCTTATCTGTATCTTCGGTAGTATTTGTCTCGACAATTGGTCCGGAATCTTGAACCACCTTTCCATCTTCAAGCACAACCTGTCGCTTGACGCGTGTTTCAATTTGCCGTGTTGTAGTGAGTTCAGTTTTTTTCTTGGTAACAACTTCCTCTATAATAAAATTAAAAAAATATTTTTTTTTATTTAATTATGAACTGTCAACATATGTTGTATTCGAAACATATCCGAGGGTTAAATGAGCCAATGATGTCCAATTAAGACAGACTTAGAAGTTAAAAAGGGTCAATTAGGCGATTTAAATATCTCTTTCGCGTGGTGTGTATATCATGAACGATTACATTTTCAGAAAGTCACGGAATTGTTTAGAAAGTCTACTAAGTGGAATGATGATTGAGTGAAGTATACGGAATCGCTCATTCGTCACATAAATTAAATAAATACGTTTGCTAATTGAAAGGCTACGTTCTCAATGACCCTTGCGAGAACTAATAAGTGACATATAGTTTGATACGCGACTATTGACGAAAATGTAAACTAGTCATGTAAACACTTTTCCAAAAATGTCATTGTGAATAACAGAAGAGCTGTGTTTAGCGAATGCAATTACCGTAAATGTTTTAAAAACCGGTAAACGAAAATACCGAATTTTTTAGTGAATTCACCGGTAAACTACCGGTAATTGGTATTACACGCAAATCGGCCGATATGTTCAATTTTAGATAATCAAATCGACAAATAATCTGCGACGAACGTGGAATGAAGCGTATGAACAATTTGAAAAAGAATGATTCGTGATATACACAGATCGTCCACATATATCGTGTTAAGTTACCATGAAAGTTGTGACACTCCAATTTACGAACAAAATTTTATGTGCAATCCAAATGTCATACCCTGTGTCAATTTGTAGGACCATGTAGAACGACCATATTTAAGGAAAAACGAATTTTATAAAAAAAATTTACTAAATTATGAGACTCTTCGCACTCAATATTGGTCATTTTACACTCCCCAGTAGCAGGGTAATCCTTTCATATGAGTTTCATATGAATAGGTCCATATCTTCAATTTAAGTAGTCAATACTCTTGTATAGTTCGAATTCGAAATCGGACGCCCATATCTCTCAAACCGACCCATGTACCTTGTTTTTTGGTCACACTCTGTCCTTCTTCACCAAACCTACCTGAATATCCTAAAATAGGACCTCCCTTTTCAGTATTTCATTTGAATTGAAAAGCTAAAGACTGAATTCTCATAACACATTTGACTCGACCGACACATCAAGCCATTATTGTTGCAGAAAATGTAATCTTGACTAACTTTTTATAAAGTGATAAAGTGATAATATTCTACTGTAAAAACCGGTAAACAAAATTTTATTTACCGGTAATCGGTAATAGCCATAATCGCTTTTTATTTACATTGTATTCCGGAGCTGTGTTATGATGTCAGGGACTTTAAACAAACAAATTTTCCAACTGTGATAGACGTAATTCTAATCAGAATTTAATTATTTTTAGGTAAAATTGACCTAGCTCATGTTTTATGTAAGTTTATATGTTAATTGTTATTTCAGCCATTGATAATGCCTGTGATGTGCAGGCGAAATATTTGGCTATAAATAAACAAAAATATTGAGCGATTCGAGAAAAAATCAACTAATTTATTTCCCGCTCATCACCACCAAAGAGGAAATATTTCAGTTCAGAAAGCAATGCTTGCATATTATTTACGTATATCATTACGGTTTAATTGCATAATATCTCAAGTCGTTTCTGTTCAAAGTATAAATAATTTAGCATACTTTTTGGCGATATTCATTGTGCTCATTTGAGGTGAGAAAATATGAATTTTCGCCTAACAAATGTGAAAAATAATTTATTCATTCTCTTTTTAATTTTAATTCTAAAAAGTCGGTTTTTTATCATACTTAATGTTTTTCCGACCGTGTGCTAGGGGGAAAAGTCTAACTTTTAGCTGAGTGTTTTATAGATGGCCTCCCGGTGTATTGATGTGCTGTATAAGTTATGTTGTTGAGAAATTCGTTGAACATCAATTTGTATACAAAATAAAATGTTTATAATTTTGTAGAAACAAGGGAAGAAGAACTTTATAAAATTTCTTATATTTTACAAACTTCTTGTTCAGACACTTTAAATCACTTGTACTTGCTTCATAAGTTGAATTAATGTACATAAAGTTCACGATTCTTCGAGTTTTGGTAAGTGAAGCGAAAGTGAAATTAAATGAAGATATAACAACACTATTTGCTTATTCTAGTGTTATATATAGATTTGCTAATAGTGCGTGAGCCTCCTGCCCGTAAATTTCTAATAGAACTGGATCATTTGCATCATTGACTCCGAATTATTTATGAAAACGTATCCGTGAAATCAGACGATGGTTCTTGGTACTTCTTAACAAAAATTCATTATTTTGTTTTTGTATTTTATTATAAAGAAAAAACTTGGGAAAAATCAAGGAAGAAGAAAATATTTATTTACATATCAAAATACAAATAAAAGGAGCTGCCCTTGTAACACTAAAAAAGGTTGCTTAGAAAACACAGCGTGAGCGTATCCATCTATCGCTTAAGGACTCATTATATTGGACGCGATGCGAACCGCATCGCGTAAGGTCTGTGTGAAAACTCAACTTGACAGAACAAACACTTTTTTTTTTCAAGTTGAGCTTTCACATAAACCTTACGCGATGCGGTTCGCATCGCGTCCAACATAATGAGCCCTTTAAGACGACGAAATTCGCTGAAATAAATCAAATTATCAACAAAATTCTCGGCGATAGTTTTGTTTCATTTTGTCGCTAAATTGATTTTTTGCGGCGAAATTCGTCGAAATTCTTCGCTGATTTTCTCTAAGTTTTTTTCCTTATCTGCCCTACACTCCATAAAAAAATTAGCGACGCTATCACATGAGAGACTTAGACATACTTTCTCAAAAATTCTACTCGCTAAGTTTTTTATGCGTTGTACGGCAGTTGTGCCATTCAAAGCAAAAAAAAAAACAATGAGGAAAATTTGTGAGAGAAAATTTAAGAAAATCTCTCATTTGATAAAGTTGCTAAGTTTTTTATGCGTTGTAAGGCAGATATAGCAACTAATGTCTCTACACAAATGAGGGAATAAGAGAAATACCAAATTTCGCGGTATGTGCACTGTCCACCAATACACTCTCACTGTTACAGAAAAATAACTTTCAAAATACTACAATACACACACGATGTGTACTTTTCGCTTGGGCTTCGCCTGCGTACATACATATCTCGTGTGTATTGGGGTAAGTTGAAATATACTATTTTGACAAATTTCTATCGACAACAATAATAAAAGTTGTTATTGATGAGCCAAATAAAGCTGTCGCTGAAGTTAGCACAACGGTTTTCATATCAAGATTTTTCCAAAGTAGATTTTCTGCATTTTCTTAATACAAAATGTCACGAAAGTAAATTTTCTTTACACAAAATGGAGTAAAACGTCGCTTCTTTGCAAATAAAGATGAAGTAGCAAATATACTATTAGACATTGCAATATAGAAACGAGTCGATAAAATTTTACGGACTTATTTTGACTCATATTTTTTGTATCCACATCATCATTTTATTACGGGTTGAAATTTTAAAGAATATAATAACGGTAATTACTGTATTCTCGAGAAAATAGCGCACACATTAGACCTGTCCAAAATCCTAAGTTCTCGAAAAGTTGTAGGCTTA
>CM055406.1:52005553-52019112 GCA_029228625.1 Pseudolycoriella hygida
ATTTTTTCAAAATTGTATATTTTTAGTCCGTGAATGCATATCACGGCTGCTTTTGCTTAGGTGACATTAAAAAAAAGTATGGAATTTTAAAAGAAAAATGTGTTCAAAGAAAAAAGCTAACGGGGAATAGATTTTTTATTGTTTCGCATAAAATTAATTTCAAATAACAATTAAACAATGAAGATGATACAATAATTTGAATGCAGCATCGAGGTGGTGAGGGATGTAAAACCTTTTTGTAAATGTACAACCGCTACAGTGTGTTCGATCAAATAAATTTAAATAACACTCTGTGGAGTTTGTTTAATTTTCATTTACTAGCATATCTTCCAAAACTTCCCAGTAGACAAAAAGTGCATTTAATGTACTTTCTATAATTTAACACTTTATACAAATTTAACACATCAACACATAAGTATCCGGCGGCACAATTGGTAAAGCAGTCGACTCATAATCCCGAGCGTCTTGGGTTCAAGCCCGCAAATGGCAGAAGAAATTTTTCTCAGAAAAAAATGAGAGCTTGGCATTAAAAAATGTAGTTGGACGTAGAGGACGTAGAGATGATTAGAATAAGAAAAACCGAAATAGAAAAGTCGGAAAATTAAATAAAATTGTCCTTTCTTTTCTTGCTTAACATTATATGTACATGAAATGTTGTAGTAAATCACACTAAAAAGTACATTAAAGGGACATTAGTTGTGTATTCAAAGTGTTTTAAGTGTACATTAGATGTACATGTAATTCACATTTAATGTACATTAAATGCACTTCACGTTCCAAAGAAAAGATGTAACGGTAAGGGCGCTTTTTAATACACATTAAATGTGCTGCAACTGGAGCACATTAAATGGGATCAGCACATTTTCCGATAGCACTTTATGTACATTTTGTGGGGTCAATTGTTATCTGGGAAAGTAGTGTGTGTCTCAAACGACTGCTTAGACGACAATTTTAGCGACTGTTTTAGTATTTTTGAAGTAATGTGTGGAAAAATGCATGAACTGAACATTGGCCAATGGAGTTTATTGCTTATTGAATGAAATATTTTTCCATATGAATATTTGTTGGATCTTCGAAAAGTCGTATATTTCACTTATTCGGTGTGGCCTATCACTAAAATTTTATGTTATGAAAAATTAATTGAAGCTTGAAAAACTGAAAGCCATAAACATCGATTTGAAAACATTCAAAAACAGTTGTTGCTTCTTGACGGTAGCTTTCGTCGCATGGACCTATTTGCATGAAGCGAGAATAGAGTCTATTTCGTCTTTCGAGATTTGTTTTTCTTGGAGGGGGAGTTAACTATATTCTATAAGCTAAACAATTTCGAAGTAAAGCTAAATTATTTAAATAAGATTGTCTACGCAACTAGGTTTGCTTTTTCATGAAGATTCGGAATAGTTATCTGGATAACAAGGGATGGAAATAAAAATTATAGCCGTGTGAGAAGTTTACAGCCCGTAGCGAAGGCAAGGGCGGCAATTACACAAGGTTGAATTTTTTGTTACCCCGTACGATCCACACAACTTTTCATTGTAAACCAACTTCGACTAATGGGACTTATGTCACTTTGTTTTCAAAGCTAAATTATTTTTGAAAATATGTTGCACAAATGCGTCAATTACCACTAGCGAACGACATGGGACAGGATGATGCAGGTGAAGATAATGATGTAAATCTTTGCAAAAAGGAATTATTTATGTATTTAATGTGTAATTTACTTAGAAATGGCTGCTTTCTGTGTACAAAATCTCTTTGAGCTTAAATAACTGATGCTCTTATGCCTTTATGCTTTGAAAGAGTCCTCGTCGGCAACACTGACATATTACGTGCAACGTGCATAGAACAAGTCAGTGATGCCAACAGGGACCCGCATTCCACCAAAATGATTCGAGCTCGACTTTTGAACAATTAACAATTAACAATTTGGGCAGTTGCGGTGTGTTTGGAGACTGCAACGATGTACACATTGAATGATTCGTATGAAATAACCCAAATACGATGAATTTGAGTACATACATCTAGCCTACAAATATTTAGGTGAGATATTAGCTACGCACCTAACTTGCTCAGAGAGCATTGGCATACTTGGAAACGTGGTTCGAAAGTCACATCAAACCGTTGGTCTTTTTATTGGCCGTAAAAGGCTGTTAGTGGGGTTTCAAAATATACATATAAATGGCTACTGCCTGCCATGCGCCGTATCACTTGTTGTAGGAATCAACATAAACCTTATTTATGTAGTGGATCTATTTTTTTATGTTGGGTGTTGAGATTTTAGTGAATTTTTTTCATAAATATTTGGGTAGTAAATCCTTCACTGTTTAATTTATAAACTGTTGAAATTTGAGTAAGTGGAACTTCTGGTTTCATATTTACTTTTTTATTTGACTTTAAACAAATGTTTTCGAGTTATTAGGCTGAAAACAATAGACTAATTGAATTATCCAAAACGTAACAAGCGAAATGGAGACGTTTCGAAAATAGGAACATCATATTTTTTCTGACAAGGAGCTTCTAACGCCGAAATAAAATTTTGGCAATCACGTCTTTCGTTGTGGATGGAAATTTTTACTTTATATTCTGGATTATTGTTTAATATTTCTTCATGACTTAATCGAACGACCCTTTGTTACTTCAACTCTAATGGAAATTGGAAATAAAATAAATAGAAAAACATCTAGACCGTGATTCGCATCTATAAATATTAGGATTGTAGTTCAAAATAATAATTGGTGAAATAATAAATTTTAGGCTGAAACAATGTAAAGATGTGAAAATGGTGTGCAAGTGATGTACAAGTGACGTCTTGCTAATGTTATAAAGTTGTACACTTAAATATCTCAGATACATCACTAGTACATCACACATATCAATTTCATCGCATGTGCAGGTGTAATATTGCATTTGTGATGTTTAAGAGATGAAGAAATGATGTGTCAGCGTTGTAAAAGTTATATTATAAAGTTGTGCACTTACACATCATTTTTACATCAATAATACATCATTGATACATCGCATACACAACCTAATTGTGCTGATATATCGTTGTAATAGTGTTATAGGTTTTTTTTACCACCATGGCCATAATTATCCATTTCGTAAGGGTTGAAAGTTTGGGATCTATGATATCAGTAGATTCGAGAGATACAAAATATTTAGTACAAGAAACTCATTTGAAAAAAAAAAAACATAAAAAGTTCATGGAAATGTTTGATAATAAACCACTTCCATGGCACTGTAATATATTATTAATTTCCGTGGATATTACATTTTTAGTTACATTATGTGGTCACAACGTGAAATTACGAAAACAGTTTTTTTGTATACATTTTTAAGACCTTGAAATAATCACTCACATCTTTAACATCAATAAGCGTCTGTTAGTTTTTTTACGCGAGTAAATATAGGGCAAACATGGAATTTTTAATGAATAAGAAAGAACAGCTGAGCTGAATTGATAATTTTATTTTTAAATTGCCATGTTCAATGTAAAAATGTTTCCTCTTTAAAATTCAGAATGAATGAATGAAATGAATCATTAAATTTGGTTATCGATTTCAGATTTTCTTTCTTTTCTCATATAAGGAGTGCAGAGCCTAATTGATTGAACTGTGTCATCATTACCATTGTATGGCTTGAACATCAAATAAGAAATTACGAAAATGTTTTTAATTTAATATTCTATTTCCTGTAGCAAGAAAACGTATCTAGCCTTTGTTCACACATTAGTGAAGTTTCCTTTTTTATTCCGTCGTGGGTTTTTCAAGCGAGTTATGACCATTGAGGGTAAAAATGGGTGCAATCCGCTTTCGACTTTGGTTAATGCTTTCGATGAACGTCGCGTCGTATATATTTTCTTGTTTTTCTTCCTTTTTTTTGTTCATTAATGACTAGATTCTACGCCTGATCGTAGATCTCCTTTTTGTGTAGGGCTGCAACCAGTAGTTCGGTTTATTGTCATTTTCCTCTTAAAGTTATATAGTATTTTCCTTTTGCACATCTCTACACTTTGGGTCAAGAATTTACAGATACATTTCGTCAATGTAAGATTTGTGAACGAATGAAGCTAATAGTGACTTTTTTCATGAAGATAAATAGAACAAAACGAAGAAAAATTAGATCGGCCTCACTCAAAAGATGGCAGACTCTCATTTTATATTCTAACGAAACCAAGAAATTGTTTGTTTTATATCGTCGTGCTATAATAACAACACCATCTGTCGAGTGTGACTTCATGTCTCTGGATCATGCAAATATTGACTCTGAAAAGAGATTGGTTTTCTCTCTCAATCTCTTTTGCGGTTGCTAATAATTAAAACTGATGAAAATGAAAAGTTTTCAAACGATTCTTCGGTATGTGATTCCTAATTTTCGAACAGCAATAATAATTTTGAAATATTTTTAAAAGGGAGTGTCGTGTCGGAACCTTCAGCAAGACTAAGACAAGTATACAGGCATCTTCAATCTAAAAGTTCTTTCCGGCCTTTTTTAATTCAAAGCTTTGTCGGTTTACAAAACCTTCACTATTCTTGCTTTAAGTAAGCACCTTAATTTGTTTTCAAAATGTGTCACTTCACACCAAAAGAAAATATTAATTATAGTTTCTATCAGATGTTAACGAACGTAATATGCGTACAGTAATAATTTCTTACACAAATGAAATACAAATTTACTTAGCTGCTTTCATGGACATATTAGCACAATTGTACGATTGTCATTGAAATATATGAAAAAATTACCTAAGTTGATTTGGCTAATAATTACTTAAGAATGATGTTACATTAACATACAGAAACTGAGACTCACCCTCCTTGGTAACTGGTTCTGCATCGCCGTCGATTTCCACCTGCGAATAAATATCCGAAATATTAACTCTGGTCACGTGGCGAATAAAATTCTTGTTAGGCAAGTATAGGAAATTGGTTGCTTTTTGTGATTTTCTCGGGTAATAAACGTTCTCTGTTGTAGTATTATTGTTGTTGTTGTCATCACAGCCATTTGTGGATGATGGCGACACTAATAAAATCACCACCATTCCATTATTTGTTTATGGGGTGCATTTAAAGTGTCTTGAATTTTTTTGATTTAAAAAATCTCTTTTTTCTTTTCATTTGCACTCGCTGATTTGATATTAAGTCAAATATTTGAGGTTCGAAAACCAACACTTTATCGAAACGTTCACAATACTTTTTTTATGCAAACACAATAGTAATTTGTTCAATTAGTTATGTGAAAGAGTGATTCCAGTAGAGATGGACGGCTTTTATTCATCGAATCTGGAATTACGCTATTCAACGATGGTTTAAACACAATATTTTATAGTAAATTTTACTGCAATATTCTTATAAGTCTCTAACTCAAATTAGAGGTTGATTTTGCTTACAAAAGCAGTTACAATGGCTTTATGATACACGCATACACGCCAAATCCTACCTTAAAGATTTGTTTCGATGGAAAAATATTTTCTAAATTTTTATTCCGATCGAATTGCCGTGCAAATCATCAAAACCTTGAGATGAAAGAGAGAAAAGATTTCGTATGAAAAAATCCAGACCTTGCGATGAAAGAGAGAAAAGATTTTGTATGGATATTTTCATACGAAATCTTTTCTCTCTTTCATCTCAAGGTTTTTATGATTTACACGGCAGACAAGTAAAACCTTTTCCTCACTAGTATGGCAGTTCACAATAGTAACTTAACTCCTTCCGAATACATTCAAAGTTTGCAGAGTATACGCGGTCTAACTTCTTTTATCTGCGTGAAAATGTTGAGTGACATTTTTTGGCCTTCATCTGCACATTTTTTGGAATATGCCAATATCCAAAAAGGTTATCAGCACATTGTGAAAATAGTAATTTTGCTAAAAATAAGTCAAAGCACTAAGTACTAGACTACTTAGAACCAGGACTTCTGTCAGTACATGGCTACACCATCGGTAATGTCTACAAATTTTGGGGGAATGTCTACAAATTTTGTATAAAATTGCATCTATTCATCAAAGACGCAGTCCGTGTATTACAACTTCTAAAATTACTGACATAAGACTAGGGGACGCTTCCAGCTCTTAACGCAAAAAAACATTAAAAAAAGCAGCTGTATGGCTGTATCACTAGAATGATGCGACTCTAGCTCTGATCAAAAGGCCTAACATTTTTCAGATTTTATGATAATGGCTAGTACACATCGTAGGAAATTCATGAAAAATAAAAATCTCCATACAAAACATCATTTTTCAAGCATTTTGCAGACCGCTGAAAAATACTTGAAAAATGATGGAAATTTTCATTTTTCACACATTTTTGCTCATTTTTAGTAAATGTAGAACCGGTTCAGATTTCCGTTTCTTCGAGAACTGAAACACGGCTCTTTCTAGCTTGGAGCCGTTTCTTTTGTATGACATTTCATGATGCTTTTCAAAGTGTCGATTTCGTTCATTCCATGATCATGTCTGGTTGCATTGAGCTGGGAAGCTGTTTGATTCTAATGTCAAAAGTTTTAAAAGGAAACAGAAACAGAGACATAGGACAGATATTGCAAAGAATGATTAAAAATTTCAATGTTTTAAGTTCTTTTAACAGTATCTCTGAAACTACATTCTCTAAAATATGATTACTTTACTTGCTTTGCCTTTGAAAGCAACTTTCCAACTTCGAACAATCAGGATTTCTAGACCCATTCCTCCTGTAACACATACCAATTTTTGTTAGATCCCCCGTCCCACTCTACGTAACTTATAAAACTCGGTGCCTCTGGCGATTCTTAAGTGATGAACAGAATTCTCTGCAAAACTACGTTAGTCAACTAGAAACAAAGTATCATGTTTCAATATTCTTCTAACGTTTAATGACCCTGATAACCGCCACACAATATTGCACATTTCTGACTTCAATAAACATTATTAATTTTACTTCAAATAAACATCGTTGTTTCAGTTATTGGTTTTAATGTCATAAAATTAATGATTTATTGATCGTGCAATTGATTCGTTTGTTTGTATAAGACATAATTTTTATAGACCAGTGCGTCAGGCTAATGGAGCGACTTTGCCACCGCAAGTTTACATAAGGAATTGTTCAAATCAATTGAAAGTTTTCGATTGTTTTTCTTTATTCGCATACCGTTTGCCGATACATCTTGCAACTGGTAAAACACAGAGAAAATGGAATAACGTTGAACATTGAACAAATTTAAGTCAATCTTTTGGTAAAATAAATCTTATCCAAAAATCTTGGGACATAAACAATTCCTCGTGAGATACAAAAGAAAATAGGAAAATTCTGACATTTCTTTGGTGAAGACCAGAAAAATTGAGAAAAATACAAACGAAATCAAGTTTTAAACAGACGCAAAACGTTTCATAATAGCTGCTACTATGTTAATTGTGTTCAGTAATGTAATTACATCGTCAAACAAAAATTTGAAACCATCGATCTACAACTCGTCGCAGAAAAAAAGAAAATTTCTCTTTGTCAAATGTAGATCGGCACACGAGTCTAATTCTTTCAAGTAATTTTAACTCGTCAAGGTAGGCAAGAAGAAAAAATTGTTGTAGTTTTTTATCGGTAGATAAGATGATTATATTGAAAAACGATGCAATGACACAAATGAATTGATTGATAATGATGCATATTTTAAACATCAATGCGTAAAGTGTGAAATTCGAAAAATTTGTGATTACAAGTGATTAGTGAATATTTAAATCCACATTACAGTTCAAGTAAATCAAGTTTTTTTTATTGAAACATCCAATGCACATTAGATTTATTTGTTCGAAATTATTTGCAATTCATTAAAAGATTCACTCTGATGCGAAAATGGATCATTGCGGTATCGATATTCTACAGTGGAGCATTTATAAGAACTTGCATTTTATGTGATTTTGATGTTATTCGTTCCACAAATACGAACGATACATACGATACAGAAGTTATCGTATGGAGCGCGCAGGCGCATGTTAATTTTGCCTCCCAAGTATCGTTTGCGTAGGATGGAGGTGAATTTTGTGGGATAAATTGGATTTCATTTGGTATCTAATGAATTGAGTGAACTTCATCATGCCGCTGTACCAATTTATTGTATGAATTTTCCGATCAATCATGAACTACACCATGACGCAAGTTGTTTTAAAAAATACCTATTTTACTTGCGACACCTCAAATTAACTCAAATTGTCAAAATGAACTCTAAGGTTCAATTGCTTCAATAGAAATCATCTTCTACTGTGTTGTCATTTCCCTGCGCATGTCCTACTTCCACTCTCCTGGAAATGTAAAAACAAGAAAAACCTTGGAAATTTAAATGCAAATGCATAGAGTTTCATTTATTTGGGAAAATGGAAATTTATTCGAATTTTATATTTGCGAAGCTGGAGAAAGCCGGTGTAACAAAAATAGTTTTAATTGCGCTATTTGCATTTTGACTGATTTTGACTCCCACGACACGTACAGTTGATATAAATTACCAACATTTATTGTTTCGTTGATTAAATTTGGGATATTTGTGGACTTTTTTATGTGTGCTGTTGCACAAGGTCACCTGTATTTGCGGTTGAAAATGTATAATCCATAACTTACAAAAATTGTGTTACTTGCTATGTATGCTAAGTTATCGGCGTTTTAAAGATTATTTGTTATCCGATGGGAGAAAAGATGGGATTGCAACAAGAGTAAAAGTGTTCGGTCAGCCTCAATTCTTTGTAACATTTTGGTAAACAAAAATAAAGTGACAGTTCAGGCGAGAAATAGTATATCATGCTCGGAGCGGTAGCGGAGAGCGTCACGCAGTCCCCACACCCCTAAAAAACGTCCACAAACCCAAAAAACTACATACAAAAACCTTTGGGACAAGACACGATGTATAGGCGAACTTTTGAGTTTTTTCCACTCGCCCCCCTCCCCCTCCAAATTATTTAAAAATAAACTACGTCGCAGCAGCTTTCCAACGAGCCCACACTCATCAAAAAAATCGGTTGAAAACGAGCCGAGATATCACCAATAAAATATGACCAATTTCTATATCAAAATGGTAAAACTATCTTTGAAAGTAATAATAATTTTATTCCTGTGTTGTGTGTCAACGATCTATGTCTCTATCTATGTATCTATCTACTTCTTTTTCTCGAGAACCGCCCGAGTGATTTCCTTAAAATTTTCAGGGAACGTCAGTCTCAGCCCCAAATGAAAAATTTCATATGCCGCTTTTCCGGGAAAATTCTGGAAAAGCCGTGGCATGTGGAAAAGTGGTCAATTTTGAGGGTATTTAGGTAATGCTTGGAGTTTTCGAATTTTAGCTCTGAAGTGACAATAGCTAGAGAGTTGGTTTCTTCGGGAAAGTTATAGAGTTTGGTCAGTAGAATTTTTTGGGATCTTAAGAAAATGGCTGCCAGCAGTCAATCTGGCGCCATCTTGAATTTTCCCAAGCATTAAATTAGGTTTTTTTTGGTTTTCGAATTTTAGCTTCGGAATGACAATACTTAGAGAGTTGGTTTCTTCGGGAAACTTATAGAGTTTGATCAGGAGAATTTTTTTGGATTTTCAGAAATCTGCCAAAGTGACGCCATCTTGCATTTTTGTTAGGTATAAATTATGCTTCCTTGGGTTTTCGAATTTTAGCTCCGGAATGACAATACTTAGAGAGATGGTTTCTTCTAGAAAGTTATAGAGTTTTATCAGGAGAATTTTTTGGGATCATAAGAAAATGGCTGCCAATCTGTTATAGGGGCGCCATCTTGGATTTTCGTTTGTGCTTTTTCGGTTTTCGAATTTTAGCTCCGCAATGACACTACGTAGAGAGATGGTTTTTTCTAGAAAGTTATAGAGATTAATCAGTAGAATTTTTTGGTATCATTAAAAAATGGCTGCCAGCTGTCAAAGTGACGCCATCTTGAATTTTTTGCTATCTTCTGAATTAGAATAGCTAGACAGTTGGTTTCTTCGGGAAAGTTATAGAGATTGGTGAGGAGAATTTTTTTGATGAATAGAAAGTAGGTTTGCCGAGGCTCGGAAGTTGGCCAAAATCGAGGCGAAAGTTTTCGCCAAAAAATTTTTTTCGTCGGAATCGATAGATATTGACTTGGGCATCGTTTTGATGAATAGAAAGTGGGGTCGCCGAGGCGCAGAAGTTGGTCAAAATTGAGGCGAAAGTTTTCGCCAAAAATTTTTTTTCGTTGAAATCGATAGATATATACTTGCGCATCATTTTGATGAATAGAGAGTGGGGTCGCCGAGGCGCGGAAGTTGGTCAAAACCGAGGCGAAAGTTTTCGCCATAAAATTTTTTTCGTCGGAATCGATAGATCGGAGAAAAATTTTTTTGGAGAAAAATTTTTTTTGGAGAAAAATTTTTTTCAGAGAAAATTTTTTTGGAGAAAATTGTGTTGAAGGAAAAACTTTTTGGTTCAGGCGAGAAATAGTATATTTCAATATACCCCAATACATACGAGATGTGTACGTACGCGCGGGCGCATCGCAAGCGAAAGTACACATCGAGTGTGTTTGGGGTATAATTGAAAGATATTTTGTTGCATTTGCGAGAGTTCGTACCAATATACTCTCGTTTATACAGCAAAATATTTTCCCCGCATGGAAGAACAAGAGCTGATAAAATAAAAATGTTCTCACCTGAAATGAAAAAGTTCATTTTACTTCCCATTATTTCCATCCCACCGATTTGCAGGTTTGTCAATTTCTTCTTCTGCCCACGTGACCCCTTTTCGTGACATCACAAATTATTTGTGATACAAATTTTTGTGATGGCACAAAACATTTGTGATAATTGAGCAAAAAATTTTATGTCACAAATTTTCAATCACAAATTATTTGTGATACCACAAGTTTGTAGCTCAGCTATCTCACATTTTTTGTGATATCACAAATATTTTGTGCCATCACAAATGTTTACTACAACTTTACTACATGAATTTATTTTGTAATTTGTTGCAGTGATATTCATTTTCACACAACAAATTTGTGATGATACAATACAGGAAGCATTTTATATGGAAAATTATCAAAATTCGTTTAGGCTGAAGCTTTCCTAAAATGTTGAGGACATCATAGAGAACTTATCGGCACCAATTTTTTCAAGATTTAGAGGGGGCCACTTGTAGAAGCTTAGGGACCCTCATCCTTTCTGATGGCTCGAAAAATTTGTGATAGCTGAGCTACAAATTTATGATATTTATGACAAATTTTCCATCACAAATTTTTTGTGCCGTCACTTTGTATCACAAATAATTTGAGATGTCGCAAATTATTTGTGAAATATCCATATCACAAAAATTTGTATCACAAGGAATTGCACACATTTAAAAGGGGTCCCACGTGAATGTTTTAATCTTCAGACATTGATCACGGGTAACCATCACTTTGTGAAGAGCGTTTAGTCATTCACTATAATGATTGTAAACGAATCGATTAAGTTGATTAAGTGAAACGCTCTATTACCAATTGCGTACGTTGCGTACACAGAGCACGCAAAACTTAACCAATTAAAAAATTTGAATTTTATCTGCAGATTAAAATTATCCCACATTGACTTTTACTATAACATTAATATTATGTCAAAAATTATGTCTTTAAAAAAAAAATGAATAAATAACGCCGTGAGAATTGTTTAAATATTTTCGTGAGGATTATGAAATTGTAATTTCTGAGAATCTGTTAAATGTAAGAAATCATGAACTACTTAGTAGGTACAATTGTTTTCTGTCCACTGTAATCTCTGGGTAATATTCTGTATTCCTTCAGTCCTAATTGATAAAGGTTGAAGCACATGAATCCATAATTCGATGAACTACAACACACGTTTGATTCGTTCACACATGCGAAAGTGCTAAAATTTTAATTTGGAAGAATCCGAAATCGAAGCATCATTATCGATAATCACAATGGAAAATTGAAATTTCGTAAATCAGATAAACAAATTACATAATCAACGTATTAACTTTCTTTAACAACACTTCAGACACTTTGGTTCTTGTGAAGCTATACTCAAAAACATACACGCACGACTGAAATAATAATGTTACAATGAACGTACACGATCGTTACATCTAACCATATGACCGTAAATCGCAACAAAATTTCCATTCACTGTTTCATTTTCATTCATCGTTAAGCTTGACCTATTGACTATGAAGAAAATATTGATGATTTGCATTTGTGTAACAAAATATTCTAAGAATCGAAAAAAGTGAAGAGTTGCATTGTGTCACGGGAGTAGTAGCTTAACGCATGAAAACAGCGGAGGATTTGTTGACTTTCAATAGATTACCACCAAAATTTTAAAAAACAGATCCGTTATCTCTCTTTTAAAAAAATGGTACTAAATTAACAGTTTACGTAATTTACAAGTACAAATAAGTAAGGCTTAAGAACTGTCTGTAACGATGATTTTTCGAAGCACTTTAGCTATTTTTTCAAACTGTTTTTTTTTTTGTTTAGTTTGGGAATTTCACAAAATGATCTTCTTTCGATAATAATTAACAGTATTTATCATCCTTATCACAGACTCATCACTTTCATTTGTTTTCATAAAACATAATCAAAACGACTTCAAGATTCTTAAATTTCGCGCCGCACAAGCCGAATAAAGTTGCTTCAGTGAATCCGTGTAATTTTTTAATGCGAACAAACGGTTTGCAATAGACTAACTAAAATTGAATTTCAGTGAAAAATAATAAAATGGTTTGCGAGATAGTCCATTATTTTGCCTATTATTGTTTTATATATGGTGCGGTTGGGCTCGGAGTCTTAAATATTTTCTTATGAAAAGATTTTGTCAGGTGTATTGAAACATTGTCGCTTGGGGGAAACAACTTCATCTTTATTCTTCGGAAAAAGTTTCGAAATTTCTTGACACAATAGTACCTCCGTCAAAAGGATTCTGTAGTTTATGCAACATTTTTCTACAGAAAAGCTACTTTTGAACGGATTCCTTTGTGATGCTTTTAATTTTAGACAATTGATGAGAAAGAAAAATCAGAAAGACCAACGTTTTTGTCTTTTTGTTTTTAATAGCTATTTACCTGTGTCTCTTACTTACAATATTCGACTAAAATAAACATCAGGATACAAATGACTGTCTACGATAATTCATTCACGCCTACGAAATAAAAAGCGGAGGGCGCACACAAGATTATGAAGCTTTCAGCAAAAACCACCATCTCAACTGTATCGCCGACATTGAATATTTACAAGTGTCGGATGTGTTTGACTGTATATTGTTAGTCGGGGTCACCAATTTGTAGTGATAGTGAATTTATTTACCAATTAAAGAGAAAATGTTTCCTCATTGGAGGTTGAAACAATTCTTATTTTATTTATCAAAATGCATCACTTATATAGCAAATGCAAAGGCGACTCGATATTAGGGTGGAGCATTTTTAACCTTTTATTTTTTTTTCATCTCCCCTGCAAGAAATAAGATCTAGGGGTCCTCACGATTCCGAAAATACCTTTGAAAAATTTTAAAAGTCGAATTTGGACTCCCCGCCATCGCTCTGAAGAGTTTCGTCGGTTGTGGGTCATTAGGGCTGTTTTATTTTTCAAAACTTTA
>CM055406.1:52039669-52077115 GCA_029228625.1 Pseudolycoriella hygida
ACTTTTAAGGGCATTGCTGTACGAAGTGACATTTCTATTGGCGTGTATAAGAATATTATATCAGCTTTTCCCATTGTGCCTGGATCATCGGAGTTTTTAATATATTGATGTCTGGTTTTTAACCCTTTAGCGTTTGATCTTTTATTACTTTTGTTTCAAGTTCGACATCGCGCAGACACAGCTTTCTCTTGCTAATTTGGTGAAGCGGTACTTCGTTTTGATCTATGATAAACCTCTCTCCTCAATTCTATCTTCTTAATAAAATTTTCTACCTTCTTTGATCAAACTTTTGTTTTTCTTTTCTTATTAGTGAAATCCATATTGATTTGAATATATTTTTTTTTTTTCTTTCTCTTTTGTATTATATTTTTTTTATTTTTTTGTTTTAGTTTTCCCTTTACTCTGCTTTTATTGTACAGCAGAGATGAGCAATTTATTTGAGTAATTTTGAGTTAATATGTTATTGGAGAAATCTGTATATTAACCCTAAATAAATAAATAAATAAATAAATGAGAGAAGTTCATATATTTTCTCTCACAAAATCTGCACCCAAGGTTTTTATGCTTTGTACGGCAGATGTGCATATCAGCAAGAAAACAGAGAATGCGTTAAAAAACATATGTTGCTGGCAAGGGGAGAGAATGCTGTAACCCAATTATCTATAATGCACGCTTTTCGACAGATTAATTTTGTTTGTGTGTTAGATCTCTTACATCCAACGCAAAGGTTGGTAGATTTGTCAGATCTTTCACCTCTGACGGTTTTGTGAAGTAATTCAGACTTCATAGTGTGTCCGTCCGTACACCTTCCTCGACCGATCTTAATAACATTTTTTTCTCTTTTCTCTTCCTTCCTTTTTGCTTCATTTTTCAAATAAAAAAAAACATCACGGGACAAATAATACCATAGTAAGTAATACAGAAGGATCTACGTTTGTTTTCGCGATAAAATCAACAAATTTTGACGGATGACAATATCTACAATAACTCACATAGCCATAGATTTATTGAACCCGTACGAAGTACAAAGGTCCTTTACTACAAACAGCTTTATTGTAACATTTGGTAGATCGAGGTTAGAGGGGAGAGGATACATTTATTATCGTCTAGAGATGTCGAATCATCAAAAAAAATGTCTCTGTCCTTCTCCACTGTTTTTTCTAAACGACTCAACCAACCACCCTAAACTTTTTTCCCTGAAAGGTACATTTGTCCCATGATTTAAGTTCGAAGGTGAGCAAAATCAGTCAAGTGGTTCCGGAGGTATCGTCGAAAAAGTGACCAAAAACGTGGTTTTTCGAGGGTCGTTGAAAATTTTTCGCTAATATCTGAGCAAGTATAGCACGGAAATTGTTCATTTTGGATTCGAATGAAACGAGTTCATCTCTCAAAGCTAGGAAAATAATTTGGTGGAAATCGGTTGAGTTGTTTGGGCAGTGGAACCCATGGAATTAACGAAATTTAGTTTCTCGGCCCAATACGATATGAGATGGTTTTTCGTCAACATATAAAGTTAAGTATTAAAGATACAGACTTACTTCCAAAGACAAAGTTGTGGAGAATGAAATTTTAGGGAACACATGTCTCAGGATGTTTCGGAAACATGACCCAATCCGAGGATATAGCCACTTCTAGAATTGGGAGGGATGATTCCTACTTCTAGAACTATGAGAGTTAGAAAGTTGCTTCAGAGGCAAAGTTGTAGAGAATAAATTTTTAGCGAACATGTGTCTCAGGGTTTTGGGGAAATATGGCCCAATCGTTGGGATATGGCCACTTCTAGAATAAGGAGGGATGACCCCGTATTTCTAGAACTATGAGAGTTAGAAAGTTGCTTCCTAAGACAAAGTTGTGGAGAATAAAATTTTAGCGAAGATATGTCTCAGGGTTTTGCCGAAATATAGCCCAATCCTTGGGACATGGCCACTTCTAGAATTGGTCGGGATGACCCATATCTCTGGATCTATGGCAGTTAGAATGTTACTTCCAAAGGTAAAGTTATACAGAATAAAATTTAAGAGAACATGTGTTCCAGGGTTTTAGGAAAAAATTACCAAATCCCGGGATAAGACAACTTCTAGAATTGTGAGTGATGACGCATATCTCCAGAACTATGGTAGTTAGAAATTTGCTTCTAAAGGAAAACTTGGGGAAAATTACATTTCAGAGATAGTTTCAGGATTTACTGGAGAAACTGCGTTTGTCCTCTTTTTGATATGTTGCAAGGGAGAACATTTGAGCCATCAAAATCAATGGTTTCAGGTACTTCAAGGTACTTCGGTACCTTGGTTAATTTCTATGGGTCTTTGAAATTCTTATAGTTATAAAAGAGCACAAAACTTTTGATTGTTTGCTCATTTCTATACTCGAACGTATCTAGAGTCTTTTTGCAACATATAATTCTGTTTGCCACGTCTAATAATTATGATACGTACGGGTCTTTGGTTATGTTTTACCTGTAAAATTAAAACGATTGAGTTTAGCAGCATAGTGAACTAGTAATTTCTGATCTGTTCTTAGCGATCGTTTCTGCACACGGTTTCTATGAAATGCTCAGTTCATATGTCTTACATAAACAATTCTACTGACGTTTCTCGACTTTTTGAGCGAGAAATATTACCGAAATATATGTGAAATCAGCAACATTCATCGAAAAATTAAACGGCAATGAACTTATTAATAAAAACGAATGTTAAAGATGAGTAAAAGAAATTTAGATAAATTCAAAAATAACGCAACTGCAATAACATTTTTTTGTTTAAATGTTAACATTCGAATAATTTGGAAATTAATTGTTGAAGCTTTGTCATAAATCGATTTGTTACATGAAGGCAGATATGGGTTTCGCGATGATGAAGTATGGCATTTAAAGATTCGAATGCAAAAAAGAGCGTTACCTAATACACCAGAATCTTAATAGTATATTACAGACGACCCTTTTTAATCATTATTTCTTGCAAGTGGGCGATGTTTATGACACGAGAACTTTGACAAGTTAAGTTGCCGTTATTTCACAACCTTAGTAACAATAATCGCATATAGCGCTTTATCGTGTGAATCTACAGGATCTGATTTACATATCGCAATGAATCTGATCTCTTGTATGGCGTCAAAAGGTTAAGGTGTCAAAGGAAAAAAAATGATTAATGATAAAAACATAACGATCTGATTTTTTACCTTTGTTTTTGACTTGAAGGCATACTTTTTAAAATGTTAAAAGATATGTCCTCGCTGTTAATCCATAATGTGTGCAAGTAAAATTATATTAATTCCGGAAATTGCTAATAAAAACACAGACGCTTTATATTTTTTCATTTCCACTCACAAAAACGATTTATATAAAAAAAAACTTGATTAAAAGTCGCTATAACGCGACATGGCAAAAAATTGTACGAATGTAGGCGGATATTGGTTGGATTTGAGATATTTTTTTCGTTTTTTTGTTGTCTCAGATAATGAAATTTGCATTATTTCGTCTTCGAAATGAATGTAAATGTTGTTGAATATCGGCTCAGATGCAGAAAGTGGATTTGACCCATTTTGAGTCAATATTTTTAAAATGGCTTTTTGCACCCATCGGTGAAACGTCTACACGCACTTACTTTAGATATACGTAGTTCGCGTGTATAGAATATTCCCATATAATAAATTCACTTCACTCACCACCTTTTAGCTACCGTTTTCTTCCTACTAAAGTTTCAAGAAAACACAGGAGATTTCTATAGTGAAAAAGATCTTAAAGACGTTAGATTTCGTTAAACAGAGTCAATACAGCATCGAAATATCTTGAATTTAAAATGGTAGAAGAAAACAAAGGGTGATAACAATTAAATTTAGCAATTTATGTGATTGTTTGAGGTACATTTGACCATCACACAGCCAAATGTAAATCAATGAATAATAAATTTGGTATTGCAAGGTGGATAGTTAAACGCTAACATCTTATTGCTTATACGTAGCAACCAGTTAGTCATCCTACATTCGTATATCTTGTTATGGACCGCCAAACGGAAAAAATTAATAAATAAAATACGAAAAATCATTTCAATCATCCTCTAAACAGTCTTTACTGTGTATATACATGTCGCGGCAATAATTATTTTAATAAATAAATTTTTTTAATAATGTTTTGCGTGTTGGCTGACTACTCGATCTACATATTTGTTTAGTTTAAGCTTCATATTTCGAAATTGAATTGTGTGTTAAAAGAATTATTCGTTGATAATTGTATCACGATGCTTTAAATTGTAAAACTTATCTCGACCTTGATCACATTGTCATATTGCAGGCTGTTACGCAAGTCCTTCACCAAAACAACAGTTCTAAGCTGTGGGAAAGTAGAAATCCTCATTTTATAGGATGCTCAAATTTGTTTTTAATCTCAGCGTTGTGTTGCTGGTCCATATTATTTGAATTATTAAAATTTATGGGATTCGTTGAAGTGAGTACTCCCTCGCGTAAAATTTGAAGGAAATTATTGTTGGGACTGCATCACATTCGCATTTTTCACTGTCTGTTATTTTCGTTATTGTTGCTTAATTATTTTGACGTGTCCAGTACACACAACGTTGACTTATTTGATTTGCTTGATCAATAAATCAATTTCGATTGCTTCAAATAATTTTGCTACCTAGAAATTAATTATGTTATGCAAAGATATAACGATAACCCGAGATGTGACTTCGTTTACCGGAATAAATAACACGTACAAGGATGTATACTCCGTTAATTGGAAACCTAGAGCCTATATTTTTGGTACCATATGAGTTTGTCAGTTATCGAGTGCTCTAACACGATATTATTTTGGCGCCAGAGGGCTGTTCACAAATGACGTACGGATTTTTTAGCGATTTTTGAGAGTTGCCTTCATCTGGAGATTACCCAGACAGGAATTCTTCAAAGTTTCTTTGAATTTTCATTTGAACTTTAAATAATTTATTTAAAGACCTTCCACTTTTATTTTATTAATCCTTGCCGAATCGGTGCCGTTTCGCTTAGTACATTCGTTAACGAAATCTTCGAATATTCTTTATAGAGCGCCTACGCCCTTAAAGAAAATTTAAAAATTATTTGTAGGTCATCCTATACAGTAACGGATTCATAAGATTATGCAACATTTCATTTCACTTGTGAAAAGACCCTATCGGTTAGGACTAAAATTTCGGTCCACAATGTGTCGAATTCTAGACCTCGGAAGACGTTGACTAATGTCAGGCTACCTCGGGGTGTCTTCCTCATACTTGACATACTGAAAATAACATAAAACCACCTTATGGAACCTATGAATCCCATAATGCTGTCTTTTGGTTTTTCAGATCCTATTTTTTTCTGTGCGATGGCAAATTTGCGTAACTTTTAAGAGTCAATTCGCGAAGAGTTCAGGCGGCTTATATGAAAGTGAAATACAAGTGGTTCCAGATATCGAAGCGAGGTGGCTTAGTCGATTCCTTGGTCCTTTCTGAGAATTATGAAGCGGAAGACAGCTGACTTTTATCATGTCATTCAGGTTCTGGAAGTAACTTTGAAGGGTCATGTAAGAAAATCGTAAAAATTTTATATTGAGAATAACTCCAGTAAATAAAAACGAACAAACACAAAACTAATGAGGTCTGTGGGTGGGGTCAAGAACAACAACATTTGAAGTAGAAAAGTTCCGGAGTCGACGTGGTAGGGAAGGGTGTGGTGGAACATTAGTGAGGTCATAAAAAACTTGAAAAATTACTACATCTTTGATGTTCTGCCTGTGTTTTTAGACCGAATATTGCAACGTAAAGTAAAATAATTGACGCTAGAGAGCGAGACGTCGATGGGGAACAATTTTACGTCTTGAGTCAGATCCGCCGATATCCAAGGATGTATCGGTTACAGCAGATACTAGAGGATACAAACCTTCGATCATATTGCAAATTTCTTCAGATATTGCCGCGCTGTTGTCCTTCCGGACTCACTGAAAATGACTATTTTGACTAAATGAACACCCCTCCCCACCACGTCAACTCCGGATCTTTTCTGCTTCAAATGTTGTTGGTCTTGACCCCGCCCACACCCTATTAGTTTTGTGTTTGTTCGTTTTTATTTACTGGAGTTATTCTCAATATAAAATTTTTAGATTTTCTTACATGACCCTTCAAAGTTACTTCCAGAACCTGAATGACATGATAAAAAAAGTCAGCTGTCTTCCGCTTCATAATTCTCAGAAAGAACCAAGGAATCGACTAAGCCACCTCGCTTCGATATCTGGAACCACTTGTATTTTAATCACCTGAACTCTTCGCGAATTGACTCTTAAGTTGAGGCGACTTTGCCATCCCACTCTAACGTTATCCGATAGGGGCTTTTACTCTTGAAATGAGAAGTTGCATAATCCTATGATTCCCCTACTGTATATTCAACCTAAGCAGTCTGTTTGATTTTTGTCGAAATTTTCTATTTTACTATATCTCCCTCCTAAATATGCCCTAGAATACTTCATTGTAGCTTTATTTCAACTGATACGATACGATACGCCTTTGGAGATAAAAACTGTTGGTGTGAGGTGATTCGAACCGGTCACCTTTATGTCATGAGTCGACTGCCGCGCCAACGCTGCCACCGAGACTTGTAATAAAGTTGTTCGTATTGTCAAAGCGTTTGTTAAATACAAATACACAGTATAATGTAGACCAAAGTCACCTTTGAAGCTCTTCGAATAAAATTTGAAGAGCCAAGAATTCTTTGGAGAATTCCTGGTCAGTTGTACACGGAAATAGAATATTCGTCTGGTATGTGATATGATACGAATATTTTTGTCATCAAATTCAAATTTGTGATTAAAGTTTCTTCAAATAATTTGTAAAGATAGCTTTTACCTTTGAAGATCTTCAAATAACCTTCGAAGATCAAAGTTACCTTTGAATAAAATTTGAAGAGCAAAGAATTCTTTGAAGAATTCCCGTCCGGGTATGGAGACAGGATTTAGTGAAAATGAAAAGCATAACAGTATCCAGACCAGTAAAATCTCGTACTCAAAATGTTTCCCAGATAAAAAAAAGATGTTTCCTGCCTTGATTTTTGTTGTGAAGTGAGAAATTCGAATGTTGCAATTGTTTATTGGATTTTTAGGTACACCAATACTTCATTATTTGGGAAGTTGTGGAATTGGCGGCGAAACGAATGGAGGAATGACAAATATGATGCCAGCCATATTCTATGAATTCTGTGTAGAATTTTTAACGTCAAAAGAAATCCTAATGGTAAAATGCAAGCCGCCATTAAGCATGCGGAACAAGTATAATATAAGTTGGAGGGGTTGTAACAGCGGGTTATTATTATTATCAATCGATTATTTATGAAGGCAAGATCCAAGGACGTTAGGCCGAGTCACTACAATCTACCGAGATATAACAATATTTAAGTTACTGTCATATTATTGTTTAAAATGAGCAATTATGTTCACTAATGCAGTGGCGATGTGCAAGCAGTTAATGAACCACCCGAAAAACTTCGTTCTGGTAAATCTTCTGACATTCACGTTTTTTCTAAAAATTTTACCCCCTCCCCTCCCCCGCCGCTTTTCATATTTTTGCAGAACGTCCAAGTCCAATGAAGACCAATGAAGAAAAAGCAGAAAATATTTTTTTTTCTTTCAATTGTTGTCGACTTTCTCGGGTTAGATCAAAATACTATATTTTCCGGTTAGATCAAAATACTATATTTTCCTTTAAACTTACGGCCGTAAGTTTAAAGGAAAATATAGTATTTTGATCTAACCCGAGAAAGATTTTTCTAAATTTTTCTAATTTTTTTCTTCTTGATAAGCCCTCCTTTCGCTTCCCTATAGCTTTTCGTTCAACGTCGCCGAATCCCATCCCCCTTTTGATGAACGTTATTTATGAACAGCCCCATAGCTGCCACAATAATATCATTGTCGCTCCAGACCCGAGGCGAACACCATTTCGCTTTTTTGTTTATGTACATTTTATAAAAAACATTTGTTAATTTTTCAGATTTCGTATGACTACTGGCTATTTTGTCAAGGTGGATATTTCTGTTGAAACACTGACTGTCTCAGTAATTAAAAGCTAGTAAAATTCTCTTTAATTTCTACAAGTTGAAATTACCGTAAATCGTGAAACTTAGGTTTTAGCAATGAAATGTCTACGAGAAAATGTAAAACTAATTGAATTTCATTGACACTTGCAACGTTAAGCATTGAGGACTTCTATTTCTACATATTTTGATGAATTTACTCTAACCTCAAAGCAATTAAACATTAATATCGGTAATAAATAATTTGTTTGTTTACGCTACATATTAAGAAAATCACAAAATACGGTAGATTTTATATTTAAATATTGAAAACAATTCTCTTCCATTTTTAGTTTGTAAATTTTCAATAAGTTTGTCGTTACGTTACACCTACTTTTAGTGACATGAAAACACTTTCAATCGAAACTTGTCATTTCAAATTAATTTAGGTTCGTAACAGTGCATTGAGTGCACCGATACGACAACGCTAGTTCCTTGTTCTTAAACGTATTTGTCACAAATAGAAAAGGCAATCATTATCCACGCATCAATAAACTTGTTAATGCTCAGATGATCTGGCCATAATGATAATTTGAATTAGAACAGACTTTGAATAATGTAATTAAAAAAGTGATGTCAAAAATACATGGTCATGATTACCCGATTGCAACAAAGACGTTTCTTCGTAACTCGATGCCATTGGCCCCAGATCCTAATAAATATATGTATACTATTCCGAAGACAACTAACTCTATACATAATGTCAGCTATAAGAAAACCTATACAAACCAAAAAAATTGACAAACTTGCGGCGACCATAAATGATTGAATGGGACAGAAATCTTTCTATAAAACTTCAACCGTTTTGCGAGAGTGTAAAAGAAAAGAGCGCGTCCCATCCATACTTCTCTTACTCCATAGCCGTGAAATATCGCCAAAGTCAAATCGCGAAAAAAAATATTATTCGCCAAAAAAATCGCCAAAGTGTGAAGTATCGCAAAAAAAATCGCCAAAGTGTGAAATATCGCCAAAAAATTGAATTATTTTTCTTTGGTGTTTTTTCTAGTTTCTTGGCGATACTTCACACTTTGGCGTTTTTTCTTGGCGATACTTCACACTTTGGCGATTTTTCTTGGCGTTTCATTATTTTTTGATGGCGTGTCAAATCGCCAAGAAAAATCGACAAAGTGTGAAATATCGCCAAGAAAAATCGCCAAGTGTGAAGTATCGCCAATTTGTGAAGTATCGCCAAATATTGTTTTTGGCGATTTGACTTTGGCGATATTTCACGGCTATTCTGACTCCCTATGCAAAGAAACTGTACAATTTTTGTACAAACTGTGTACTATGGACAACTGACAGGGAAAATTTGTTGACAGTACCCTAGGATTGATGGACCATCCTCTTTCTTGCCCTCCTGTCACCCCACAAAGAGATGGTTTTTGTTCACCCAGTGAAAGTCTCCTTGATTCTATTGAATCAATAAACTTTCTCCATAGTCTACCCCCAGTCCGAATATGCAGGACCTGTGTAGTGAATATCCCCTTGGGCAGTCTGCTATTACCCAGCCTCTGATCGTGACCGAACCAGCGCACTCTTACACTGACGAAACCAACAGATTTTCCCTAATGTTATCATGCCTAATATGATTAACCCACTGCTGCCTCCGGTTAACTTTAGCTATTATTCTAAGAACTCTCATATCAGAAACCTTCAGGGCATGAGCAAGATATCTGAATTCCACCCCGTACAGCCTTGGTACCCATAATTGTTTCAATTTTCTTCTCCATACCAACGTGCCATACTGCATGAAATCAATAAGTTACAAACGTAAATCTAACTTATGAGCCACATTTCATCGTACAAGTCTAACAAACGTGAGGTTAAGCTGTCAAAGCTTGCGATTACGGCGTGTCGGCTATATCCACCGCAAGGATAAATATATTCATAAATTAATGTCGAACAATAAAGTATGAAAATAAAAGCTCCATATAAATTTGTATATTTTTAGGTGGCTTCTCATAAAAATAATTATAATTTTACTTTCTGCGTTTTAATGTTTTATAATCGTTGTTGATTCTGCAAACAAAACTTTACCCCATATATGGTCAAAACGAGGACATGGTGTTGGCCATTTTTGGGATAATGGAAATCGAATTACATATTTTATTTCAAAAAAGAAACTGGAGAGTAATAAACGAGTTGTTGTCTCATAATCTCAATATCAGACTTTATTTAATTTCATCAAAATATAATGCGATAAGTTTGTAGATCACGGTCGTCCTACAGCCATAATGCGAGTATTTTTATAACTTGTAGCTATTGATGATTCAGCTTTTTCGTACGTAAACAAAACTCATGTTTTTTATATTAAAGTTGTATAAAAAAAATATGAATGACAATCATGTGAGAGGTGAGGTCATGAGTATTTTTCATTCATTTTGCTATTATATGTACTCTGTTTGACTCTTAAAGCATCTGTATAATTTTGCGGTATGCTTTCTATCCGTACGAGGCGAAGTCATCATTTCGTCTCGTATGACTTTTCATATTTTAAGTGAAAAAATTGTTTCGAAAGTAATCTATCAGAACAATTTGAGTCATTCGCTATTATATTTCTCGGTGAGAAAAGTAAATGTCGTTTTTGAGTATTGCTGCTGTACTGAATGGAGGTAGAGGTGAGCGGATCGCCCGACCCGACCCGAAACAATTTTTCGCTTCGCATTGGGTCGGGTTTTTGAATTACTTTTTCTTTGTCGAGTCGAGTAGATGAATTCAATTAAACCAAATCCGAAGCAACCCAAAAAATTGAAGCAATAATTTTCTCGAAATTAAGTTTGAAACATTTTACAGGACCTCCACACGATCCACAGAAGTCATAAAAACCTATCCTACCGTGTAAGGCTGAATATGGTCCACATAATTTGCACATTTCGAAAAATTTAAATCTATTTTCTTCTTGTATCATTCACTGGACCGATCCTTTCTCTAACATGTATGACAGTTGTATCCCATTTCGAGTTTCAGTCGTTTCAAAGAATTTTAATATCCTAAGGTCAATACGGGTGATATATAAAATAACTGAAAATTTGAAGAGATTGAAAAGATGGACAATTAGCTCCTTTGCATCGCGCGAGTCTAAACATGTAAACAAACGTATTATAGTAAGTACCCTCCGGTGTTATTTAAATTGTATTGCAAAGAAAAAATATTTCCATTTGAAATTTTTGTCACGAGAGACATTGACGGTAATTAAAGTAGAAGTGAAGAAATTTATACACGGTTTCAAATCTAAACGAAAACTATCTATGGTAATTCAAACATTAAAATTTGTAATAGTACAGACAGTTAACGAAAAGGAATCAATAAAATTCATTAAGATACATTTCAATTTTACACATACGGAATCATTCGTACCATACGTATTAGAGATATTTTATACATGAAATTGCTTTCCCCATCATCAAATCAAAATAGCCAATTATTTAAAATGTATTTTTTGATTAAAATTTAGAAAGTCTCGATAAATTTTGTAAATATCCGAGTTGAATCCAACAGCTTTTGTACGGATATTAAAACGATTATTAAAGAATTTTAAGCTGTCTGTAGATTAGAAAAAGACATGACCCAACGTCTTATAATCAATTTAATAATTTAATTTAGCTTTGATTTCTTGGTGGTTTCGTAATAGCTGTCTATGTAACAAGCGCTCGTCATATAATATAATTGTCGAGATAACGTGAAAAGTTCTAAACAGCAATTATAGCGTCGCGTCGGTTTGAGGGATCCAGTAGGCATGTCAAAAAAAACTTTCCCTAAATCGGTTCCGTAACCCTACAATAGTTATTTGTGTACCTGTCACTTCGTTCGGTCCACAACTCGCGAAATTGCCCAAAATCCATCGTCCAAAACAGGTAGACATACAACTTTACATGCAAAGGGGCGAAATGCCAAAAAAATGCCCTTATTTTCGGCCCCGTCGCATGTAATAGTTATTTACGCAACAAGGGAGTAGGCCGAAAGTGCTTTGCCGTGTTGCGTATTAAGTTTTTCATGTTTGCTAGCAGGGACGAAAGTTGAAAAATGTAAGGATTACATTTTTCTTTTCGTCCCTGCTAGCAAGCATGAAAAAAATATTTTTTGGCTTCAAAAACGCCAAAAATATTTTTTTTCCATTTTATTGAAAGTAAATTTGTGGCGGAAAAATTCAAAAACTTCATTTTTGTCCATTTTTGTACTTTAAAGCGTCGTCAGCGCCACCCTTTTTCCCAATCTCTTCAAATTTCCCCCACACGAATTTGATAGAGAAATGAGTTTCATACAATTTTTTTTTGTGAATTTTCTTCAGAATTTTTGATTTCGAATTTTCCCAAAAGAAAATTCATGCTTACATCAATGTGGAAAATCGATCGAAAGAAACTCATTTCTCCATCAAATTCGTCGTGTAAGGCATCGTTGAATAGGTAATAAATCAGCCTTTACGGCAAAAATAAACTTAGAAACATTGTGTAAACTAGGCGGCGGTAACAAAGCTTTATGTACAAAGTTCTGGATTTTTCCCATCGACAATTTTCTAAAAATTTCAAAAATTTCAAAATTTTTCAAAAAATAGAAAAAAAAATTGTTGGCGTTTTTGAGGCCAAACAATATTTTTTGTAGTGTTGCGGAATCGACTCGAGAAAACTTTTTTTCGGACATGCCTGATCCAGATTTGTTTAAGACTTTAAATGAAAAACCAGTACTTTAAGGATCAACAAAGATTATGTTATTTGAGAGAATTGAATTGGGTTTTGAAAAGGGAGAGTAAGTATTCAAACGGTGAGTGTTGAGCCATCGACTGATGCAAAGGTTACAAACACATTCTCGTCTATTACTTTAAAAGATGATTGAAAAAACTCCAATGAACACAAGCCTTATACTGGGATATGCTTTAACGTAACTTACTTCAAAGAGCATTTAGAGATTGCAGAGACTTTACGCTTAAACATTTATACGTTTGAATGTTTCACACTCGCATGAGTTTCTGGTGATAAGTGGTGATTACAAAAGAATGAAATATTTAGTAAAAAAAAGTTAAAGTTATTTTTTTTTCAGCATTTCATGTTTTGCACGAAGACAATAAGGCAAAACATTAAAAACATTCCATGAATTTGAATGTTTCGCCCTAAAGAGTAAAAACTAAACACTCTTCTGAAGACTGCGTGACTTATAACATTAATATTTCATGAATGCATCGAAACGAAACAACAATTTTTCCTCCATCAAAGGGGAATGACAATCTGCAAAGGCAACCTCTAAAATAATGTATGATTTTCAGTTTACTATTCGAATACTGGATAATAGATTATAGATCAGACCATGTAAATTGACTGTTACGTAGGTGCAAAGTATACGACATCCAGCCAAAAAGGCGAGATGCCATAATTGCACTTGTGTAAATAGCCAATTTACATGGTCTAAATTGTACCCTGCTTAAACGTATACACTACAACAATGAAGTTGCAGATTAAAGTGAGTACCTGGCATAGCCTTAACTGCACGGCCCCCATGGCCGAGGAATTGAGATACGCCAAATTAGTGCGAGTCACCTCGGCGACTCTCCCTAAAAACGGAAGCTCGGTACAAAACCTCTGAGACCTGGGTAAGGCCCCAGACCCAGATACTATCATCTCTCTACTGTATTTTTGCCAACCTAGTTGCCCAGGAACGACTAGGGGTTCAGTCACCCAAAAATGATGTTAAGAAATGCTAGATCCAATAGCGAGTACTTTATGGCAAAATAATCACCAGGCTGCGTACTTTTTCATGATTCAAGGTCAATAAGAAGGCAGCCTGAAAATTGAAATTGAAAATTGAAGCATATCACTATGACGCCATTAACGAATACTTTACAACGCTCCAATTTTAATCTTGACTACAGGCTGCGTTCTTGAGGTATGTTTGTTTAAATGTAAATGACAACGGCAGCCTAGTGTCAAGTTGAAATAAAATGCGTTGTAAAGCATTCGTCATTACCGTCCTGGTTATATCTTCAATTTTTGACACCACACTGCCTTCTTTTTCATGATTCAAGTTCACATAGATGACCACTTGGTGTCAAATTGAAAAATATTGCGTCGTAAAGTACCGGCTACTAGATTCAAATAACCCATACAGTAATTTTTTGACACCAACCTGCCTTCCCGTACTTGGCTGTGGCAACACCACATTGTATTTATTCTGTTATGTAATAAAAACCTCCTTCCACCTTTTACCTTTAAAAATGTTCTACAAAAAAGTCGCTCATTCAACCTTTCGCATAAAATTAACTCGTAATGAAACTAACTCTAGTGCAACTAACCGTTGAACATAGTGAAAATATTTATCTTTGACCGTTTTTTATTTTCAAAAAATTCCGAATACACTAACTAACGGGTTCTCACAAATTGCAACTTTCAAAAAAGCTTTGTTTAGCGTCCATACCAAGGATAGACATTTCTCTAATTTTTAATGGATGTTGTGAGAAGATGGCAATCAATCAAAATATTTATAAGTTTGATAGACTTCTAAAAATACGAATAGCAGAAACATGTTTCAAAGCACTGCATTCGCATATTCAAGCCCATTCGTATGCTCATGCACGCATTCACTAACACCGCACGTATATCTACTTATCAACCATATATTTGCATGTGATAGAATGCAATAACTATAAAAATGGCATACCTTTTATACTTCAATAAGTTACCATACCATGTCATACAGTTTACAAAGTTATTAGTTTAATTCATTTAATTGCAATTCCTATTAAATTAACAATTAAATAACGAAACAGGTTATTTTTAATTTATGCTTTTCCATTCAATAAAATCTTTTTATTTGTAATGCCAGATGATTGTTTTTCCCTGTTTCGCTGTGCGATTACGAGCAATGCCCATCCGCATATGAAAATAAAATCAGAATATAAACAATACTGAATGAATAAGATTCGATGCGACAGTATACCAAACAACAAAAGCAATTAAAATGAAGCGACTTTGGGTTTTTATGAAGTAGCCTTGGCATAAATCGTAATTAATCGACATAGCTATAAAAAGATAATCAAAATTGATTTTCATTTATACAATCAGTGGTAAGCAGAAGAACGTGAACATACATTAATTAAATATCATCCTCGTTGTTCGCCATAACCTGAACAATTCGTGAGATTGACAGTTTCCTTCCTGCAGAGCTACTACACTGTGGAATTAAATAGGGGTGTCGATTTCGACCGTAGATGTGTTGCTTAGTGACCGTTTCTCGTCACAAAGTCTTTACAGGATTCTATTCCTACCGTAAAATCATACGCTACGTGGACCCGTACGATTCCCTATAAAACCTACGTCCTTCGCAAGGAACGCCGATGAATATAATAAAAATTTGTAAAGGTAACGTTCCAAGCGTCCTTATTAAATTGCAATGGAAATTGTTCAAAAAGCAATATTGAACCCGTCCGATGTACAAAACTTTTTCAACCTCAACTAAATTCCCCGAACTTAGGAGGGCCCGAGCTGAACTATACTTCCATAAACGAAACTGTTCATCTCAATATTCTTTACAACACAGCAGGGAATACACAGGAAAATATGTACAAGCGACGTAGGAATTGTGTTTATAGTATACGCCGCCGACGTATTTTATCCACCGTGCAAGTATTATGTGAGCTCATAACACGTTCATTACGTATGGCATACTACACAATATTTAATAAGTAGCGATCTAGAGTCTCTCAAATTCATACTTAAATAAGGTTGATAATACATTCACAGCGTATATAATACGTCGGTGGTGTATGTTATAGATACAATTGCTACGTCCACGTCGTCGCCTGTAGATATTTTCTTCAGTGTAATCCTAAGGACAACGAACCCAAATTTTGTCTATATTATTGTGAGCCAACTACAAAAGAAGTTAAGAAAATCGGATAGAATTTACCCGATATGTATAGGAAAATACGTAGAGCCTTAGACAAGGCTAATTTTTAGAGCCTTAGCTTAATTTAAAGGCCCAAAAATTTTTTTTTTCCTCAAATAGTTGAATTTTCATTAACCTATCCAATGAAAAAAAATTTATGAAAGTTTTATAAGAAAGACTCAAAACCATTTAGACGGCCCTAGCTCAGCGACCCTTAACGTACGTCCAATTTCAATCCCAACAAACGGATGGACAGACTGACGTACAAAGTGCAAAGAAGATGGAAAATCCATCAAATCCCGAGTCGAAATTCATCGGTTACAAAGAATACATTAGACATGTGCTTTGTACGGGTCTAAAAAGTGCAACACGTATTGCAAAGTGCAATATTTAAAGAGTATAATATTTTCAATTATTATTCTATCAAATGCATACAATTTTTAATCAGTAAAATGATTTATAAAATATGTCGTATCTTTCGTGCAATTGAGACGTTCAGGCGGAGAGGGAGAGAGCTAATACAATGAGACACATACGAGACAGACGGGTGGAATTTTCTACACTACTTTTCGCAAGATTTAAGTGTGCTAGTCGTGCTAATTATGTTGCACAATATTACCAAGATTACAAAAATTAGCTTCGCAAAGAGATGGGCTGTAAAAGAGGCGTTCAAATATGGAAAAGGTGGAGGTGGTTAAAGAACGTGCTCTCAGAAATTCCTTTTTTGATGTTTCAAATATTGCATAATTTACCATTTCTCTCAAAATAGAACAAAGCTTTTACATTAAAGAGCTTTGACGTTAAAAATGCAAATGCTTAAATGTGATAATTGCCTAATGGAGTGTAATGTATAAAATGTTTGAAAAATAACATAAAACTGAAAATGTAATTTTCATTGCAACATGAAATTATTTCAAAGTCGCTGACATGGTCACCAATAGAGGAAATAATATAATTGTAAACATTTATACAATGTTCAAATAAAGGATTTAATAGCTTTTGCTTTTAAGCCGTACCGCGTTTCAAATAAATAATTAAATACGAAATAGATGCTTTTCATTAAAAAAATGTCAATTCTCAGCAAATAAATAATGTAAAACGAAGTGCAACTTTATGTTTCAAATATTGATATTTTGTAATCACATTTCAACTATTTCATACACATACTCCGTTTTTGAGAGTTGCCGACTTCATCTATACAAAAGATTGATATGTTTATTTTAAGTCCCACAATTGATCATTGATGAACCCCATTTGAGATCGATCCTAGAATAATTCATCATAGCAAAAAGTATCATTAGAAATGAGCGAAAACGAAGTTCAATCAATATCAAATCTACCAATCAAGATCAAATATAGATATTATCCATTGTTCATAACATAAATATTTACTGACAGTCTGCCTATTCCCCATATTTTCCATCATTATTTTCTATGCTGAAAACCCTCTGACATCAGAAATGATTATAACACTTCCTCTTTATGAAAGGCTGGCACTATTTGCAGGTGACCGCCAATAGTCTCTCTTAGGGACTACAGCCAGGCGCCTGGCGATAGTCTCCCTTGGGCATTGTTGGCAGCGCCTGCAAATCGTGCCCAAGGGAGACTATTGGCAGGCGACGATTATGACACAAACATGATTTTATATGGTTTCGCCGCGTGCTCCCTTGGGCACTATTAATTTTATACAATGTCGTCTTGCTTTTTGTGAGGAGCAAATAAAATTTTACCGCATTTTCTTCTGGGAGCTGCGGGAAATGATTAAAACTAAAGGAATTTTTGATTTTTTAGTTTAAGAGACTGAGAAATAATGTAATGTATTTTCTCATTGCAGACAAACTGAAATTCAATTAAAGTTAATTTTCGTTCTTGTCAATTGAATGTACGAGTTATTGTTTTTATGCTAATTCATTGCCTGCATACAATTTAGTATGTCCTAAAAATGAATAAGCTAACATCAACAAAATTGTAGACTCTAAAAATATTTTACTTTGAATATTTTATAATTGAAAATTTAATGGCTGCAAATCCAGCAAATCCTTTTTCGTACCAAACTCTTTGTCGTACTGAATTCTACCATCGTCAAACAATTTATCGAAATGTAATTTAAACCATTATAAATTCGAAAACTCTTAAAATTTATGGACTTTTCGCAATCTTCGTATTCTTTTCCAAAAAATCAATTTTCTGTATGTTTCTAGAAATTGCTTATTACGAAATCCCTTCCGAAGTACTAGGACCGACCTACAGCCTGACTATAAACAAAAAGGTTTATTTTATACATCCTTTTTAAAGTCCTATATTCGGCAAAAATATTCTCCTTAAGCATCGAACAGTGGGGACACCTATTAATGCAAAAAGTAGTATCAGTAGTTTTAGTTTGGATATAAAATTACCATACTATGGCAATTGCCTTGTTGATATAGGTGTTCTACATATAATTCAAAATGAACGGTCTAAAATTGTATCTGAAAAATGAAATGTGCCGGATTAGCTCAAGTGGTTAGAGCATCGCCCGGAGAGCGAAGATGTGACGTGGTTCGATTCCCGTCTCCGACACCAAAATTTATTTTTCAGATCCAATTTGCTTTCAAAAACATTTCATTCAAAAAATTGTCTACAAAAAAAAATTTTCGTTAATTCGGCAGCAATACAACGATAACATCAAAAAAAAGTTCTCCTTAAAATTCACTACAACATAACAAAAATTTATATTTTTACCCTTACCCCGACTTTAGGACCCTTAGGTAAACACCGAAACCTCTAGTTCCATGGGCAAAAATGTTCCCCTTGTAATTTGCCGTTTCTGTGTACCTTGTGTGTAAGAAAATATTGATGAAAAATCACTCCCTATCGTATATTTGCGCGTAGCACGACGACTCAAACGATTTCCGAAAATGTTTACCGCTCGCTTTGAGAGACCCATATCTTTCATTTGACATCTTACTTGGTACTTTCATTGCTATACTTTCGGATCTATGGGCGAAAACGTTTCACCGACCCTCGAAAAATCACATTTTTAGCCACATTTTCGGCTCGTTCACCGCAACGACTCAACCGATTCGTAGTCAAGTTATGCAGGTATAGGCCTTGTACTTTAGATCATTCTAATGACACCCTACTTGTACTAAACGAACAATTTTCCGATTGAGTTTGAGAAAATTTTCTGCCATTTAGCAAATTTTGAGGGTTTCGGGAATATTTTCTCGTAGTGATCTCCAATTTTCTCAAATTTTGTCAAGTTAGGTAGGTCTCGACGAAACCTTTCCAAAATCTGATGGTTTGCAGATACTTTTTGATGATATTTTCGTAATATTATTCAATTTTTCGTTTTTTTCATCAAAAATCCTCGCAAAGCAATCCACATCCTACAGCTAGTCTCTACCTTTCTCACTTAACAAAATTTGTTGCAATTTCGATACTTTTCGGATACTTTAAAAGTGCTTTTAAAGCATACTTGAGAAGTACTTTTAAAGCATACTTGAAAAGTACTTTTAAATCATGCTTTAAAAGCCTACATAACATCCTACAGCCGACTTCACATCATCACATATTCCGATCCACCACTCCAAATGTAGCAAGTAAGTTCGCGTTTAAAAGATATTAACTTTGTCATGATTATAGGAGGCTTTCTAGGACCTGTCGATTGAAATCGACTTCACGAAAAGCCTGCGTCGGTACTTCATCCCATATCAGCATATTAAGGTCCTTGACTTCACTGCTGATTGGCACTGGATGCCGAAATGTTGATGCTTCTAATATGTTCAAGAACACAACTGTTCTAGTTGAATTCAATCTGAGCGTCATTACAATGACAAAATAATTCAAAATAAAAATTCTCAACCTGTGACCTTCTGTTACTTATCTATGTGATCGAAAATTAAAGTAAAATTTCCATGTTTCAGTTTAATAAGAACTTTATTTTTCTTAACTTAAGTCGATGTTATCCAAATTTTTCTTCAGGAATTTTTTTTATCCGAATGGCGTCAAAATGTGATTCTTCTGTCCGTGTTGACGTAAATCAAAAATGAATCTAGCGTGTGCACTTTCCTCAAATTAGACATTATCCACGATCAAAAATTTATAAGATATGGTGGTGTTCCACTTTAGGCACCCATACTCTAGACTTAATAACATCAGATAAAATAGCACGAAAGTGAATAACTTTGGTGGGTTTTAGATCGCATAAATTACGCCCTGCAAGCAGCCTTTCGTACATGAAGCTCTGCCTCAAAGCCGACTAGGGCCTCTGGCCCTTAGACCCAGCAAAGGGAGGAATTGCATTTGTGTTTACATACTGTTATTCTCTCAGTTCTCTCATGGCGTGAGCTACTGCTTGTTTATTGTAGGATTTCTTGGGTTATAGCGGCGTAAATAATGTAAACTTTTTTTATCCTTGTTGCTATATTTCGGGTTTATTGTCGACCCATCTTCAGGCTTTGGTTATTTAAACTGACACTAAATCACATAAAAAAATTATATTAAACTATGGACTAAACTAAACTAATTTTTGCACGGTCATCATATCACAGTTTGTTGTCAAATCGATTTGACAACAAACTGTGATATGATGACCGTGCAAAAATTAGTTTAGTTTAGTCCGTAGTTTAATATAATTTTTTATGTGATTTAGTGTTAGTTTAAATAACCAAAGCCTGAAGATGGGTCGACAATAAACCCGAAATATAGCAGCAAGGATAAAAAATGTTTACATTATTTACGCCGCTATAACCCAAGAAATCCTACAATAAATTGTGTAAAACGGCGAAGAAACAACAAGCAAAGCTACTGCTTGTTAACGTTTGTAATTACGGGGTTGTTTTGGTCTGTGGTTAGGTTATTCAGTCCAGATTTATTCAGTCTGGTTTTTAAACCCGTACGAAGTACAAATGTCCTATACCTACAAACAATTTTATTGTAACAAGGGGTAGATCGAGGTGGGAGTTGGGGGGATACATTTATTATCGTCTAATTATAACGAATCAACAATAAAAAAATGTCCGTCCGTCCGTCTCCACTTTTTTTTCAAACGGCTCAAATGATCACCGTAAACTTTTTTTTCCCTGAAAGGTACATGCCTCCCATGATTCAAGTTCGAAGATAAGCCAAATCGGTCAAGTAGTTCCGGATATATGGTCAAAGAAGTGGAGGTCTGACATGAAATTTTCGAGCGTTGGTGAAACTTTTTTGCAAATATTTCAGCAAGTATAGCACGGAAATTGCTCATTTTGGTGTCAAATGGAAGCATTTGATGTTACCAAGCGAGAAAAAAATTTTTGTGGGAATCGGGTTAGGGGTCTGGACACTGGGATCAATGGAATGGACGAAATTGAGTTTCTTGGCCATGTACGAAAACAGTTTTTCGTCTATATTTCCATAACTATGCAATATGAAGATTTACTGTCAAAACCAAAGTTGTTGAAAATTAAATTTTAGGGAACACGTGTTTCAGGGTTTTGGGGAAATATGGGCCAATCCTGGTATACGGCTACTTCCATAATTAGGCAGGATGACACAAATCTCCAGAACTATGAGAGGTAGAAAGTTGCTTCCAAAGGCAAAGTTGTAGAGAAAAAAATTTTAGGGAACACGTGTCTCAGGTTTTTGTGTAAAAATGTCCCAATCCTGAGATATGACCACTTCTAAAACTGGGAGGGATGACCCATATCTCTAGAACTATGTGAGGTAGAAAGTTGCTGCCAAATTCAAAGTTGAACAGAATAAAATTTTAGAGAGCATGTGTCTCAGGGTTTTGGGTAAAAATACCCCAATCCTGCGATATGATCACTTCCAGAATTGGGAGGGATGACCCATATCTCTAGAACTATGTGAGGTAGAAAGTTGTTGCGAAAGGCAAAGTTGAAGAGAATTAAATTTTAGAGAGCACGTGTCTCAGGGTTTTGGGTAAAAATACCCCAATCCTGCGATATGACAACTTCCAGAATTGGGAGGGATGACCCATATCTCTAGAACTATAAGAGATAGAAAGTTGCTACCAAAGGCAAAGCTGTAGAGAATAAAATTTAAGGGAACACGTGTTTCAGGGTTTTAGGAGGAAATGGCCCAATCCTTGGATATAGTCTTTTCTAGGTTTGAATGGTCTGAGACGTACTTCGGTAGGGCCTTTGACATTATCTTGGGTAATTTCTATGGATCTTTGAAACTCTTACAGTTATTAAAAAACATCAAATGTTGGATTGTTTGCTTATTTGTATATTTAGATACGTTCGAGTCTTTTTGTAACATCTATTTGCCGTATCTATTCTGTTTGCCACATCTATTCTGGTACGTACGGGTCTTTGGTTATGTTTCAGTTTGGAGTTTCTCATGCCGTGGTTTTTTGACCCGGTTTTATTTTGTCCAGACATATTTCGACCGAACGCCGTTTAAGAAATATGAGTCATCCTGCTCAATTCTAGAATTGGAAAAGAAGAACAAACGAAACAGGAATGGCAAAATATTACGCCTGTAGGGTCATGATGTTCTTTGTTCGTGATTACTCTAAGCGTTTTGAATAATTAAACTAAATGTTAATTAAGGCTAATCTACAGTCTCATCTCGTTCTAAAATAAACATAACGATCTCTCACCTTCAATAGTAGAATCGAGCGTAAGGCGCTATGACTAATATCGTAAAGAATTAGGTGACGCACATTTTCTTATTCATTTTTGTATCCAATTAAAACAAAGTGTATTTTTTTTATTATTTGTTGCAAATAAAAAAAAACAAATCTAAGTTCTCTTTTGTTATGATAAATTTAAGTACTTGTTTATTGCTTTGACCGGGATTGGCACATCTTACGCCTGGCAAACATATTTTGCGCGCTTAATATAATAGAACATTTAAATAAATTTGCCATAAAATCATTTTTTTTATAATCCATTTTATAAGAAAACAATGAATGGACTTGAATTTATATGGCCAAAGCTCCTAACAGTTATACTATACAATCGATTGGTGTGATTAAATTTAAGAAATTTCTTGTACGAAATCGTGTGATTATACCTTTTAAAGAAAATGTTGGTCAAATGCTAATGCGAATGATGACAATCGTTCGATAGATTTTTGCAGTCATCTAAAAACGTTACTGTACTTTTGCCTGCATTTCAAAGAAGTTAACATCAAATAGCGATTCTTTATTTATAAGTGAATATTAATAAAAGCATAGAGTGAACGAATGTGCCGAACCTGCTTGTTATTTGATACAAGTAACTATTCGAACAAATTTAGGAATAATTAGAAATGGTAGTTATTTTTGATGTATAAATCGTGAGCCGCAGATCCCTTTCAGATGATACGTAACGATCAGATAGGGAACAATGGTCCTCCTTGAATATTTGATATGACGACGACGGTCTATTGTATGACCATTTGCAGAATGTTGCACCATATTTCATTCGGCATTAAAACATTACAAATCTCGGTGTGACGATGTGAATTGAATTGAAAATTAGTTAGTTTTCAACTAATACAACTAATGATTCCAACTTCGAAGACGTATAAGGTAAATACTGAAATCGTTGAATATCTGAGACAAAAAGCCATAAGCGCTGTAGAATTATGCGAAAGGTTGTTTTTTTATTAAAGTAATTGACTCCATTTCAGTGGCGGCCGCGTAATTGCAAATGGGTTTCGTGGTTAAAAATTTTTTTTCAAAAAGTATTTCGAAAGTTGTAAACATCTTTTTAAATACAACCGACGAAAGTATTAAATACAGACATTTTAGCTACGTCACTGCATCATTAGCAGATCATAACAGCAGAGCATATCTCTTTCGCTATACCTGATGTTCGACAACAAATAATAATGAACTACGAAGCTGTTCAAGGCTTGTCTATTTTGTTACAAAAGTGATGTGAAGATGGTCACGACTCTTGAATTAATTGTATACTTTTTAATAAAAGTTATTTAATTTAATATTTGAACAATAATACCAAAGCTGCCACTTATTTATGTTTTATTAATCTCATATAAACTGATGGCATTTATTAAGTTATCTCCTTGAACCAATTTAGATCGAATCATTTTTGCGGTTTTCTTTACATACATTTCGTTATTTATATTGATATTGCCTTAGCGACGTCATTTCTATATGCAAAGTGCGAATTTATGACATTATTTTGTACTTATTCACGCAAACCACATGCTAAAATATTTAAATCTTGTCCATTTCCGTGTTTTTCTTTAAATAATCCGCAAATATAGTTTTAACGAAGTTATATGTTTATGTGTATCAGCGAAAAAGAAGTATTTATAAACACCGACAATTGACACATCTTTGAGCATGAAGACTAAAGCGATGATAAGACCAATTTGTTTGTTTTTGCTCGACTAGCTCATTAACATTCCAAATGTCGGGTCAAAAATTAATATTTGCTTATTGAATCGTCGCTTATTCCAACGAACATGAACATCATTACTTTTGTCACCATATTCTAGTTAACATCACATGGTGAAAAACAGGTAATGGATGTGAAATCAAAGTGGTGAACCGTCTGATGATAAAACATTTTGCTATGTTGAAGATAAATTATATCTCATTAAAGGTGAATATCAACTTCGCTTTCAGTTCGGCATGCAAACTTATCCTACCATGAGATTATTCATTGTGCGAGAAAAACTATTCGATGAAGTAACAATAAGTAAACACTACGAATTCTCAGGTCTAAAGTCCAGCAATTTATTGTAAGTATTGTATTAAAGTCTACTTACAATATGTTTAAAATTCGCTATGCCCCGCCTGAATTAGCCTGACGTACACTTTGTTTATTTATCATAATTTCGCATACAATCCGTTTTCTTATCCATTTTTTCGTTACAAGTAACACGCAGACTTCCCACGTACGGTCGTATTTTTATTGAGAGAAAGATCACCTTGTGGGGGTTTAAAGAGAATTTTTAATTTTGCTACGTCTAGTAACTAAAGTTGGAAGAGTTCTTCACGGTACCTTTCTAACGTATGTTTGCACTCATCCGCTACTCCGAATCAAACCACCCATTCCGATTATAGGCATGACGAGCATTTTTAATTTCGGCAGTTGCCTTCAACATTCTCAATTTACGAACAAGAGACGTCAGGATGGGTTACGTGGGATACCTGAGCACACAAATTCAACGTCTTTAAATCCTCCGAACTAATAATAAAATATTAAAAGGCAAACAAACGTCTGTGCCAATCGATGGAAAACTATTAAATCGCTAGTTCGGCGGCGTATCATTACTATAACCTACGTATAACATCAACCATTAGACATTAGCATAACATTTTGTTTAATGACTAAAACAAATATTTAAAGTGGAATTTTTGAGAATCGCAAAAAAGACGATCCCAAAAAATAGTTTGGCTATTGGGCAATAGAAAATCGTATCATTCAAGACATTAACAAGTATAAACTAAAAGTTCTTTCGGAACTATAATGTTTACAACAAATATTACGTAAGTCAACGATATCACAAAGCTGAATTTATCTAGAAGTTGAATTTTGTTACACATTTTAGTTTTATTGATCTCGTCCAAATCGAATCGTTTGTTGGCTTTCATTATTTATTAAGTTAAACGAATACTTTCTGACACAGGCGCCACTTAACGATACACATAATCGAATTCCACGAAAAAACCTTAGGGTTTTAATGAACTTTGAAATAGGCGTAAAATTTTTATTGACCGATCCGTTTTCCAAGTAGTTTATTTGCATACTTTTAAAATATTTGACTTATAAATAATTAACAGAATTATCGTAAGGAAATTGCGAAGATTTTTGGTGCATCTTACGTTAGATGATAAATTTTATTTTAACTAGTTTCATTCATTGCGCCGCCGTATCGTAGAGTTTTATGCTGTAAGTGGGCTAAACTTAGATTTCAGAAGGTAGTCTAGAAACTGCAAGGCGCAGGGTCGTAGATAGAAGATTGACCTTAGGATGCTATTTAATATTCGCAAAGATTTATCTAACCCTAAAACGGAATTTTAAAATAAAACATATGCAAGGGTGCCGTGGCAAACAGAGTTGATGTTACGAAAACACTCGAACGTAAGTAAGTAAATATTGCCTTAACTCTTAAGTGTATGAAATTACGTCCACATTAAATTTTACTGGAAATTGCCGAGAGGGCAATATTGAAAAACCCAACCGAACCAACGATGTAAAAAAAACCCTACCCAAAAATAGACAAAAATGTTCACCTCAATTTTCTCTACAACGTAGCATAAAAAACATTTTTTTCTCTAGGGCCGACGTGAGAACAAACCTAGGGCACTAAGCAGAGGCATTGGACAATAACTTCCATAGACAAAAATGTTCTGCTCAATTCGCTCTGCAACGTAGCAAAAAAATCTTTTTTTGTTGGGGTCGACCTTGGGACCGACCTGAGCCCCACTTGAGCCCCAAGCACAGGCACCCAAATTTGTTTTGAATATAATTCGGCACTTGGAAAAAGAATCAACAAAATCGGTTAGGATTGACCCAATTTATGAAAACAAACACGTTGGGCCCTAGTAGAAATTCAGTTTTAGGGTCCTGGTCCATAAAATGTGAGACATTCCTAGACCTTTCGGTTAAAATTTTTTTTTAAAATCGGAAGAGTTTCATTCCAGTTATGTACAAAAAATAAAAAAGTAGTAGAATCAATCCCAAAAAAGATTTTTCAATTACGTCTGAGGGAAGAAAAAGTTGAGTTTTACTCGAGTTATGGTGTTGACGGACGGACGAACATTTTTTTATTGCTGATTCGACCATCTAAGGACCATGATCAATGCTCCTCCCAACTCCCTGGTCACGTCGTGGTAAATGCAATGCCCGCTTTTCGAAACACTTCAATCTTCGTAAAAATAAATAAATAATCCGCCGTTACAACCCGTCCGGGTCAGAGGCTAGATCATTTTATTTACTAGTTCCGCAATTTTTCGTGAGCTTTTGCTCACATGGATTCTCTTAGAGATCCTTTCGTTACCGACGTTTTTTGATTTATCGTTGATTTACTTTGATTTACTCGATTTATTTTGATTATCTCGATTTATTTTGATTTACTTGATTTACAGATTTATCGTTGATTAGCCAATCGGTATAGTTATTATTGTATCGTTTGTCGTGTAAGTAGTTACGGGTCGTTCATAAATTACTAGCGCTGGTACCCGGCCTTGGGCCGGTCGTGTGTGTCGCCTTCGGTGTGAGGTCTTTATGTCGCAACTCTAGGAAGGTATATCACCCTCCTCCATGCCTTCCTGTCGTTTGCCAAGGAGATGGTTTGTTCGTCCAGTGAAAATCTCCTATCTTCTAAATCTGCTTTAGATGAATCTACAAACCTTTTCCTTTGTCTACACTTGTACGTCCAAGATCTTTTTCGGTAGCCTGTCATTACCCATCCTTTGAACGTCCGCGATCCAGCGCATACGGCTGATCTTTGCCACCTCTTCCACCAAAGAAAACCTAGAATTTCCACCAATAACGTCATTCCTGATATGATTATCTCACTGTTCCCTCCGAATTTACCTCTTTTATATTCCAGAGAACCCTCATATCCGAAAACTCCAGAGATATCCGCAGTCCACCCAAATTTCACTACCACTCAAAATTGTGTACCTCAAAATTGATCCGTGGATAGCTAACTTTGCTACTAAGTCTTCTATTTTAACATTTTTCTGAAAATTGTCCTCCTTGATGATTTTGTCCATGAAAATTATGAACAGAAGTGGGAAGAGACAGCAACTCTAAGGAATGCTACCATTAATCTTGGAAGACTTGATGATATTTCTCCATCAATTCTTACCGCGGCCTTGAATAAATAATTTTAATGGCTCCCATCAAACTCCCATTGATACCGTACTCGTTAAGATCCTCGAACAATATTCGCCTTGGCACGCGGTCGAATACCTTTTCCAAACCGATGAAGCATAAAGCTTTTCAATAGCCTGACACTCTGAATCTTATACAGTACATCTTCCACTAAGTTCCTAACACTGTCTGTCGTACACCTTACCAACCACGCTCAACAGCCAACACCCCTGTATTTACTACAAACCTTACGGTTGCTTTTCTTCTAGTGAATTAAAATCTCCAATAAACTTTACTCGTGAATAATAATTTCTCGTGAGCACGTGAGCTACAGACGTTAATATCATTGCAATCTACTGCTACGAATTGTTTAAAAAAAAATTGATGTCTGAGAAATATATTTCCAGCGTCTTTTCTGACTTCTTTAACAACTCCCTTATACGAAAGTGTACCAAGGTGCAGCGTTGCGCATCGCAGTGCACCGTGACGCACCAAAGTGCATCGCAGTGTACCGTGGTACACCGTAATGCATCGTAGTTCACCGTAGTGCTGTGAGGCACAGCTAGGTGTAGTGAGGCACAGCTAGGTGCAGCTAGGAGTAGTTAGGCACAGCTAGGTGCAGTGAGGTGCAGCAAGGTGGTGTGAGGTGCAGTGATAGACTATTTTATATTATATTATTATTATTTATTATATATTATATATTATTTATATTATATTTTATAAATGACATTTTTTTAAAGCCGCGTTCTTATGTCACAAAATAAAAAAGCGAAAATTAAAAAGATAAATGAGCAAAACAAGATTGAAATTACCTCTTGAAGTTGTGGCAATCCAATCATCATAAAATTATGGTAAATCAGTAATTAGTTATGATTTCCAGGAACGTCGAATAAGCGAAATAACTTCCCAGTCGTTGGAAGATAGCATTTCTCAAACTTTTTTGAGACACGTTGTTTTTCAGACTTTACAATGAGCAGATTTTCCAAATAGTTCCAAATTTTCCAAATAATAATTTGGAAATTATTTGGAAATATGATTTTCTAAAAACAAGCCCTGCCTCAGACTGTATGAAAGACTTCTTATGTTTCAGGTGTAAATCTCAATCATCGTTTCCGTTAATTTTCGATTAGATTTGGATTGTTGGTATTAGGTAAATACATTGGCGAGAAGCAACGACGAGTTCCCGTCTTGATTTTTAATTTGTGACATAACATAACATCAAATCCCTACCGGCGGCGTGACGTACTTTATGAACGGCCCCTTATTGCGACACGAAGCCAGGACATCATCAATTCAAAATAAAGTTTGTAAACAAAAATTGGATATTTCCAACTTTTAGTTTGTAAATAAAAATTGGATATTTCCAACTTAATTTTGAATTGTCGACATATCGTCATAAATCAAGGAGAGCAGTAAACTCTTTACTAACTCTTGCATAAGGTAAAATATTGAAACACTTACCTTTTCAGTGATCTCAAAATGATATTTACTTTAATGGCTTCTGTGTATCAAAAATCCTCTTCACTTACTTTTAACAAATGTTTAAATTATTTGTTAACTTGTTGTTGTCTCACTTCACTATATAATTCGATTTCAGCTTAATACGAATTCACAAAGTTATTATTTTTGTACGTTGAACTTTACGGTTTTTCGGTTAAAATTCAAAAACTTTGAGAATAAATAAAACTTAATTTAATCAGCACATGAGTTTGGCCAATTCGTGAACAATACGATATTAATTTTACTTCAACAAAATATTGAATGTGTCTTTTCGAAAATCAATTCAAATTATGGTAAAGAAGGTGTAATCTTATCCTACACCTTTATGTAATAAATATTTTATGGCTACGTGTACGAATTTCAGAAATAACAAAGCAATATGTTATTGTATAAAAAGTGTCTTGCATGAGTTTGTTTAACTTATCGATAAATTTAATATTTAGTTGAAAAGACTTGTTGTCAATGACGAAATAATTGTAAAAAAGACAAACAAGTGGTCTGAATGGGAAATGTAAGTGCACTATACGCTTTGTACAATACACAGAGAATGAAAAGGTTGCAAAAAAATCCAATTCAGAAGGAAGCATTGTGAGAAATTCGAAATTTTATGAATGAGGAACAATTTTACATGCAATAAATCAAAAAAACTCCGGTCCAAATAAAAGAACATATATCTAGAGGTCTTAACATCAGCGGGGTCTAAGGTCCAGGTCTCCTTACTTAATATCACTAAAGAAAAGTGAGGTCGCGTAAATTGTTTTGTTTTTAGAGTATTTTTGTAGAGAACGTAAAGCATCCAGTAAGAAAATAATGCGTAAGGTCAACGGTTCGTCATTGTTTTTAAACTTTAGAGAGCTACACAGTTAAAACTATTTCATACTTCATACACGAATCATTTTAATGCTACTCAACAGTCCACATACCGTGGCGTGGGTGTTCATAATATAAAACTTCTGACTCGATTTGTGGGTTTTGTCCGTACATCAATTACGTGTTTGACACAATCAGATCCCTTGGCAATTTTAATTTGCTTTAACAATTATGGAGACAAAATATCAAAAGCTAGGTCCTGTGTACTGTTGAGTTGATGTAAAAAAAATCCTCAAAGGAAAGTCCATTTTTTCACGAGTTTCATAACTTTTGAAGGTGAGGCGAGTTCTTAACGTGGTATTGTATAAACGAAGCCTCTGTTTGTAATAATTTTTCTCTATAAAAATGTTCTAGCGACGATGAAATAAGGAGTTCAGGCACTAGACTGATCCTTTCTCTAGTCTCTGAACTCCTTATCTTATCGTTATCTAGAACATTTTCATGAAGAAATATTGCAACAAACAGAGGTCTGCTTTTCAAGGTGGGCAGCCTGGTGCCAAATAAGTTTCTATGACAATGTTGGAGTGGTAAACCAGTACAATACCATGGACTCGGTTCCGACTACGCACCAGGCTACCTACTTGAGAAGTATAAATAGCGTTAAAGAAGGCAGCCTGGTGCCGAAAATCTGTTAATGTCATCGCAACGGCAGTAACGAATACAATACGTTACAATAAATTTCAACTCGGCACCAGGCTGCGTACTTGAGATTTTCTATTGTCAATATAGCAGCCTCGTGCCGAGTTGAAATTTATGTAACATATAGTATTCGTTACTGCCGTTACGATGACATTAACAGGTTTTCGGCGCCAGGCTGCCTCCAGAAGCTATTAAATACATCTCAAGTAAACAGCCTGGCGCGGAATCGGAACCGAGTGCACAACAATATACTCGTTAACAAATCCAACATTGCCATATTAACTTTATCGGCACCAGGCTGCCTTCTGAAATCGTCCGGTATGACCTCGAATGTGATTCAGTTATTGGTGCTCGGATAATAGTTTTTCACGTACCTTTTTTGGACGGAAACTAGGGCGTCCTAAATCAGGATTGCGTTGTGAAGCTTATACCAGCCTAATAACTGTTGGAGTAACCAGATAAGTCCGGTTGGGGAAGTCCAACACCCTTAAGTTGTAGTGCCGGTAAAGTGAGTAAGTGGTTCGAACCAAAAGGCGAAACAACCTTACATACGGAGGTACAAAACTCGGAGAAAAATTATAAAATTCATGAAAAACGCACATAGACCCACACTTTTCGCAACTACACATTAAGATGCATATGTAATGTTATTTCAAACAACTTAGCATTTCATTCAAGACTCTTGCGTTACTTTTCTGTATTTAAGAAAACAACAACAGTGAGAATGAGAATGCGTGATAAGTGTGGCAAGTTTTCGATTTTGATATTGACAAAATATTCATCGATGTTCATCAATACGCCCACATCTAGTTTATTGCCAGATTCATTCACAGTAAATGCAGATATTTTCAACTGGATTAGGTCATAAGGTCACACGACTCGAAAGTCAAAATATGATTCTTTTGTTGAGAGAAATTCTCTAATTTTTTTGTGTTGGAGACTAAAACTAACTGAATCGTTCTTTCGCCAAGAATAGTTGAATATCAAGATGGATTTAATGTGCTATTTTATACTTCAGTAATCACAATATAGCGACTTACACTGGCAGAAAATACCAGAGGGTTATAATTTGGAAATTTTAAAAATATTGGTAGTCCGTCCATAAATCCCGTCAGCTCCAGAGGGTGGAGGGGGTTAACAATCGCAACTTAACGATTTTGGAGAAAAGTCGCCAAATGTGAGACAGAAGGGGACAAGGGGAGAGGGGGGTCAAAAAAATCATCCAAAAAAGCTCACGGTATTTATGGATGTACCCAAATGTAAGATGGAAGAAATGGAAAAGGATTAAATAGAGGTTATAGAATGATTTATTAGTTTCACCGTGCGAGCAACGCTTTTTTAAAAAAAAGTTAAGTAAGAAAAAAACGTTCAGGAAACGTTTACTCACATAAAATTTCTACAATTATAATTATTGTGTTCTTTTCTCGACGGGTTTTGATTGAAAAGTATTTGAAGAATACAGTTTACAGGTGTCTATGGGAATTAACTTGACGTTAAGAAAAAGAATTTGTAAAAAAATCCCAGTATAGAGCCAAATTGTTTATCTGGTAAGAAAAACAAATCCATCAAAATTATTATTATATCAAGCAACAGTTACCCACTATTTATATTCCTAGCACATAAGCAGAAATTTGCGATAAAAAAAGTCTTAAAATAAAATCGATTGGTAAACATTCCATTCAAACGAAAAAAAAAGTAGAAGAAATATGCTCATCTTAGTTGCTGGTTTAGGTCAAAAGCACAACAAAAACAATTGTTACCATAAACCATCATCATCATCATCCGCAACATAACCAACATACCACATAAATCAAACAACGTTAACAATCTCTTCACGCGAACAACAAACACCAACTTTTTCAAATACACTTGGTCAATTTTACTTATTTTTAATTTTTTTTTATTTCATTTTAAATTGAAACAAACAAATTGCTTGTAATCGGTCGGCACACAATACAATACAAATGATTTTTTATTTCGAATTTTTCTGTTAAAATATTTAAAATAATTTGCATTGTCATAAAGAGTACTTGAGCTGTTGGTTGAGGTGCGATGGTCGTGAGTGTTGTTCTTATTTCTTTTAGGCATGGTATTTACATAGGTATTTTGGCAATTAATCAAATTACACAACGAGTGTTTTTGTCTTAAACAATTGGTAAATGAAGTAATTTTTGTGGAAGATATCCATGGCATTGCTTACTTTAGAATATTAACATATGACTCAACAAGATGTAACGAATTGATTTGTTTCGTTAGGTGTACAAGAGTAAACTTTATTACATTTTATGCATTTCATTTATTTCGAAGAAATGAACAGAGAAATGATAACATGCAGGTCATCGTTTATGGATGGAAGTGGTGGATATGTAAAAATACATATAACATACAAAATTATCCAGTCAAAGTGTTCATATTGTCATTAAAAAGCGACACGTGACGGTGCCTTTTCCCCTTTGACATCCTATGACCGTCAGATTTTTTGGAAGGTGAAAGTACTGTTTTCATTTGGAAAATTAGATGCAGCACACTCTAAGAAAGCATGGTAATTCAAAAACATGACAAAATATCTTTTGTATCCCAAATCCCTAGTGTCGATATAGAGTCTGTTGAGATCAAAAGTAGGTCTTTTTCATCTGTCAAAGTGACGTTTTAAACGTCAAACGAATTTCTTTTTTAAATTTTTCTATTTTATCATCAGAATTGAGGAAAAATGAAAGATTATCTGACTATTTCAAATTATTTATTTCATTTGACGTTTAAAACGTCACTTTGACATATGGAAAAGACCTACTTTTGTCCAAAAGAAGTAAGACCTTCATATAAAAAAGTACGAATTCCAAATAAAACCTTATCGTACAATGGCAGAATAATAACAACAGAGATTCTGTGAAAGAACAATAAATGTGTTATTGTAGTTCAGTGTCTGTTGCCATTTTATTTTTCCTCAATTCTGATGCAAAAATAGAATCGAGGAAAAATAAAAGTTCATCTGACTGTTCCAAAAAATTTTTTCGTTTGACGTTTGATTCCAAAAAAAGTAAGACCTTCATATAAAAGAAAAAATCGAGGCATCTTCTAAGAACTTTCTTTTAAAGCAACAAAATGTTTAATGCGAATGAAAGGTCAAAGCTACAATATAACAATATGACTTTCTTTGGATAATTTAGAATCTATGGATCTATTATAGATAGACTCTAAATTATCCATTCTTTGACGTTTTATCCACATTTTGTTGCTTTAAAAGAAAGTTCTTAGAAAATGCCTCGATTTTTTCTTTTATATGAAGGTCTTATCATCTGTTGGAATCAAAAGTGGGTCTTTTCCATCTGTCTAAGTGACGTTTTAAACGTCAAACGAAATTTTTTTTTAAATATTCAGATAAAAACTTTTATTTTTCCTCGATTCTATTTTAGCATCAGAATGAAGGAAAAATAAATTGGCAACCGACATTGAACAACAATGACACATTTATTGTTCTTTCACACAATCTCTGTTGTTATTATTCTGCCACAGTACGATAAGGTTTTATTTAGAATTCCTACTCGACGGGTGTAGAGACTGTAGACTGTTTGAACGAAATTTTACAAAAGCAGGCTAAGCAAAGGAACGGGTTGGCTCAGTGGTAGCGTACTGGCCTTCCACCAAGAAAACCCGGGTTCAATCCCCGTGAAGGCAAATTCTGTATAGGATTTTTCTTCAATGTCTAGCATGAAAGCAACGTTCCTAAGTGTACCCAAGCTTCCCAACACGGGTAGGTGAGGAATTTAGTGCCCTCAACGAACCGTACACAGAAGAATGACATGAATGACGCAACCCATTCACGATGAATTCTGTGTACAAAATATCTGAGTCTAAAAAGTATAACTTTAGGCGGAGATATAAATAATTAGCACTGAAAGAAATCCTATGGTGTTGCTAGCCTATAGGCGTGGTTCGGAATTCACGTTAAGCATGTGGTCCACACTCACCAACCCGCACTGGCCCGCGTGGTGTTTCATGGCTAAATACCCCTAATTGGGAGGCCTCATCCAGCAATGGATAATATGGCTACATTATATAGGCTAAGCAACAAATGTCAAAATTATCTTGCATCCCTTTTTTCATTAGATTCAAGAATTACGAAAAATGAGATGCAAGAAAATTTTGACATTTGTGGCCTAGCCTGCTTTTGTAAAACTTCGTTCGTTTATGAATGAATGCAAAAACGAAGAGAATATGGAACCTGGAATAATTGGATCTCGAAAAAGTTCTTATTTAATTCCAAGTCATAGTTAACAGGAAAATGATAATGAGGCACAAAGCGTGTGCTGCAAGGTAAAATCAGAGAAAAAAGCTGTAAGAGCTTACTGATTTATTGATTCATATATACATCTGAATAATGGCTCAATGCAATGCTAAGCGCTGCAACACATTTCACAGTTTTCTTATCTTCTGTCACAAACTTCACTTTCATTGCAATTTTATAAAGTGCGGTAAATGCGGTTAAAATGCTATAATATTTTCCATCGACATCTGCTCGATCAGTGAAGACACGCTTAAGTGATGGTTGCATTGACTTATTTTGTAATCAGACATTTCGTCTATGCAGCATGTTGACTAAAACTATGGTGTGTGTAATCATACACGAAATTTTGTGGAATGTTGTCATAAAAATAAGAAATATTATTCATCACAAATCCAAGAAACGAAAAATTAGATACGTTAGGACACGATTAAGCTATTATCAACACCTACTTGATGAACGGAAAGACGACCTTATTGCATCCACATATTACCTACAACCATCCATGTAGTTTGTAGTCATTGTTACTTCATCACGTGTTGCAATTAAATTAAAAGCAAATACCGAAAACATTTTTATTTTAAGCAATTCTTACTGCATCATGTTTTCAAACGAATTAGACATAATTTTTAAGTAATGGTTGCTCGATCGTAAATAATATCAATATAATACGCAGGTTGATTTAATTCTTTGTTTTTTTAACTCATTTGAATAACATTAAATTGAATATGTAAATTAAGATGTGTCACAAAGTCATTATTAAACGTTTATATAGTATTTACATATAGCTTTGTTTCTGAGGCACCTGAGGCCATATGTTTCTATATACGAATTCGACTAAATGTGCTGACTAACAAGTACACTAGATTGGTTAGACACAACCGAGATTTTTTTATTTAACGTTAACTCGAAACAGACATTTTATTGGAAAGAAAACTTTAATATTTACGCGTCATAACAACGGTGGAAAGCTCTTAAATTAAAAACCAAAATAACACAATCACATACATTGCCCACACTTTGAAGATCCACTTCAAGTAATTTTTTTATTTATTCAATTACAACTGAATATATTTTATTCGAACAAAACACCTGTAAAGTGAGCAATCTAATACCTTACAACGTAACGTCCATATATAAACAACAGCACATTCCAATTCAAAAACAAAATAAAAAAATAAATCAAACTCGCGATGTTAACCGCACAAGAATCGCGTCGCAACTAAAGCATTTGGTCCATTAGATCATACAGCAGCCACCCGTCAATATAATAAAAATGTATATTATAAGAAATGCAAAAATTCTTCTCCGATCGGACGGTTCAGTTTAACTTTTATGGTGTGTGATGTGTTTCCATGTAAATACAACTACTGAAAGAGATATTGAAACGTGTATTCACTTTTCGGGCTTTAAATGAACAATTATACAAGATATTTAGTTCTTGTAATTGTTGAAGCAAAGGATAGTCCGAACTTATGACGCGAGTATAAAAATCACCTTTCTGCAATTCAATGTCGAAATACGACAATTTTCAATACTGAGTGAGTATGGAAAAGTTTTTCAGCACTCAAATTTGAGTGCGGAAAAGTCTTTCAGCATTCAAGTTTGAGTGCGGAAAAGTTTTTCAGCATTCAAATTTGAGTGCGGAAAAGTTTCTCAACACTCAATTTTATTGTTTGGTTTTGTCTATTTCGACATTGAATTGCAGAAAACGTTGTTCCTACCTCGTTTCGTAACTAGTTTTTTTCAACACACGTCCTAAGAAGAGAAATTTTTCAAAACGAGTTATGTCCACTTTCCATTTAACGTGTGAGTGCGAGCGATAGTGTCCACACTCGCCTCTGGCTCGTGCGAACACTATTTAATGCTGAAAAAACCTTAGTTACAAAACTAGGTAGGCAAATTACTATTTTTGTGTCGTTTTTATTTTTCTCTAATTTTACAAAATTTTTAGTCTTTGTTTTGTACGCTAAACACCTTCGTTCCCTTAACTTAACCTTAGGACAGCAATCGCGAAAAATAGTTGTGCGAAAAGATTTTCAATTCAGCAAAGTCGAATCGCTTTTGGACAAAAAGAGCAACATTCTTGGCGACACGTGTTGCAGTTGAATGCAACATTTTTCGCACTTTGATATCTATGATATCTACTTACTTTTTCGGCGTTACAGCCACCTGTGAGCCAGGATCACTGAGCCTTGGCCTGCTCTAGAATTCCAATCTGCCTGTCGTTTGCCGCGTATTGCCGTTTTCTTATTCCGAGTGTTCAAAGATCTTGTTCGACGCCATCAATCCATCTAGTTTTTGGGCGACCCTTCTGGATCGTTACGGAAATTTTTTGAGGGGGCTCTGTTTTCGCCCACCTCAGCCTTTGGACTTTCACCATCGCCACTATATCCGGATCGCCAAAATCACGTTCCAATTACATCATCGTCGCCACCTCTGACC
>CM055406.1:52091696-52116657 GCA_029228625.1 Pseudolycoriella hygida
AATACGGGGAAGTTGGAATACGGGGAACTTGGAATACGGGGAACTTGGAATACGGGGAAAGTTGAATGCGGTGAACGTTGCATACGGTGAACGTTGAATACGGAGGAAGTGGAATACGGGGGAAGTGGAATACGGGGGAAGTGGAATACGAGGGAGTAGAATACGGGGGAGTGGAATACGGGGAAATAGAATGCGGGGAACTTGGAATACGGGGAACTTGGAATACGGGGAAAGTTTAATACGGTGAACTTGGAATACGGGGAACTTGGAATGCGGTGAACGTTGAATACGGGGTAAGTGGAATACGGGGAACATTGCATACGTTCCACGGAGGAAATGGAATACGGGGGAAGTGGTATACGGGGAAGTGGAGTAATTTTGCGGCAAAGAAATTATTTTGATTTATAGTGCCTTTCTCGCCCACTTCGATTTTAGTATTATTAGTGGTAATATCAACGAAGTGATATAACGACATGAAACATTACGCATCATTATTTAAAACGAAAAAAATATGCTTTGGCTCTCTGAATAGACAACAAGCGAAAATGATAAAGCCTGCGTAGCCCCGAAGGGCGGGGGTTCGATTGTTCTGTGTATATTTTTCTAATGTTAGAGGTTTCCGCTACGCGTCGCACCCTTCGTTGCCGATTAGGAAAGAAAAAATAGTAAAATGCTTAGTTTTCTTACGTACCTTTCAGAAAATAAAAATGGAAATCAATTGGGTAGATTTCCGGTTGTGTGCCGTTGGGGTTAATATTTAGAAAAGTTAAATTTAAAGTAGAGTCAATCATGTACTTCAAAGCGAAATATTCAGAGTAGCTTGGTCTAGTTGTAGACATGGTTCAAGTTCGTATAATTGGTTAATGTCCTGTGAGAAAAATAAATAATTGATTAATGTAAGCAACAGGAAACAAAACATAAAATTTAAACAATACTTTCGTGATAAAACCACAGAAGTACATGCCACTTAGACAAGTAGAAAAAATTCTTGCAATATTTTGATGAAAGGCAATTTAATTTAAAACAATTTATATTCAAATGAAATCGAAAATAGTGAAAAACGTGAGAATATATAATTTATGTGGTATTGTCAAATTTGAATGTCGAACTGTGTCGTCGCAAATACCAAATGCGAAATACTTTTTGTACCTTGTAACGAACAAATTCAGAATAACAGACGATAACAGACCACAAACAAAGGTCACAAACAAAATGTTCTTTTAAACATAATATATTTTTATTTTCATTCTATGTTTTCATTTAAAATAAAACATTACTACACATTGTTTCGGTTCAACTAAAGATATAAAATAATAATTCAATTTTCATTGACATTTCCTAGAAAATATAGATAACTTTTTTGTTAAATATATACGATTTTCGATCTTTTCGATAAACCGATTTTGTTTGAACAACTTAAATTTCATTAAAATAAAAACATTGAATTATTTTGCATTTGTTATAAATATTCCTAACTCGATATGATTGCAATACCCTCATTTATATACGTTTCTTGTGCATCCATTACGCTTTATTTTTCGTTCTATGCAGCATAATCCACTCGAGCGCATTACAATCTAATGTAACTTAATATAAAAGTTATAGAACATTCAATATCTTAGAATAATAATGTCGTCGGGTCAAACAAATTTTAAATATAAATTCCTGCAATTTATGATTCATAAAATGCGGGACAAAACGTACGAAAAGCGTTGAATTCACAAACTCTACTCAATAGTAATCAAGTGAAGCGTAAATTTACCCTTAAAATGATTTATTCAATTTCTTCTAAACGAATTCCATGGTAACTATTTTATGTGAGGAGGGCGATTATCACTCATTTTTAGCACTCATGGGGATTTATTGATTTTTAGGTTTCAATACACGCATTAGTCTTCAAATAATCATAACCGAATGTTTTCTTGACGTTTCTCTCCGCTGCTCTATTTTTCATGTGAGGAGGAAGATCTCATCTGTAGAAAATCTGACCCTAGAGTTCCTATTTTCAACAAGCAAGAACGCGCATCTCGCTTTTATCTCACATTTTGTGTGATAGAGATGAGAACATATCGCACGACTTCTCGCTTGTTGAAAATAAGGACCCTGAGCAATTACACATGCGAGAGCGCATTTCCTTTTTTTTTGGAAATCTTATGAACAGCTACCAGATATATAGAGCTCGCAAACACTAACAAACAGAAACTATATTTGAAGACGGTCATTTTGTGTGGGGAGGAATTTAAGCCATTTCACACTAATTTCCCTGCGAACAGTATGGGCATTATACTCTTATTGGCGCCACACAGTGAGATATTTGTAAGGATTCGCGGCAAGGTACCGTTCTCCGGCTATACAGCATCTTTTGATCTGATTAATTTTTTCTTGGATTCAGGAAACATCAGGAAATATCCGTACCGTTTCGGATTTTCGTCTGATTTCTTCAAAGTGAATAACATCATCAAAGTGTGGAAATTCTCTATGGAGCACATTAGGAGTAGCCTAGAGTTCATGACTACGATTGTATTTCTCAACATTGAAACATTTTTTTAATACTTCGTTTTCTTTTACAATAGATTAGAAGTCTCGTATACAAAAAAAATGGGTTTCGAGACCTTTGACACTTATAGTGGCTTACCCCTAACATATGGCTATAACGTCAAATTTTCGAAAACTTCGACTTTGACGAATTCATTCAGTTTTAAGAAAAAATGCGACTAAAATTCGAAACGATAAGAATATTTCCTGATATTTCCTGAATCCAAGAAAAAAATAATCAGATCAAAAGATGCTGCATAGCGGGAGAACGGCACCTTGCCGCAACCCCTTACAAATATCTCACTGTGCGCCACCGGCAAACAGTCATATTCATATTTTTTGGAAATTCACGGTGGCTGGCGAATAGTCACTTTGAATATGCTACATTATTCAAATAAAATTCACTTTATTTATGTTTTACTCTTAGTTTTTCCATGTTTTATTGTAGTCTTATGTTCTTGTTATCGCGGCTGTTCGTACATATTGTCTGTTCCGCACAGTTAACTTTATATATCATCGTGAGTTTACCGACGGAGGTCAACCAAATTACATATTTAAAACAAATTATAATTCTTTTAAATTGCACCATTTTTATTATACTATTAGCTTTTTTTGCTTGTAAATTTTTTACACAAAAACACACATTGAACGAATGATTGAATGAATGAATTTATTATTAATTAATTTCGTTATTTATTTGCGGTGCAATTTTATGTTAATGCAAACGTTTAGTAAGTTATCAACAGATCTATGTGGGTTAATCACCTAATTAATAAGTATTTGTACATCAAGAGCATTTGGGTATTTTTTTTCAAGGACGCGCCATTTGACCCCAAAGTGAACGTTTCATGGAGATCAGATCAGATGAAGCATCAGAAGTACATTGAATATTTCTGATAAGAAAATTTTCTTTGACCAGTCCTGATCTGAATTTTCAAGTCAAGACCTAAAATGACCTGATACGACCTGATGTCCTGAAAACAAATTTTATATAAAAACACATTTCCTCGAAAACTAGTTAATTTTTTCAAGAGCACAACCGATGAAAACGATGCTTCGCCAGAGTAACTTTTGTTCAAAAAAATTGTCAAATTCAAAGAAGCACCTCAATAGCTACATAAATTGATTGTTTTTTCATCTATTAGTTGAGCTAATTTTTTGAAATTGCTTAGTTTTTATAACAAACTTTTCGCTAGTTTATAATTTGACACCTGGCTGCGTACTTGAGCCTTGTATACCTAGGAATAAAGAAGGCAGTCTGGTGCTGAACATCTGTTTTTACCAAAGTGTAGGAGGTAGTGAGATCTATACGTCACATAAGTATCAACTCGGCACCAGGCTGCGTCCTTGAGTTGTGACATTTTGAATGCAGGGGGCAGCGGCAGCCTGGTGCCGAATTGACACTTTTATGACGTACAGAACTCATTTTGGTAAAAACAGATGTTCAGCATAAGACTGCTTCTTCATTACCAGCTTTAGGTCCCAAGTACGCAGCGTGGTGTCGACTTCCATGGTGTTACTTACTATTAACCTCGCTCCTTTTTCCATTTAGGCGAAGTCAGAATGACAGCACTAGGCTGCCTTGGTCTGACGAGATTTTACTGAAAAGTTAAAACCTGGTCAGACCAAGGCAGGCGGACTAGGATATCTAATATAATTCTATCCGATTTTCTTCACTCTTTTTCTATTGCAGATGTAATCGAGGGACCAAAAGAAAGTAGGGCCAAAGCCTCTTCTACCTTTTTTGAGGCTGTAGCTAAGTCCCAAACTCAAAAACGTTTCTTCCATGAAATGTTGAACATTCATTCTGCCCTGTTAACTGATCACATCGTATGTCCAAATGAAAGCTGTCAAATTTTCTATATTTGCATTGAAATTTAAAGCTCTGAGCGATGTTTTAAGTTAACAGGGCAGCATTTACCAGACCAAAAAAAAAAAAGATCTACGAAAGTCGATTAGGATTTACTCGATGTATGTACAGAAAGCTAAAAACTTCTGAAAAATGGCGCTCGCATAGCGGCTCTTGCACCAAAAATGCCAATATTCAATCTCAACACTCTTTTCGCAATTATTTTCGGGGAAAAAAAATTTAAAATCTGAAGATTTACTCGAGTTATCGTGTCAACCGACGGATTTTTTTTGCAGATCCGGCATCTAAGAACCATGATCCATGCTCACACTACTCTCCGTCAAATCGACTTATTGGGTCCAAAAAATATCAGGTCAACCCGAAAATTTTCAGGTCATGCTATCAGGTTTCTGGACAATTTTGACCTGCCCTGAAATTTTCAGGTTGACCTGACCTGACAGTAAGCCTTAGCTGAAGACTTTATAGAGTAGACATCATAAAGTACGCACTTCTTCCTGAGGAAGTGACTTAACGAATCCACCCGATTTATTATCAGCGGAAGGAAAGTATAATGTCGACAACCAAGGAAAATTAACTAACTGACAAAGTAACTATAAACGAAATAACTAATGGCTGACATAAATATCGACTGTTGAAACTAATAGACTAACTTTGACCTGAAAAAGTAGTGACAGCAGTATTTGAGTTCGAAACATGAAAATACATCTGTATATAAATGGTAAATGATTTAATTCATTCACTTGGTAAGGGAGCTCAATTTCAAACTTATCTCTCAAAAATCTTTATTACAGTTTTCTCGATTTTCATCAATTTCTTTTTTTATAGAAAATTGAGAATGAAAATGCAAATATTTAAGAAAGCCATGACAAATCAAAATTTGCATTTGACTATGAGGCAGGGACTATTTTGGAGAAATTTTGAGAAACTGACAAATTTTGAGAATAAGAATAAGAGGTAGGTGAGGTAATAATGAAAATGCTGCCATATGCGGATGAGGTGATTCTCTTGGCAGATAATACTAGGGATTTACAGGGTGGAATTGACTGACTGAATGCCGCATGAGAGGAGTACAGGATGAAGATAAGCGTACAGAAAACTAAGGTCATGCATGCATGTCGGCAAGTCTCGGAAGGAGATAGCGTGCAGTTTAAAAGGGGAAAATCTGGAGCGAATATCTGATTGATAGTACTTAGGAACCACTTTTTGAGAGACATGTTAAGGAATTTGAGGAAAATGGGAAACCAGACAGCTCAGGTCTCGTGTGTTCAACAATATCTAAGTAGTGAAACAAAGTTAGCTATCCAAAGGTCAGTTTTCTGTTCTTAGCGATGCGGCTTAAAGGTACTAATGGTCCATAAAGTCTCATGATAATGAGAATTTTTTGAGAAATTGATTTTGCAAAATGGTCCCTGCTAAGTTTCCATTCAATCGTAATCAACTGGAAATTCGATTTTTTATGAAGATTTTTGAGTATAAAATATCGAAATACTCAACTCAAGGTAAGCAGAGCCGGTGAACTCGTTCCGAAGATGATTAAAATGGAGTCCCTCAAGGGATGGTATAACTTTCACGGTTAACTTTAAGCTAAGCGCGAAAAATCCTCATTAACGAGTCAATTGAAAGATATGAGATACACACAGGAGTGTTGATGTATTAAGACGATAATAATGCCTTGGCTGTGTTGTGCGAAAACAGAAACAAAACTAAAATCGAAATGTTAATAATAACGACCCTTTTTGAAACGAAATTTATGCAGATTAAAATTGGCGCAAATTATGTGCTTAAAATTTGTGTGCAAAACATGGATGAATCGCCAAAATCATTTGCATAATTTGATAGAAGAATTCCGTCAATATTTTCAGTTTTATTTCTTTGCCAAGCGTAAGTAGCGCATAATAATATGCACAATGCACCAAATGTACATTGTTTTTATGCATTCCAAAAATAAACTACGAAACGACTTTTGTGTTTACTTGTTTCGGTTCTTATGCAATTTAAAATTTATTTATTTTTGTTAGCGCTTAGAAAATGTTGTTAAGCAAAATTCATGAGTATGCTTACAACATTACACCTTAACATCAAAACATAATAGAGATTCATATTATGATAAGAAGTTATTTGTAGTTCGTTCGGTTATGTGGACATATGGGCTGTTGCAAGCAGTGGATCATTGTAACCTGCCAGTGTATGCAAAAGAAATATTTGTCCAGAAATATTGATTAGAATCAATTCATCAGTAAAACACTCTTGCCATTTTTTTCTGTTAGTTTAACGTTTAGAATAATAATGGCATCATAATTTTATTAAAAGTAAATGTAAACAAAACATTAAGAAAATAACAATAGACAAATTTTATTGCAAAATATTTACCTAAAAGTAATAGCAATGTATAAAATATAATGCCATTGACTCCGTTGGGCTGGTTAAATATGGACTTATCGCTTCCTAATATTGACCCAATAATGCCAAAGCCGCTACCATATCTGTTCATTGCAAAATAAATCAAAAGAAAATTTATTCTTATTTAGACTGTAAGGAAGGTTGACTTATTGGGAATAGTCGGAGTATTTCACAAGTGACGCTTGTCCGCTAAGGCGTAAACATTCAGAAACAAAAACGAAATACGAGATCTATGTTTTCGAATCAAACGTTCCATTTAATTCAATCGAATCCGCTTGGTGTACGATTCTCTTTGTCGATAAATTACGTCTTTGTAGGATAGTATGACAGTGTTCCACAACATATGGAAATAATGTTTATTGAATCCATTTTAAGTTCTACGTTCAAAACATTTGCGCGAATATTCGCTTACAGCAGTGTCAATGGTACCAACCAAATGCGACAAATTACATAAAACTTTTTTACGATAAAACTGACAAGGTGCTGTGAGGCAATATTAAGCCATAGTTTTCATACGTCTGCTCGCACCAGGCCCGTAGCCAGTGAGAACGCAAAAGAATACAATGATTGCGCCGTAGGGATTTAAAACGCTGACATCAAGATTTACATTTTACCAGGGTTGGCTTCGCTGGAAAATATTAGCGACGCTAGTCGCTACTAGCGAGCCCTTTTTAAAATTAGCGGTCGCTAGCTTTGAAAGCGAAAAAAAATTGTCAAATTAGTATGCCGAAATGTAATTTAGGAAATCGCGTTGAACTTTCGGCTAGTTTCCTGACTCAAGAGTTCTCATCAAATAATGTATTTATATTAAGGGGTCGGTCGTTCGTAAATTATGTCATGCTATAGGAAGAAAGAGGCTCTGAGACTTGCGTGCCAGGTTGTGACGAGGTGGAAAAGCTATAGGAATGTTACGTCGTGATAGAATAATGTGAACATTTGCAATAATTTTTGTATTTTTATTAAATTTTCTGAGGCATTTAAGGGAATAAAAAGGTTAGAAAACGTAGTAAAAAATGGAAATTCAAACGAAAATTGAGATAACGATCTTTGCTGCTACATCTCAATTCTAATGTTCAATGTTTTTATAACGAGTAATAATTCGCAAGAACAACTGACCACTTTCAAGATGGTAGTATGAGATGTGAGATGTTACATCCTATAATGTAGACGCACATCTCCAGAAAATATACCAAGTCCAAATACTACGACGGCTCGTCAGTCGTTAAAATAATTTACACTTTAATCGTAATAGATCATCGAAATAAACCTCTGAATATGCGCCAAGTATCGGATTGTCGTCGAAATCGGAATCAGAGAGGGGGTTTAAATCGCCGATTTCTGCATGACAAACTTAATGAACGAACACTTATATAAAATATTAATTTTTGAGAACCGAAAAAAAGGTGTTTGATGAGAAAGTAATTTTAGCGAGTAGCGACTAGCGAAACTGGGTCCGCTAAAGTCATAATCTGCGGTCGCTAGTCACTACTAGCGAGGCAAATTGAAAGTTAGGAAGTAGCGACGCTAACCCAGCCCTGCATTTTACTTCTTAACATTGACAACATTTAAGTTTTGCCAGGAGACTGTGAAGACGTCTTCCCCTAGATACGGGCCTGGCTCGTACTAGAGATGAGCGGGTCGACCATTTTTCGAAACCAGACCCGGACCGAACCCGACCCGATAAAATTTTTCGAAACCCGGAACCCGGAACCCAAATTGTTTCTAAACCTGACCCGGACCGAACCCGACCCGATTAAAATTTTCGAAACCCGAAACCCGAACTGTTTCAAAACCCGACCCGGACCGAATCCGATCCGATAAAATTTTTCGAAACCCGAAACCCGAACTGTTTCAAAACCCGACCCGGACCGAACCAGACACTCAAAATTTTTCGAAACTTACAACCCAAATTACTTCGAAACAAAAATTATTTCAAGGCCCGTCGTCTGCATTCTTTACGGACCTTAGACTAAAACATAATTCGTGTAATGTAAGATGATAAAATTTAGACGACCCGAATAAAATGATACAACAACCCGACCCGGACCGAGCCCGACCCGATAAAATTTTTCGAAACCCGAACTGTTTACAAACCCGGCCCGGACCGAACCCGACCCGATTAAAATTTTCGAAACCCGAAAAAAAAAAATTCGGGTTCGGGTTCGGGTCGGGTTTTTCGAAGTTTCGGGCAACCCACTCATCTCTAGCTCGTACCCTACATACATTTTTGTAAAATTGATGTAAAATCGATGCGTATAAATGTAATTATTTTAGACCCTAACTAATGATGTATGTGTTGGTAATGTGTTAACGATGTGTTAGTAATGTGTTAGCGATGTGTTGGTGATATAAGGGTTGTAATGTATATGAAGCACATCTGGAAATTTTAAATCTGACTACATCCCTTTTACAATAATAGAAATCTAAAAGAGTCACCAACAAAAACAGCAACAAGCTTTTGTATGCGCTTATACTTCCCTATGTGAATCGCTTATCTATAAATGACAACGATAGAACACTAAAATTACACAAAAAGCAAAACAAACAAAACAAAAATATATTTAATTTTCTCCAAGCGTGGGTCTATTGTATTAATTACGTTAAATAAAAATAAATCACGATAAGGCCTTCACATTGAGAGTTGTGTACGTACAAAAAATGGTATGGGCGCCTTATTTAGATTATTGAGTGATATTGAAAAAATGATGTAGTCAACATTCCGATTACTCGAAATAACTTGTTGCCAATACATCACATACAGATCACCAACAACTCGCCAATACGTCATCACATTTTAGATCATTTTTGTGGGTCGGCAAACACATTTCGCGTATGTCTCGTAAGCATCGCACATAAAGTACTTATTGGGCGTTGTCGCTGTGACTTTGTCATCAATATGTCAGTAAAAAAAGATTTTTTAGGGGGGGACTCTAACATGTGTGACAGGGGAGGGTCTTAAAAACGTCGATCTTTGCGTAACATACTTTATGAACGGCGCCTTATATAGGAACTTGCGTCACGATTAATTCGTGTGACGTTAATTTTTTAATAATTTTTCGTTTGCTCTGTTTACATCTAAGGACATGTGTCATGCTATAATGTAGGAATAATTTCATTATAATATTGTTAACTAACCAATTGAGCTAATAAGAAAATATTGTATTTGAATCGGTTAATATAGAAATGGCAATTTAGCTAAAGTTCATTATGTAGTCACTTACAAAATCTTTTCAAAAATGTTTAGCTCTACCCATTTAATTGAATATTGAAACATTTTGCTATTCAATTTCTATTTAGCTCAAGTTGGTCACTTAAAGGTAGTAAAAAGAAACAGCTATATACGTACTTTGAATCGAAGACTTTTGTACATTTTATTCGTTCTGAAATGTCGCACATGGCTTCATAACTAGAATCCTTTGCAATGCGATGTTTCACATACAAAGAATATGACGATAATAAAATGGCAATAATACAGAGGAATCGTATGCCAAACGAGTATTTCCAAACGGACGATTTATACATTTTTCGTGATCCAGAAACAAATTTCTGTAAGAAAAGAACAATTTTCATGAATCATAAACAATAAACTCGTTCGTTCAATTTAAACATATTGTGGGTTTGATTTCAGGTATTTATTGAATTCGAACGACTGCAACATGTGGCTGACACATCCCTTAACTGAAAACCACTAAACGAAATCAAATAGTTAAAATTAATTGGTTTTTTATGGGCAAATTTATTGACTGTGGACGCCATTCAAGTGATAAATGAAAATGAAACTTAAATAAACTTTTCCTACAAATAAATAAAAAGGCTCCCTGACTATCAGATTTTATAAAGTTTTGTATGTTTGCCATCAAAATTGGGAGTAAATATTTTGCACAAGATTTCTCACATTCGATCTTTCCTTCAGCTCGGATATGCAAATTCGACTCTCGTCACAAAATTATGAACTCATGTAATGAATTACTTTGGTAGGGTCCGACGTAATGCGCTATTTTTGTCTACCCCATCTGAAAATTCATCGTTTTTTTTTTAGATTTATCAGGTTGGGACGACCCACTACTGGGTCATGAAACACAGATCTACTGATCCTTTGTTCCTTTTCCGTTCATCACGTAAATCCTTCGAACCTACCAGTACCAGCGAGGAACTTGTCGAGGACAATTGGTCCTAGCTTTAGTACATCCAGAGACCTGATCACATGACCACCCAGAGTCCTGAGTCTCAGTTGAGAAAACTTTGGACACTCACAAATTACGTGATACCCGGTTTCGTTCCCGAGACCACAGGTACATTCAGGATCGCTGACGATTCCCGTCTTTGACAAATGACTGCTTAGCCTACAGTGCCCGGTAATCGCTCCCACTACTCGTCTTATGCGACTCCGGTCCATATTCAGCAGTGCATTTGTCCCCTTGCAGTCGGGTATTGGTAGGAACTGCCTTGTGTGCCTTGCCCCACCATATTCACGCCAACGCTTTATTCCCTCTGAACCCATTCCTTTACACCCTGTCACATTCTGACTGTGGTATAGGAATGAACGGTTCGGGTCCACATTGAGCAGATGTAACACCCAGCTTTGCCAGTTCATCCGCTCTCTCACTTCCATCTATTCCAGAGTGCCCCGGCACCCAAGCAACCGTTACCCGATTACTCTGGCCCAGCTGGTTCAGTGTGCTTTTGAACTCCTTCATTAATTTGGATGTGGTTACAGGCGACATTATCGCTCTGATCATTTCTTCGTTATCGGAAAGGATTGTGACTCTTTCGCCTACCGTTTCCGGTCTCAATGCACTTCGCAATCCTTCCATCGCTGCGAACGTTTCTGCCTGAAGTATACTGGCGAAATTTCCAAAGTGGAAGCTCTCTTCTGTCATAGGTTCTTCTTCTTCTCATTTATTTCTCAAGAAATTTCACATTGTCTTTTAGCAAACAAGTTACCTAAAAACTAAACATAATTGGCCCCACTGTGCATGGCACTTTGAAGGGGCTCTAAAGGTTCGAGCTTTATTATTCATTTTTACGAATAAAGTTCCAGAAATATAATAATTTTGAATTAGTTATTTGAATAACTTTTAAGCGATGTAGTTCACTATAACACACAAAATACTCAAATTGCAAGAAATACAAGATTTGAAAAGTAAAAATAATACAAGAAATGACTGACTCAGAAATCAGGTCCAGGGTTAATACCCCAGCCCCCACTCCATTAGAGTTTTTTGATCCATCAGTGAAGCAAATGAGTCCATCCGTTCATCGTTACTATCCAATATGCCGTTGTAAGATTTGATTTCCCTCAGTGAAATTTGTATTCATTACTTTAGTTAATGTAATGACCATTTAATGGGGTAATAATAATAATAGCGTATGGTATTGTTCAGCCTGGAGGACACTTTTTAAGTGACAGATTCGGCCACCATTGCTGCTATAGCTAGTGAAAGTACTTTTACATGGTATTGTAATGACCTAGCACTAGGGACCACATGCTTAACGTGAATTCCGAACCACGCCTTCTAAGTATTTTTACACTCTGAAGGATTTTTGAATGTTGCGCCTTAGTACCTATAGCAGTGCTTAGCCCACTAAAGCGCGGTAGGAGTAGAATACCGGCAGCTCCCAACAATGTATTGACCGGTAAGCCGTGTGACACTCTTCACACACAACTACACCAGATTTGAACCGATTCAGCCAGCTGTGTATTTGTGTACACGTCTGACAACCGATGTTTTTATAGGAAATAGGAAATCTTTCGAGCATGACTCCCCAGAAGCCGTCCTAATCAATGACCCTAACTTTCCTATAAATTTCTTCGTTTCTACATTACGTTATTAATAATAATAATAATAATCTGCCTTACAACCCATGAAGGGTTAGAGGATAGATCATTATTTACTAGTTTAGCTGTTTGTGGTTCTACTTTTTGAGATCCTTTCATTACCCATTAAGTTATTACAGAATTTCGATATAAGTGAGAATTAGGATCAAATGAAAGTTTTTATCTTTGAAGGCATTCAAAAGTAAGGAATGTAGTGAAAATCAAGAGAAGAAAAAAAACAGAAAGTAATATAAGGGCAAATATGATAAAGGGATAATGGGGATTGTAAAGTGTTGGCCCAGAATGGAGCAAGCACCTCTTTCCATAGTTCGATTGGATCTTGGGTTTCTTAAGCAAGTACGAGTATCTAGCACCATAGCATGGGAAAATAGACTAATTTGGTCTTACTCAGCAATAACTTTCAAGTCCTCAGAAAAGTCGGCAACATTGTCAGAAACAACTGCAGAGGAAACGAACAAATTCGTGTCGTCAACAAAACCAAAAAGTGAGATTTTACAGGGAGGTCAAAAAAGTCGTTGACGAAAATTATGAAAGGCAGAGGCGATAGACCACCGCCCTGTGGAACCCCAATCGTAACGTCGGTCATTATCGAAATACACACGCCATTGCAGTCGGTGTACTGATTTCTGCCGCTGAGATAACTACGTAACAAATCATGAGCTACACCCCTGACGCCACCACATTCAAGTTTAGCCAGCAGCAGATCATGCACGACGGTGTGAAATTCGTTCGATAGATCGATGAATAACACCGAAACAACCTTCACATCATCAATTTCCTTATTTATCATGCTGACCGACTCGAAGAGGGCGGTGTGCGTCCCGCTCCATTCTCTGAACTCGTATTGCCTGGCATTGAACAACTTACAGCCTTTAAAGAAGCTCACTAGCGAGCGTAGCCGAAGGCGAGGTATACAACTACACGAGTCAAAAAACAGTTTTTAAAGCGAGTTGCTTCAAGACTCACTCGTAAGTTCTCGAGTTCACCAAATTGATCTCGAATGAATGAACGTGAAAATAGTATGTAATGTAAATCTACTATTTTTCTATCTGCTATTTTTCTGATGCAAGTGAAATATTTCTTAAATTTAAAACAACCTTTCGTTCTAAGTGCCTGTTTGTATGAGTCCTCATATATTCATCTAAAAGAAAATTGTGGAGAAGATTTTTCTTTTTAAACTTAATCATTCAATTTTCACGTGAAAATTTACGAAATGAGATTGCGATGGTTAAGTCAACGAAAAATGAGCTGAAAAAGTTATGAAAAGCATGAAAATACGTAACAAACTTCGTGTAACTCCTGAAGCTTCGTTGTACTTGTTTGTGGTGCTAATGAATTGCTTCAGGCAAATAAAAATACCAAGGTTTTCTGTGAAAATTTTAACAAAAAGTAATTCGGAAAAGAAACATACTTTCCGCTTCTTAAAAATTTACTTGTTTCAATATTGGTTTTATTGACTCAATTCAAAAGAAAATTCATTCCATGAAGAACATTTTTGGATTTTATATATTTGAGCATTGAATTTACATTTAATAGAAGATTATGCCATAATTTTCAACCAAATTTAAAACAGAAAGGAAAATCTATCATATAATACCATATCGACCAGACCGACAAAAATTTTGATTTTTAATTTTGTGCACTTGTAACTTACCAATTCATTGGAATGTCAACTATGGACAATCACGGTTGGGATTGAACAAAACAGTTGGTGTGTCCGATATAAGTTCAGATCAATTTGTACAATTACTTCGGTATGTTCTTTATTGGTAAGGATAGACATGGAATCGAGGTCACGACGCGATAGTGGAGATATAGGAAAAGCGGACCGGTACGAATGCTAAAACGTTGAATATTGGGAATAAAATGTTACATTATTCCGATGGAAAATACCTTAACGAAATATTTAAAAACTCGTCCGAAGCAGCGGTGTAACAAAAAAATGTTAATTTTTTTTTCAAAAACAATTGAAAAAAGAATACTTTTCTGAAAGCATTTAAAAAAAAAACAAAGAAAATTAAAAATCTTTTTGAAAAATATTTCTTTAAAAAATGTTTCAACAATAAATGCTTCGTCCTGACTGCAGGACTGAGCTGGGGCCCCAAAGACAGACCCCCGACCAAAAATTGCATGAGAAATAATGTTAACCGCTTCTGTGTCCATTAATCCCACAAGATACACCACTGGATCAAAGTATTTTAAATGGATTTGCGTGGCCAATAAAACGTTTAAGCTATGCACCGGGTTTGAATAGAGTCCGATTGCTAGTTCTTTTAACTTAACTAGATTTTTAATAAGAAGAGAAAAATTATAAACGAATTCGGTATTCATGACACGAATTTAATTCAGTCAGTTTCATTAAGCTCAGCAACGGATAAAACGAAACTGTGAACTTTTCAACAAACTCAGCAAATTTCCTATACTTTTATTATGGCAATACGTTTTCCAGGGTTTTTCTTTTAATTTTTTTTTTTTTTTTCATTTTAAAGAACCCGATGTCATACATTTTCCACTTCAGCATTTCAAATCATTGAGTCAAATATGGAGCAAAGTTTAGTAGAACATTATTAAGACTCTTTCTTTTCATTATTTAATGATAAAAGGATAGATTTTATTCAATGTACGACCATTTTACATCTATGGTATTTTCGACATTAAAAACCTCTTATTCTTGTATTTATCTCAGCAATTTTAAAAATTTATAGAAAGCTCAAAATGTTATGCGAATATTTTTCCGAGCCTTCAACATTTTTGTATCTTTTTCGCAAGTCAACAGTACAATCGAAAATAAAAATGTTTTGAAGATTTCAAATTCAACGGAGTGGCAAACAATGTCCTCTTCGACACATCTTGTTATCCTACGTCCTTGAATGTGTCCGAATCAGCGCAGAAAATTAACCCTTGCTGCATCTTCAACTGATGTTTGCGATAATATCTTCCTATCTAATAACACTCATAAGAACCCTCATGTCAGAAACGTTCAAGTCATAGATAAGACGAAATATCCGCAGTGTTTCTCACTACCGTGTAAAATAGTTTGTTTTTCTTTCTTGTTGAACTGAGTTTATAGAATCTTTTACCCGAACAGGAAAGCTAAATGAAAAAAAAAGATCTATACACTAACCTTATCACTGTTGCAACCTTATCACTGTTGTAATATTGTATTGTAACAGTTTTCACGCTGAATAACGATGGGAAGGGATCCTGTCCCTGAATTTTTTTGAGATGCTCATCAAACCTAATACATGGTTCAAAATTTAAGCTTTTGTCAACAAATTTACAAAAATCCGCTAAACTACTCTAAAGCATCCTTAAAAAAAGATTTGATTCGATTCATATAGCAACAAATTGAGTTATAATGCAAATATTAATGTGATTTCTATACAAACTAAATGACTGTCAATATAAACGACGTTGCGTGTTGTCCGCTTAGTCTATTTTCAGGCTATTTTCATTGCATTGACATGAGAAACATGATAATTTCACATGTTATTATTAAAGTCTAACTTTAGTCGCATTTTGACTGCCGATTATACGTTGTGTTTTGTGGAATTTCTGAAAATCCGAAATCGAAAATAAGGAATCGTTGGAATGTGCTAGTGTTTACTTCAGAACTTGCATGAAGTGTTCTATGGTGAGGGTTTCGAATGGTTCAATTGGGTGGAAGCATCATATTGGCAGCCACCTAAAATATTCTGCTAACCAAAATTTCTATCTTAAATAGAAATTAATAATTCCCTTCAAACTTTAATCTAAGTTATTTGACTAAAAGTAGCGTTAGTACATTCTTCAAAAATTCAGTTCAATTCACGATACAGGAGGCTATACTAAGGTAATCAATCACACAAAACTATATTCGAAAGAGGACGCAACTCTTTGCATCTCTTTCGAAAACTACTGATATTCAACGTAGGTGGCGCTTAATGAAAATCCTTTAAAATAATATTACCTTGTTTCCAAAAAATTGACATAAATAAGGGTGTACTAGGTCCCACCTTTTGGGTGGGTCGGGTCCCTTGACTTATTATTTTGTTGTAAAGACAAGATGCTTGTCAGACCATAACTAAACGTCAGTTTAATTTTTGAGACCTCAATAATCCGATTTTGAAAATCTTTTTTCCCTTGAAGATAATCGAGTCCATAGAGAGGTCGGTCAAAAATTAATTTTTTTACAACGTTACTTGGGAGGGGATTTTCAAATTGAGCGGAATATAGATAATATTGATAGTTAGCCTTGATTATTGAAAATCCACGTTGATAGTTGACTATTCTATTCACTCTTCCCGCAGATTTCATATTGGTACAAGTTTTTCAATTGATCGACTAAATTCTTCTCCTTCACTTGGCACTCAAACTTCTTACTACTATGTTTTGTAAACAAATAATTTAACTCGAGAGATTACGACCTTCGCTTTACTCGGCTCTCAAACTTCACACTAGGGAATGCAATATCGTATCGTTTTTACAATACCTGTCTTCGATATTCGAAATCTCAATACCGGTATTTTCGAGAAGACTGAGAAGACTATATGAAATCACATATTACTTAATGAAAAAGTTGATATCTAGGAAGAAAATTTAAGCCAAATTCAAAAATTTATTGTCATTTCGTTGGAAATATTACATAAGTTCTTATTTAATTTAAATAAAACCTTTCGAATCTTACATGCACATTGGTCATGACGTTAGAGAACGTCAATCTGATCTTCGTAACATGCTCTCAAAAGGATATAAATGTTGCAGCGTTTCATAGTTCATTTGAAAACGGATTTTGCTATTAAGGTATCCGCAAGCAGAAAATTTCTATTCTGACTCTATGCTAGCTGGCCTGACTTTCATAGCTAGCAGATATGCGTTAAAGCTCCATAAATACGAAGAAGGTAGATGGTTGGTTGGTTGTTTTTTTTTCTGAAGTAGCTGTGATCGAATACATTACAATTTACACCTCATTTTAAATTGAACAATTATGCTATGATTATCCTAATTGCAAGCCGTCAACCAAGCTGGACACTCGAGCCATCTCTTTTCCCCTTATGAGAATTCATCGGGTGGTTCCAGCCATTTGCTGTCTGTGATAAATGACAAAACGTTAGTCGGTGGAACCTTCCGGAATTCCTCCATTGTCAGGTAAAAGCCACCTAGGACTTCGTCCTCAGTCGTGACAGGGCTAGACATTGTCACAAAAAGTTCTTCGTTGTTTCCGGTACGTCTCCGCACCCTCTTCAGTTCGGGTCGCTGCTAAGTCCTTTTTGTTCGAATGGTATCTCAAGTAGTTGTGTCCCGTCAACACTCCCACCAACAGCCTCTGCCGTGTTTTTTCTAGGCTCAAGAGATGTTTCGTAGTCTGCGAATTGCATCCAGATAAAAACTCTTTTTTCCTGTAAACAAGCATCCAGTTGCTCCCAGGATCTTTGGTGCTTGTCCTTGGTCCTATCCCTGAAGAGTTTCGGTATCAAACCAGCGTGAACGCCGAGTGCTGGCTCTGGTCCCATAAACTCATTCTCGTTCGCTTTCCTTGCTAGCTCATCTGTCCTTTTTTAAAAGAACTTAAGATAAGGTCATACGATCTTTCTTTGATTCGACTTTCCAAGGCTGCTAACAATTTCTTCAAGGCACTTTGATGCAATCTGAATTTCAATTTGAAATTTACTTTTGACTTTTCGATATTAATACCGGTATTTTTTGGTGAAAACCGGTATTCGATATTGGGATTTTCCGATATTAATACCGGTATTAATACCGATATTGCATTCCCTACTTCACACTCGTAAAAGTTCTGTAATTAAGCAAACTTTACACTAGCACTGGCAAAAGTTTTTCCAATCCTTTCTCGAACATCTAATTTTGCTTGTACGATTACGGCCCTTGTTTCTCTCGGCCCGAAGATTCCGAATTATTTAGCTCGTGCGATTACGGCCCTTGCTTCGCTCGGTCCGCAAACTTCACACTTGTAAAATTTATTAAACAAATCATTTGACTCGTGCGACTACGGTCTCGCATTGCATTGTGATTGAGCAATTAAATTCCATTCGTTAACTGGTGAGACTGCGACCCTCGCTTCGCTCTTACCACAAACTTTACACTAGTACTGGTAAACGTTTTTCAATTGAATAACTGCATTCTATCCTCGAATAATTAATTTCACGTGTACGATTACGGCCCTAACTTCGCTTGGACCTTAAACATCAGACTATCGTATCGAAAGTTCAACAGTTCAACTATTGAGCCACGATAGTTAAACTTCAGCAACAAAAATCCAACTATCAGACATTTTCCGATATTTTATGGTGTAAGACCCTGACTTTCAGTCAAGGGAATAAGGATTACTCTTACATAATAGGAGAAATAAAATTGAATTAAAATGAATCAACTCCGATTTCACACCAAAAATTTACACGAAAAACGGATGATTTTGTATATAGTAGCAAAATATCACCAAAGAAATGGATGTAAGAAATGAATTTTTCGCTTGACTGACCTGGCTTGGTGACTGAATATAAAAAGCAGCGCCACAAACCTGAAGATTCCACAAAGGGTGATCGAAAGGGAAGCCCCATGGCCTCAAGATAAAATAAATCCTCTATTTGCCGCAAGCATAACAAATGTAAATCAACTCGTCGTAGGCATACCACCGGCATGGAAATACTTCCGAGGTTTGCAGCTTGAGCCGAAGGCGACGACGAGTTTAAACATTAGTGCCAGTGAAAGAAAACGAGTGTCCGAAGGGTACAGTGAGTAAAATAAAATAATAAAAAAATTCTGCTTCTTAGAATAGAAAAAATTTGCTCTTGGAAGACTAATAAATTTGTGGAAAGAAGCGTTTGCTGCTAAAAACGTTAAATTCGCGGAAAATTGCTGAAAAGGCAATTTTTAGGACAAACGTTTGGGGTTAAAAAGCTAAAGTAATACAAAACTTACTACGGCTCTACAGTAAATAAAACGATCTAGCCTGTGACTCGGTCGGGTTGTAACGGTGCGGCGTATTATTATTGTTATTATATAGTGTACTTGCAACGCGGGTGCACGGGCTTGCCTGTGATTCTGAAAAAATCGGCAATTTGAGGATAGCTTATCGGTGTACAGAAGGACGGAAAGACCGAGCGTCCGCAATTTACATACTCTTGCACTAGGCTTTATTTTATGTTTCAAAGTGACTAACAACCAGTGATTACTTTAACAGTGATTACGATCTTGTATTTATATGTACGCTCGATATTTACTTTTTCACAGAGGGCAATAAATCATCCCAATATTTCACTACATAAATACGCCATAACATTCTACCAAGCAAGGTTCCCTAACGACCATTATGCTTTAGAAAAACACATAAAGTAAAAACTCCAATAAGAATAAGCAAACTTATCTATTGAAAACAATTTTCTTCCTGATTTCCCATAAAAAATGCTTCCCTAGCATAAAATCTGTTGACAAAGTAATCGGACGTTTAGGGCAGTAAAAACTTTTTTTTACTTTTCATAAAGAAAATTTACACAGTGAAAATGAAACGGTGGATTGAATATCTTATAATTTGTTTTCATTGTATTTCCATGCATCACGTAATTGAAAATATTATCAATTCTGCCATCTATTGTAACCGTATTCTTTTTCAATCAAAAAGGCACCCATCTATGTGTTGTTCTTCACTTTATTCATGATTCCTTAACAAAGGAAATTTCAATACTACAGAGGGGATGTACGCGATATTACTGGTGCTTGGTAAACGGAACTAGTCGTATGAGGAAATGAATTACGGTACTATGAAAAAGTTAACATAAAGCCTGGAAAGGGCTTGATTTAATAAAAAAAACATAAACAATTTCCAAAATCTACAATCATCAAATATCAAACAACATGTACCTTCCGGTGTGAGGTATTTATGACACAACCCTAGGAAAGTGTACCACCCCCTTCAATGCGATTCTATCGTCCGCTAAGGAGATGGTTTGTTCGCCCAGAGAAATACCCTTAACTTCTAATTCACTTCTAAGAATCTTCATATCAGAAACCTCCAGGTCATGCACGAAATATCCGCAGTCTACTCAACTCTCACTACCATATAGAATCGTCGGTCTGAAAGATGAACTGTGGAGAGCCAATTTTGTTTGGCTGCTCAACTCCTCTTTGCTGAACATGCGCGACCTCAATTGACTGGCTACCGCGTTTCCCATTTTCCTCCTTTCACCAAATTCCCTAACTATCTTGCAATCCTCTTGCAGTACTTGAATTCAGAAACTTGCTCCCGCTCCTCCCCATTTAAACTGCAGGCAATCCGCTTCCGATATGCATAACCTTAGTTTTTCCCACACTTGTCTTCATCCCGTACTCCTCACATGCGGCATTCAGGCAGTCCACCTCATCATGTAAATTTTCCAGCAGAATCAAGTCATCCGCATAGGCCAGTATTTTCATTATTACCTCACCCACCTCAACCTTTCCCTGCATAATAATTTTTTCCATAAAAATTATTGACAGAAGCAGGTAGAGACAACAACCCTGACGAACGCACTCATCAACCTCGAAAGACTCGCTAATTTCGCCATTTATTCTTACCGCGGCCCTGCTCCCTGAGTATATGATCTTCTTCAAGCAGTAAAAACCCCATTGATACCGTACTCGCTAAGAACTCCGAACAGCTTTTGCCTTGGTACCCAGTCGAATGCCTTCTCGAAGTCGATGAAACGTAAGTATAAGTCCCTATTCTTTTCATAAAGCTTTTCGATAGTCTGCCTGAGACAGAAAATCTGATCCTGAGTCCCCCTCAATGGCCCGAAATCTCATACATCATCCATGTTTCCAACCCGGTCCACAAGTACACTCACGTACACCTTTCCAACTACACTCTCTACACCACACTCCAACTACGGTTGCCCTTCCTAAAAATCGGTCCAATAACACCGAAACTCCAGTCAGCAGTCAGACTTCATGGCTGAATTAAAAATCCTACAAAGCCATTGGATGCCACCTGATCCGCATACTTAATAAATTCAGGAGTCATTTCATCCACCACTGCGGATTTTTCTGCCTATTTGTTCGGTATCTGTTAAAGTTATAATAAATTTCATGATGACAATTAGTGAACTCTTAAGAAAGTTATATTTCATATGGGTATTGATCATACGCACCTCATCGTGAAATTCGCTATACTTTGACAAAAGTCAATGACTCACTAAACTCATATCAGGTGCATGACGGTCTTTTGTTTTAATCTTTGCAACTAATATTCAACGTGAAGCTAGCTGCAGTTGCAAAAAAAAAAAATCAGCTGATTTTTTGAATCTTCAATGAAGTCAGCTTATTTTGGTAACTTTATGAATGAAATCAGCTGATTTTGTTGCAATGAAGTTAGTTTCGGTTGCAACTGCAGCTAACTTCACGTCGAGTATACTTGCAAATATCAGAACAAAAGACTGTCACGCCCCTGACTCATATGGATGTCAGCCAAAGTTTTTCGAATCGACGTCAACTTCACTCCAAACGAATGTAATACACGCGCTTAGTGCGACGTCAGTTTATGTAAAAGTATCCGAAATTTCAGACGAAGTGCATAACCATACAATTTTTCGTCGCTAGAAACATTATTAATTTCATCATGAAATTTCGTATGTTTTGACATAAGCCAACGCAGCACTAAAAGCGTGGATTGTGTTCTAGTTTTATAACAAAAGAAATATGTCGAACTTTCAGTTACGCAGCTAACTTCAAGTTGAATCCAATCCATTTACTTTACTTTCGAATTCCATTACTTTCACTTGGGCAATGAGACGCAGTTGTATCTAAATTTCACTTGAGTAACAGTTGCTTACATAATAGGGAGGTAAATACTACCATTTATAACAATATCGAAATACACTTACCTTCTGAACACCCTCAATATAAACTTGCTCGCCAGCGTAGCCCAGATATTAGGGGGGAGGGTGGGGGGCGCTGATTGTGGCTAAGAAATATATTGATGGAAAACGAGCTGAACTGAGCGACTAGCGAACACACTTGAAGCCCGGCAGTCTTACGAAGACTTGTAATTTATTCTTCGCATCCATCGAAACGTTTTCTTGCAGTATAACATTGTGTCAATTCATTCACTTCGTTAATGCCGAAAACAGACGATATAAGGCAATATTGAAAAATCCGTCCGAAGCAACGATGTAAAACAACTCTGGCGAAAGCACCAAATTGATCCACAAATAGACAATATAGCAAAATGCCATTTTTTGGGATAGGGTCGACCTTAGTCCGCCCTAGGGCCTCGGACAAATACTTCCATAAAGGTTCCCTTAATTTTCTCTACAGCACAGCAAAAAAAATTTTTTTTGTCAAGGGCCTCGGCGTCGGACACATACTTCGATAGACAAAATTGTTTCTTTCAATTTGCTCTGCAATATAGCAACAAAAATTTTTTTTTGGTAAGGGCCGACCTTAGGACCGACCTGAGGCCCACTTGAGCCCTAAGCACCAGGCACCCGGCTCAAATTTGTTTTTGAATATAATTCTGTACTCAGTTACCTCTCAAACAGAAAAAGAATCAACAAATTTGGTTAGGATTTGCCCGATTTATGTAAACAAACACGTTGGGCCCTAGCAGAAACTCAGTTTCATGGTTCTATCTGAGTCCACCGACCTCTAATCAAAAAATTTTCTATGAAATGTTGGCCATTCTCAGACCTTTCGACTAAAATATTTTTTTTGAAGATCGGAAAAGATTTACTCGAGTTATACATGTATGGCCCTAGCAGAGACTCGTTTTTAGCGTCTTAGCTAAGTCCGAATGCTCAAAATCAAAAAAGTTTCAAACAAACCTTTTAAACAAAAAAAAAAAATATGAAAATCGGAAATGATTTACTCGACCTATGTATGTACAAAAGACCAAAAACAACTTAAACGGCAATAGCTCTGCGGCCCTTAAAGAAAAAGTTTTTGAAAATCGATTGAGATTTACTCGAGTTATCGTGCTGACGGACGGACAAACGGACATTTTTTTGTTGCTGATTCGACATCTAAGGACCATGCTCGATGCTCCCCCCTACTCCTGAGTCGAAATTCGGCTGGTTACAAACGTCGTGGTAAACGCAGTAGACCCCTTTTCGTCAGGGTCTAAAAACTTGGAATGGAATCTTGGTTGAAGAGACTAATTTTCTTAGGGGGCTCAAAAATTTACAATTGAACGCGAGTGAATGTGAATCGGCTAGACTCTCTTAAAATATCATCAAGCGCAGGTGGTGTTACTGAAAGCATAACTCAATTTCCCCCAATGATAATAAAACAAAAATGTCGCTCAATATTCACAGCGCAAAATCGCTATCGCTCAAAATTCAGAGCGCAAAATCACTGTCGCCTAATATTCAGAACGCAAAATTCCTGTCGCTTAACAGTCACCGCGCAATATTGCTGTCGCTCAATATTCATCGAGCAAAATTGCTAAAGAAAAGAAACTAAACAATTCAGAGAAATGATAAAAAATGTCGCTCAATATTCACTGCACAAAATCGCTACGGAAGAGAAACTAAACAATTCAGAGGAATGATAAAAAGGAGTGTCTTCACGTGAAGAATAAGTGAAGCCCCCCCACCCCAAAATTTTTGCCTGTGGCGCTATAACTCCAAAGGAAATATTTCGTCACCAAATGAAAAGAAGGAGTTTCTCTATGAGACAATTTGTTTTATCAGATTTATGTCTACGTGGGGAACCTAGCCGTCATATCATGTCTCAGCAGGGGCGCCGCTTTATATTTTTTCGTAGTGTTGCCCGATTATATCTCGGGACAAGTAAATTCTAGGTCATACGAAACTAAAGCTTACAGGTACAATGATTTTTAGTATCAGCATCATCATGTCTAACGGGCTGTAGGTAAAAGGATTCTACAAGAAGATTATGTCTACTTTAGTATAACCTGAACTTGGAACCGTGCGGGCTGTGTACCCGCGAATTGGAATTTTGTTAATGGAAAATTTGAAAGATTTATGCGGACACGAAATTGCATGATTTATTTCAAAATGGTGATATGAGTACAGGGCACTATGTCAAAAAAAGTCGTCTCGCTCGCTAGAGAGTTTAGATGAATTTCGACTAGTGGAGACGAAGCTTCCTAACTAATTTTTTTTTTCTTGGACCTCATCGACCGGTAATAGCCGGTTAAAGCCTGTCTTATGTAAAACTTCAAACTCAAATATCTCCGTCAAATCTGAATATCTTTTGGTGATCTCGACGGTTTCGGAAACATTGATTCAATACCTATAATCCATGGAACAACTTTTTTGCAAAGGGTCCAGGATATCCAGGACGTTTTGGAAAGGTATTCGTATACGATATCAAAGATAGCTGGC
>CM055406.1:52117157-52217639 GCA_029228625.1 Pseudolycoriella hygida
TCGACGCTTTAAAGTACAAAAATGGAAAAAAAAATAAGTTTTTGATTTTTACCACCGACAATTTTCCTTCAACAAATTAAAAAAAACATTTTTTTGGGGTTACGGAATTGACTTACTTTTTTTCGGAATGCATAATGACGGCGACAATGAAAATTCACTTTTATGATCGGGAGAACTTTCACTATATAGCCGACTCGACTATAAATTGTCATTTATTAATCACCGTAATGAGTGACAGTTGTTGATAGTTCACGATGTAATAAATGACTTTTAACTTAATTGCAAATGCTGCAATTTTCTTATCGTGCATTCGAAATAATTGCATTTTAATTTAGCATAAAAGTTCGTAAATTAATTTTAATATGTCAATGCAAAATGTTCAAACAACTTTAATCTTAATTCGTTTCTTTTGCGATTGTTAAATTATGGGAATAAGCCGAACTGGTGGAACCTGTGGAACGTCTGCAATTTGATATTTGGAGTTTAAAAAAAGTTTTCAGGGATTCACACGCATCTTGTTCATTCATTCTAGTCGAAAGATAGTCTCCACAAAAATCGTCTTTGCATTGTTGTGATTGTAAAATATGGATATCGACTAACTCAACCTAAACTATTCTATATCTGCATCACATTATACGTCCCATGCACACATAGGTCATACAAGTACACAATGAATTCTTTTCAAGTATATTTTCGATATTCTTCTTTAAAGAGAACATTTTTTATTAGAAATTTGAAAAAAAAAATTGCGAAAAACAGACTATTCATTAAGTAAATATAGAACATATTCGTTTTAATGAAAGCTGAGAGATACCTTCGAGTAGAAATTATACCCACACTAAACAGAATGTTTTAACAAATACGTTAAAATTTACATTAGCAAAAAGTGTCATTCAAATCAGAAAACCGTAAAGGGCTTATGACTAACTGCTTGGGTATTCACACAAAAGGGCAAAGACAAACATATTTACAATTTGACGCTATTGTTCGGTTAATCCTATCTTGTTTCATGTTGAACTCACTTGAGTTTGTTTTATAATAAATGCCACTTTCTCCTTGCTTTGACTGTGACGTTTACTTTAACCAAAGATTCCGGTATCCTAATTTCTTCAATATTTGTATTTAAATTTGAAATAAGTGACTACATTGACATAAAACGTTTTAAACTTTTTTCATAATACCAAAAGTTTGTGAGAGTGTTTTAAGCTCGGCTTTGAGTGAATAATATCTGAAAAGTTCGTTGTACTGTACGAGCATTTTAGGCATGTTTTTCGATTGTTTGAGACCAAGATAAAGCGAGGAAATACTTACATAATATTTACAGCGTTCAAGCTTACCGTAAAGACACTTAACTTTGACCAATCTTACTGTATTTTTCTACTGTAAATTAACCAAATTTTTTACGTGAAAAACGTATCAAAAGTAGTATCGCAAAAGTAACATTGACTGAAAATCCATAAAACTCTTGGTGATAGTTCTTTAAAACTAGCATGCAAGTCACTTATTCATCGAAAATTCATTCATAACTCAACGCCTTTATGCACTAACCAACTTTTACCATTGTTTTTCAATGGAAAAAGGTGATTGCTGCATAAGGTCGTAGAATCCGTCATTGCCGAAGAAGAAATAATCGATTCGATCATGCATTCCAAATCCTACGGCCGTGTTTAAAACGTTTTTTGCTGTTTTCAAGATTCCCTTTTATCTTTTTTTTCAATGTATTTGTATTGGCAAAACTGCAAAACAGCTAAAATTTGACAGCAAGTAAATTTGAAAGCACATGACCATATAACAAGTGAAAAAACGATATCTATAAAATGCAAAGGATATTCAAAACCATCAAAAAATCGGTGTAAATGCGATGTAAATTTTTATTATATGGTAAGTGGCACCCTCGTGCATTGTGAAGTCTGCATTATCATTAAAATCGATTTCATAAAAGTTATCGATCTTTGTAACTTTGATGTCATCTGCTGACATGTCTGTAAATGCTATGCAATTAAATTCTTGGAAAATGTAACTGTTAAACCATGGCTCAAATAGCCTAGGAGTTGCGGGAAGCTTTAACTATTGTCATAATACTTCCGTTTTCTCTAGCCATAAATCTTAAGTGAGATCTTTCTAGTCGAAATTTTTTTTTTATGGTTGGAAATAAAGCATAAAAGTATTTGTACACGTGAATTGAAAAAAAAAGAGACGGATGGTAATTTGTATGCAAACATAAAAGTATTTGTACACGTGAAGTGAGAGAGCGATGGTAATTTTTATGCAAATTTCAATTTCTTGGTATTTTTGCCATTTTTCGACCTTCTACGATTTTCTATATATATGCACATTTTTCAGTCACATTTAACAAAAATGCTTCATACATTCAACACTCAATTCTCCTCATAATAAAAACTTGAAAGTCTGGCCATAGTGCACATTTCATCACACATTTAGGTATTCAAATTTAGGGAAATATCAAACGTGCACTATTTGTGGGATTTTTTACAACAACAAATTTTTTTTCATTTAGTATGATTTATTCGGGTAGTATTATTATCGATCACCCAAAAATAATTTTTGATCACCTGAAAATACAATTGCGATCACCAATACAAAATAAAACTTAATTAGGGGCAAAATTAGTTACACCTACGCTGAGTTAGCCGCTTTAAAGATACATTCCTCCTTTTACGAAACGGTCGGACACACCCCTGAGTGTTTTATTTTTCTGATGATCAAAATTTAAATTTCTGGTGATCAAAAATGAATTTCTTGGTGATCAGTTAAACATATGCCAATTTATTCTAGAAATTAAAGGGACGCTAATTTTTAACAATATTGGTCGGGACAATTTAGAGAAACCGGTCGGAGATGTAGTTTAACTTTATGACTTGTGTATGTTTTAATTAAACTTTTTTCATAATACCAAAAGTTTGTGAGAGTGTTTTAAGCTCGGCTTTGAGTGAATAATATCTGAAAAGTTCGTTGTACTGTACGAGCATTTTAGGCATGTTTTTCGATTGTTTGAGACCAAGATAAAGCGAGGAAATACTTACATAATATTTACAGCGTTCAAGCTTACCGTAAAGACACTTAACTTTGACCAATCTTACTGTATTTTTCTACTGTAAATTAACCAAATTTTTTACGTGAAAAACGTATCAAAAGTAGTATCGCAAAAGTAACATTGACTGAAAATCCATAAAACTCTTGGTGATAGTTCTTTAAAACTAGCATGCAAGTCACTTATTCATCGAAAATTCATTCATAACTCAACGCCTTTATGCACTAACCAACTTTTACCATTGTTTTTCAATGGAAAAAGGTGATTGCTGCATAAGGTCGTAGAATCCGTCATTGCCGAAGAAGAAATAATCGATTCGATCATGCATTCCAAATCCTACGGCCGTGTTTAAAACGTTTTTTGCTGTTTTCAAGATTCCCTTTTATCTTTTTTTTCAATGTATTTGTATTGGCAAAACTGCAAAACAGCTAAAATTTGACAGCAAGTAAATTTGAAAGCACATGACCATATAACAAGTGAAAAAACGATATCTATAAAATGCAAAGGATATTCAAAACCATCAAAAAATCGGTGTAAATGCGATGTAAATTTTTATTATATGGTAAGTGGCACCCTCGTGCATTGTGAAGTCTGCATTATCATTAAAATCGATTTCATAAAAGTTATCGATCTTTGTAACTTTGATGTCATCTGCTGACATGTCTGTAAATGCTATGCAATTAAATTCTTGGAAAATGTAACTGTTAAACCATGGCTCAAATAGCCTAGGAGTTGCGGGAAGCTTTAACTATTGTCATAATACTTCCGTTTTCTCTAGCCATAAATCTTAAGTGAGATCTTTCTAGTCGAAATTTTTTTTTTATGGTTGGAAATAAAGCATAAAAGTATTTGTACACGTGAATTGAAAAAAAAAGAGACGGATGGTAATTTGTATGCAAACATAAAAGTATTTGTACACGTGAAGTGAGAGAGCGATGGTAATTTTTATGCAAATTTCAATTTCTTGGTATTTTTGCCATTTTTCGACCTTCTACGATTTTCTATATATATGCACATTTTTCAGTCACATTTAACAAAAATGCTTCATACATTCAACACTCAATTCTCCTCATAATAAAAACTTGAAAGTCTGGCCATAGTGCACATTTCATCACACATTTAGGTATTCAAATTTAGGGAAATATCAAACGTGCACTATTTGTGGGATTTTTTACAACAACAAATTTTTTTTCATTTAGTATGATTTATTCGGGTAGTATTATTATCGATCACCCAAAAATAATTTTTGATCACCTGAAAATACAATTGCGATCACCAATACAAAATAAAACTTAATTAGGGGCAAAATTAGTTACACCTACGCTGAGTTAGCCGCTTTAAAGATACATTCCTCCTTTTACGAAACGGTCGGACACACCCCTGAGTGTTTTATTTTTCTGATGATCAAAATTTAAATTTCTGGTGATCAAAAATGAATTTCTTGGTGATCAGTTAAACATATGCCAATTTATTCTAGAAATTAAAGGGACGCTAATTTTTAACAATATTGGTCGGGACAATTTAGAGAAACCGGTCGGAGATGTAGTTTAACTTTATGACTTGTGTATGTTTTAATTGGCGATTTCTGATGGCCTGCTCTTGATGAATAGTTTTTCTTTCAGTGCATCAATTAAGACCCATTTACTTTCTTCTTGCATTAATCGCGAAAACCATCTTCGGTCTTTCATGTTACTTGTCGGTGTTGTTTTCGTTCAAAGAATTCGTCATAATGATTGGTTTTATTCCATGTAAAAATAATTTATTTACTCAGATTTACGATTATTTACCTTATAAAGTATTTCATTCCAATGTAATTTCTTCAAATCGAATTTGACATGTTGATTGCTTTATATTTTATTAACCAGATAACCATCGACATGACTGGAAATAATTAGCCATTAAATAACTGAGGCCAATCTCTTAAATTAAACTAATAAGATTATTAGCAGCTGTTTTTTTAAAATAACGTTGACTCCAATTTGTACTCAATTAAAATAATTTAGTTTTCTTCTAATTATAAAGCTAATTAATATCAAAGTAGAGGTGCAATTTATGTAAATTATCGTAAATCGTAATGAAACTGAATTGAATGATTTTGTCCGTATTCGTTTAAAACTTTAGTTTTTTGTGTTGCATGTATCACTAGTGAGGCATATTTACTGTTTCGGTTTTTTAATATAAGGAAACAATTTTTCTTGATTCCTTCTCTTTATGTAATAAGTCGAGACAACTATGATATTGTAGTCTGGCATTTGGAATATGAAATTTTCCTGAAAAGCAACTTGCGAAATTCGTCAACTTTGAGGAATGACTGAGTTGTTATTGGTCTACAAAGGGCATCTTAAGGTGTGAGCAAGGACTCTCATTTGATTACGAATTGTCGTAGTTACATCGTTACAAATTACAAGAGAAATCACTTACTAAACAACCTCAATGAAAGACAATGGTCATTTGGACGAGGTTCAAGTTTAGCATTTTCAGATGGCCCCTCTACATAATCCCCGAGAACTTTGTGCCTCAGCTGAGAGAACTTGGCACCTGCTCATGTTTCGATTTAGTGCGCAGTGTACAGTAGTCTCACACACCCAGTCCATCTTGAGCAAATCTGTGGCCCATCTCTCGTCAGGCTTCGTTTGAGCAATCCCCCCTCACACGCTTCCCATCGTTTCGAATGTCCTTCTGCACCTTGTCTCTTAGCACTCCTGCGGGTAATGATCGGGGTATACCGACGACGTAGTTTTGGCGGATTATTTTTCTCTGACAAAACGAAATTTCGATTGTTACATATAGTTCATTTGAGTTTTAAAACCAAGGGACAAATAGGAACGTCTTCCCGGTTCTGGAGGTTGACTAACTTCCTTACGTCAAACCAAGAGCAAGAGCGTAATGTGCCATTAAATGACTCAACTGAAGTTAATTAATTAGACTCAATACCTATCGGACAATCTGATGAATGAAAGAGAGAGGATCACAAATTTGATACCAAATAGATCTGTGTCAATGCTATTTGAGCTGCCAAATTTCACAAAGTAGAATGACCATAACCTATATTCCATATATATTTTAGGTTATGGTATTTCTACTTTGGAACGCGTTCAGGAACTAAAAATGTTTCACTGAGTCGCTCAGTTAATGCTGTCAAGTTTAACTTTGAGGTTAGATTCTTCACGATGTATTTTAGGCCGTGAAAATAGTGAGAAATGTCATGAAAGGTAATTGATGTTTTGTTGTTATTTTTTGTATTGAACAAAATTAACAATTTTCTGCGAAATTTATTGTCATTGCTGTATAACGTGACGAATAATTGAAAACAAGGAAAATTAATCGATTTTGTTACCGAAATATGTAAAAAATAATTTTGTTTTGTGTTTGTTTGTTCGGGTAATTTTTCATGTGGAAGTGAATCGTTTCTGAACGACAAACGTCAGAACCCTGTCATGAAATTCACTGAGCGATAAATTTAACTGAACATTTTAGTTTCTGAACGCTCTCTTGTGAAACAGTGTCAAAGTGACACCTCCGAACCGCTATTTGACACAGATCTATACTTACGGATATGCTCAATAAGAATGACCCGCTAATTGTAATATCTCTATTTATATGATTCTCCGACTTCTCTCATTTCGCCATTTGAAATAACATACGAAATGAGAGAAGTCGGAGAATCATAGAAATGGAGAACGCGGTGATATTCCAAATAGCGGGTCATTCTTATTGTGCACAGCTGTATGCTACCTTTTTCGCTTCCGTGTACGGCGATCATCTAGTACACCTCTTACCATTCAAAACCCCAGCTACATCGTTACTAAATTCAAAATATCACATGAGAATACCACAGCTGCTCTAGAGATTATTTTGATTCGTTCGGTTTTCATTCATCCCTTAGGTAGTTCATAAACGCTTGTTTGTGTACATGTAGCCCATATGTATTGAACGAGTCGTACACATTTACCTGATTGAAGCTACATGTATAGCAACAACAACTGTTTGTGAAGACTCCTATATAAACTTTTACAAACAATAAAAGGCGAGGTGAAAAAAACTGTTAGGTAAGGGTAAATAACTTTGTATTTTTTTTGCGCTCGTGCAGAGAGGAATTATGTGTTGTTGTTTGATTAAAAAAATTTTGGGAAATGATTTTTAAACCATGTAATAAAGACCCCTGTGAACACTTTAAACCAAATGAATTAGTACTTTTTTTCTTTATTTTGATTTGTTTTCTCAAATTAAGCACACACAAATGCGTCATCGCAAGATTCATTGCAAACAGAGTGTTAAGAGGAATCATCCGCTTGGCAAAAATCTGAATTCATTCGAAAACAATAATGACCTTGTGTATGTAGGCAAAATGTTTTATTCTGTTTTATAAAAATTAAGTATTTTTTCTTTGTCTTTTCGCTCAATGAAGAGGGATTGGAGTTGTAACAGTGGGACAAAGGGAGGAGAGGTGTAAATTGTGATGGGACATAGGGACATCCTCAAGATTTGAAATGAAAGTGACGTTTTTGAACTTAATTATTCCCAATCATACAATAAGTTTAAATGAAGCAGTTATGACTTCTTCAGATATTTATTTTGATTGAACATATTGAGGCAGTTAGTTTGAGATAAAAGTTTATTTTTATAAAGTTGTCACTTGACATCATGACGAAGTGTCACGTGACGACGATTGAAAATTGTTAACATTGTTCGAATTTGTCAATTTACTTCTTCACTTCGATTTTTTTCGAATATTTTCAAAGTAAGATGAAATGGCATATTAATTTACTGGTGATTTACTTCCGAATTTATTTCTTATTATGACATCTGAATGCTTTTTGTTTTGTTGGTACAACTGGTATATGCTAAGAAAAAGAGAATTTTACTATATGTCAGTGTGCGCGAAAACAATTTGAATTTGAAACTCAAATTCGACCTTAACACATCATTTCCATAAGTCGTAGGACGAAGAAAAATGAAATTTATCGAAAAAAATGCCAACAAGTTTTAATTTAGCATTAAATGGTGAATGTAAGGCCGTCCGCAGAGCGTAATCTAGCCCGCCGCAGGCGTACTGAAGCTCCAGGCGTGGGAATGAGGTAGACCTGTGCGCCGGCGCAGATTACCGCCGAAAAAAGTCTAAAAAAGTGCACCGCCGCCGTAGAAAATTTTAAATTTGTTAGCCGATTGCGCCGCCGCCGCCGGTGTTTTTTGTCGGCGCAAAAATTTTCGAAATCAGTTGTAGAATGAAGTCAAGAATGATAATACACGATAGTAATTTTTTGATTATGTTAGAGAAATCAATAAATTTTCAAAAATGTTTCAGTTTTGGATTTTAAAAGATTTCCTGGACTAAAATGTTTCATTTTCTCAAAGTTTATTGAATATCGGGAAGACGAACTAACTCACTCTTTTTCAAAATATCCTAATCAATTAACTCATTCTTACTCTGGTGATTCACGTCTTTGTCGTAGGTGTGCTAGTGGTATAAATAGACCTTGATACCCTGACGAGACATTCTTATATGTAAACTGCCCATACACGAGCAATTTCTTATACTTTTATTGCATATGAGATGGTAAATCTCACATTAAACGCAATATTTTGAGGCGATAAACGTTAGTTTATTGTCAGTACTTATCCGTCTAGAGGGATAAATTCCTCTGTCTAGAGGGATAAATCCGATTTTCTCTTTTATGATTTGACAGGCACGACATATAATAGTTTCAATGGCAACGTTTAATGTGAGGTGTATTCTGTCAAAATAGAACGCGATTTTTTTCAATTTTTTCATATCAGGAAGAATGCAAGAAGTGTGATTAAAGTTAAAAGTTTTTGAATATTCGTGTGATATGAGTATGATATTTAATCATTATTTAAAGAGAGATTGCACTGCTATCTTGTAAGCAATTGCACTGGAGAAACTGATGAGGGCCACCTCATATGCACTATTCCGGTACCGAAACAGCTTTTATAATTTTCCATTAACCCACTTGACGTTAATTTTACGCCGAGGGAAGAATCACAGTTGATTTCAATAGCTCTGTTGGATGTTCGGGAATAAGTTTGAATCGTTTGAATGAAGTTTCAATCGTTTTGAAAGCACTATTGTCCACTTGAGAGAAAAATTTGAAGTGAAGTTTTACTTTATACACTTCCAAAGAGAGTGTATAGGAGAAAGACCAAAGGATGTTGAATCCCTTCTATTCCTGTTAGTTTCAAGATTTTTAATTATGGTTTATTGTTCTTTGAACAGTATGTACAAAACAGAACAGAACAAAAGGAGATCATTGTATTGTAAAGTTTTCCCACATTGATCAGTAACTTGGTTTGTTGAGGCAAAACGATACAAGTAGAACATTTTTCTCATATAGATTGACTAAATTTACTGAGACGATAATTGCAATGAGTGAACAATGAATGACACACTATTAGAAAAGCAAAAAGCGTGCTAGATCATAATCATAATATTGGGTGCGTTCAATGTTTGACTTACCATCTCCTATGCAATAAAAAAATGTATTGCCAACGCTCGTTGTCCTTTAATACCCACTTGAACAATAAAATTCGGGTTATCCACGTATGGCAATAATCTTATATTATTGAGTGAAAAATGAGTAAAAATCCGGAATATAGGTTAAAATCAACGTTAACTCAATTAAAGTGTATTGTTTTCAGTAAAAACTTATTAAAAATTTATTTAAAATCACTTAATATTATTGCTTTTCTGTGACAAGTGACTTTCAACATGAACTTCCATCAATTTGTCATGTATTTCTGTTATTTTTCCAGTTATATTTGTTGGTGCCTCTGTTTTTTTTTAATTTGATTTCCAACTTGCACACTCAATTTTTCTAATCGAAATTTGATTTTGTGAACATGTCTCTTTTTCAGACCATTCCTAGACGAAAAATTATTGTCAATATTTGAGATTTTGGTTAGAATCCACACTTTATGGTTGTGAGAAGATATTTCAATCGATTTTAATGCTTGCTAAGGGAGCCGAAAGTAATAAAATGTCAATATATAGGACCGAAAGTTAACTTGATCTCCCTCTATTTAAGTGACCTATCTACGGCCCTGATAAGGAAACAAACAATGCTAAAATTATTTCAAAATAATTGTTCATACGCTGAGTGCGAAAATAAATTTTGTATCTCTATACGCATAATGTTAAAAACTTTTTAACAAAATTTCATAAACATTTTTTTGCCAATTTTATCGAAGAATTTCGCGCCGATCGCCGCCGCCGATCAATTTTCTTGCACCGGTGTGCACCGTCGCCGTCGAAAGAAAATTTTAGCGCGTTGATTGCCGCCGCCGATGAATTTCCGAGCGCCGACTGTCGCCGCCGATAAATTTCTGAGCGCCGACGCCGACAGTTAAAAAAAACTACATGCGCCGTCGCCGATAAATATTTACCGGCGCACAGACCTAGGTTGAGAACACGATACAATGTCCTTTTAATGCAATATGATGACTTCAATAGCTTCTCTAAAAACTGGACAAGAAAACCCCGGGGGGTAATTTTTTCGAGTTTTATTTTGTCCGGGAAAAAAACCCCGAAGGGGTTATTATGTCCGGAAGTATTTTGTCTTAAAGTCTAAATTTAACGTTAAGCTTAGCAACAGAGAGATCTGGTTTGGCGTCTTCTCATCTGAAGTTAAAAACAAACTTGTGTGCCCCAACGTCTTCGGCAACTCAATTTTTGAGAATACCCTAATGCATAGTTTCTCTATAGACGAAGATAAAGTAAAGTCAGCTGGTCCAGTTTAAAAGTTCGTAATTTAATGATGAATTATCAATCAATCGATTTTCCACAAACAATTCTCTGAATGAATTTAAGTATGTGCCTACATGTACAAATGACATTCCTCGCGTCAAGGAGCATTGACATTTGGTCAATTTAGAACGATATTAATATCTAACCACACATTCTTCACATAAAAAACTAAAAGGCTTCACCTTAGCACCATTCGACCGTCTGAATAGCGATAAGTTTTAAGCTTCTCAAACACCATCACTGAATAGCAATTGTTTGCCACATTCTCTTTTATCTCATTCTTCTTTAAATTTAATAAATCATTTTGTTAAGAAAAAAAATTAACTTTTTGGTGTTAGTGTAACAGAAGTTTTAACTTTTCTTACATTTGTATCAACCGAATGTTAAGTTATAGAACAGAACAGAAACGTAGAAAAAATATTAAACCGAGTAAATTTTTAGTAAAATTTCAGAAACTTTAGAATTCAGCAAGACACTCGACAATGTGATTGCGATCGTACACATTAAAGCGATGGATACATCCTCACCTCACATACCTTATCACTTTTTTGTTAGGCTGTACGCCATTTCTTCTTTTGTTTATTGAAATAATTTTCAAGTGAAGGCATGTTGTTTTAAGTATTTCTTTAGTAAAACTTTTCTCGAGATGAGTTTTAAGTGTTCCGTTTATTATTATGGTTTATGCAGTTCACGTCCCACATTCAATAAAAATAACAATTCTGCTTTCGCAAATCTTTCAATTTAAAGCCGACAAATGTAATTTGTACTCATAATATTTTATTTTATTTATTTGTTTTATTATCAGCCGCGTGTGCTCTTCTCGTACAAATATCGAAATGAATGTAATTTTTTTCCATATAATGATTCACACATTTGCTTTTGTGGAAGCATGATGTCAATTTGAAAAAGTTTATCGTCAGTTCATTAGACTGCTCGTTACTCAAAAATAAAAGATGACTTTTTTGATGAATTTGTCGATCGTCCGCATTTAGTTAATAGAGTGAACGAACAGCTCACATATATGACACGAATACCGCATGAGCACCACACGAATACCACCTCATATCGTAGAGAAGACTATATGACAAATTTTACGTTTCTACGCTCGTAGAGAAGATAGAGAAGAGTAAGACGAATTCTACGTGTTTTATTATTTGCGGTATTTGACCAGCTGGTAATGCTAACACAAAGTTGCACAATATTTGATTATATTTCACTGTTTAAAAGTTTTCAGCTTCTATTGCTCAGAACTAAATTCTTTGTCGATTTAGAAATAGGGTTGCAAACTAATTCTAAATCCACATTTTATTTACTACATAAATTAAGCAAATGTGGAGAGTTTTACACATACATTTTAGCAAATGCCGTGCTCAATGTATGTATTGGGATTACCAACTTCGTCAAACTGAATTATTGTTGGCAAAAACATTGTAATTTTTCAATTGTATAACGTAATTCTTATTACTAACTAGCTAGTAAATAGAGGAGTTTTTGGCATTAAATGTGAGATTGTGGAACGAGTAGAGTGAGCCACAAGATTTGACGTAGGATGAGTGGCCAGTCTACGGAAAGGTATGAGAGAAAACTAATGTTATTTCATTGATAAAATTTTTTATGAATGAAATAACAACAGGTGTCCGACTACTCACACTCAATGAAACTTTTTGCAAAATTCGCACCACTAAAATCTCTATATTTGAACGTTTGTACCAAAATCTACAGATTTATCACAGAGACAAAAATAAACGGTTGTGCTGTTTACAAATTTATGGAGATATAAAAGTGTCAGAAATTCGGGGGACCAGTCGAAAAAACAATTTTTATAGATCCGAGACTATTACATGATCTGAGACGATTTAGTAGCTCAATGGCTTCCAAAATTCACCGATTTTCAAATGCCCTTAGGGGTCGTGCACACATGACGTCACACTTGCTATAAAAACAAAAAAGTCAGAGATTTTACTTATAGTACTCTGGCTACACCCCAAACACACCCTATTTGGGGGGTAGCCAGAGTTCTATAAACAAAATCTGCTGTCCTGACTGAGTTATGACCTTTTTTATAGCAAGTGTGACATCATATATGTGCACGACCCCTTAGCTCGAGAAATCGAAGAATAACTCCATCGGTTGGAAAACCGCTTCATCCTGAAACTTTTACGTTCTTCCTTTCTACTTTCATTCGAAAGGATTCGCCATATTTATTCCTCAATTTTTAGAATTTTTTTAAAGAAAATATTGAATTAATTGGTTGGCCCATCAATAGGAATTGTTTGTCGATACTCATTGGACAACTAGTGCGGGGCGACACACGGCTTCCTAAGCTGGTCCAACGGTAACCATGGGAAATTGAAGAGTCTCACCTACGTTGTTAGGTTAAGAACCCAGCTGCGCTAGCACCCATTGAAGGCAATTTCTCTACCGTGTGTTTGGGGGAAGCCCTCATCATCGATTCAACATTCAACATTCAACATCGATTCTCAACCCTAACTCCGACTGAGGTGTATGACGCTGACACATGGCGGTTGTTGTGTATATTTGAATTTAGGAAACCTGGTTCACATTTCAATATGTGAGACTCTACCGAGCACCCCTTTGTTTATAGAGAGAAAGAGGAGTAGGGAAATGATAGTATCCCGGCCTTCACCTAGGACTCGCTACAATTTTTTTTATCAAATTACATTTATACAAAATGTTTTGTTCTTTAACAACAATACGTTGCCACTGTCAACCACTGAGTCGTTTGGTATCAACAGATAAATAATGTATGAGGATTGGATTCCTTTACTACGTTAGTTTAATGATTCTATTGTCTTTAGCTGTTTCTATAAGCCTGAAATAATTGTCCATTTCACCCATTCTACACTACAATTATATTAATTAGCATTTCGGTTTTTATCACATTTCATTGTAACATTCCTGACATGCTTCTGATGTAATTGTACCGTATCATAGCACGAATAGGCTAACATCACCGAGCTAAATCGAGTATATTGTGTTATATACACCGCACAATCCGCATTATTCCGATCTATGCAATTGACACTGTGTAGATGTGTTGCACAATGTCCATCACGGTTTTGAATTTCTAAATTCAAAGTGAGTGTCATGGATATCAATATAGTTGCGTATGTAGTTGTTTTGATACGTTATACATATACAAACAAAACATATGACATAACATTTATTTCCAACCTTTACGGCTCCTATTATACGGTTCTATGTGTGACTTATGAATACATACACACAAGCCGTTAAAAGAAATGTTGGAAAGACAAGAAAAACAAAAAAAAACTCTTGGAAAATTGTCAGAAATGTGGAAGAAAGCACACGACGAAATCACAGAGAAGATCACGCAAAAAGTTTACAGTTTATGGTTCGTTTACACATATTAATTGAGTGGAAAAAAGTGTATAAAATGTTTTGTTACAATGTTAGTTGAACGAATCGTCAATAATTGAAGGATGGTCAGCGGGTATGTCCACTTCAACACAAATGATGCTGAAATGAAAAACGGAATTTATGCAGTTGTTTTAACCCCGCCCACAATTTTACTAATTGGATTAAACTGTTCAAAAATAAGCTTTAAACATTGCGCACCAAAAACAGTTTTGAAATGATTTCGTTGTTCCTTATTCATCGACTTTTCGCTGTAAACACTCATGACACGGAACAAATTCGATCAACCCCAAAAACTGTTGACTTCAATTCAGTTTTTTCATCAAGACCTATCAAATCCCTAACAACGTCATACAGAACTGCTCCACACATTTATGAACAAAAAAAAATATCAAATAAAATTACGAACAAAGCAAAAATCCTCTTGAACCTCACAAATAATAAGTACCATCCAACCATACCCCTCATATTTGCTCTACTATGTGCACATTCTACCTCTGCTTTCGTTCTTGTTCATCGCACTTATACACAAAACTGATTGAATTTTTTTTTATTATTTTTCAATTGCTCTATTCTATAGACACATCAATTTTGTGCACGGGTGTAGCGTGTTTCGTCGCTTTTTGCTCAAATTCAGTAAATCCCAAAGCCACAATTAGGTCCAAAATCAAATAGCTATTTTTCTAACATGTGACTTAATGGATGTTTTGCGCAAAATATGTGAAAACCCAAAGCATGGCCTTGGTTGACAACAAATCGTATGCGCTTAATTCCATATGAGGTACAAATTAAGAACAAGATTTTATGTGCTGTAGTGAAATCATCATTATTTATAGATTTCAATTGTCGTACTAGTGGGGCAATCCGAGCCAAACTAATACGAAAATCCATTAAAGCACGCACTGCAGTATATAAAACAATAGAGAGAATACTAAAAAATTGTTAGGTTGCGCCCCTGTACATATGAAACGAATGGCTTCGGCTTATGAAATATGCATTTGATATCGAAAAGGTTGTTTATTTTATTATTTGTTTTTAAACAATGAATAGGTAATGAAAAGCTTTCCATCAGAATAAAATGTGAAATAGTTTAAAATGCTTTTAGCGTTTAGTGGTGTGTCGGATAAATCGTGTATCCTTAATTGGATTAAGTAGTTATGACAGTAGAATTCGATCGATGCTACTAATTGAAGTTTTGATTTGCTTTCATTATCGCTGTGGCTGCAGCAAATTGACACAAATATTTACTGAAGAAGCTTGTACTTTGAAAGCATATTAAAGGTATCATTGATAGTAGATTATTTATTGCTTTTTATCCGTAAATGGGAATCTTTTTCAAGTGTAAATGCAAGTTTTCAGGACTTCTCAAAATTATTATTCGAATCCCTTATGCTTCTACTCTATTCAATAAATACCACTGTCAGCAGCTTTACTTATGGCAAATTCTCCTTTTTCCAATGCTTAATTGGTACTGATAGTACCACCAATTCTTATTTACATAAACATCTTACTCAAAATTGTTTCATTCATTAAAGTTGTTGATTTCTCTTTCATTACGATATGTTCTGAATATTAACTCGAACCGGAAATTCTAACTATACTTTATGTTTGATATGTAAAAAAGATAAATTGCCAATACTTTCACCATTGATACCCGCAATATTGAAATTTCTGTACGGAATCAGCTAAATGGCAAATAAACCAGGCAGGCGTTAAGGTCCTAACAAAATTCGGTCAAACTTGATTCAGTTTACGTTACAGGGTCGAGGGGGGTTCCAGAAAATGCCAATTTGGGCTGCCCTCTATGTGACCTTGAACAATGAAAAAGAAGGCAGCCTGGTGCCAAAAAATGAAGAATATCACTTCACGGGATTGACGAATGCTTAACAGCGCACTAATTTTCACCGGGTTATTATATTCCTTCCAATAAAAAAATCATTTTTGTCCAATAAAAATAATTTTTGTCCAATAAAAATAATGAATGACCAATAAAAAAATACATTTTCCTTTTACAAAATAATTTTATATTTTAATTATTTTGGAAGGTTTAATATGATCCATTTTCATCTTGCTACCGGGCTGCAGCTGCCTTCTACATTTAAATGAGCATAGCTGGTGCCAAGATAAAAATTGATGCGTTGTGAATCATTCGTCAATGCCGTCATAGTGATATGCTTAAATTTTTGGCACCAGGCTGCCTACTCTGCGCCGTCGAACCATGATAAAGTACGCATCCTTGTGTCAAATAGAGAATTATTTTTCCAAGAAGTACTTGCTATTGACTTTCACATTGCCTTACATCATTTTTTGATCCCAGGCTTCCTAGCCGAAAATGCAGTCTTCCACTTGTTGCAACTTTTTGAAGGCAGCGTACTTCGTATTCAAGATCCCGTTGTTTCACACGCATCCTTTCCTTACGCATCGAGATTCAGTATGTAACAGGGCCAATTTTTGAGAAAATATTTTTCAAAATTTCTCGAATTTTCTGAAATTTTCTAGAATTTTATTTTAATGAAAAATACGTTCAAACAAGTTAAAATGAGTGTAGAATTAATAAGAATCGACGCAAAGTGTATTTTGAACCATATTAGAGGTCGTACAGATGAAAAAAAACAACAAGAAACCAAGCATGAACGGGTGGCTGAAAATTCAGCCCTTAGTACTTATGTTAATAATTCTAGGATGCCCTAAAACACCTAAAGTAGGTCATTTGAACAATTTTTTGAGAAAAAAACATCAATTAGGCTTCAAAATTTTTATAAATTTTCAGACAATTTATTTGGAAATTTTAAGCATATTTGAGAAAATGTAAAAAAATTTTCTCAAATTTTCTCAAGTTTTCACAAACTTTCTCAAATTTTCTCAAATTTTCTCAAATTTTCACAAATTTTCTCAAAAGTAGGCCCTGGTATGTAAATACTGTCCTTTATCCAAAGTGCCTGAGTGCCCCTCTACCTTGTTTAAGCGCCATGTTCCCCTTACCATTTGACATTCATTCTGGAGGCGTTATACCAAATTTACCCTCGATGGAGAGGAGCTCTTAACCTAGCTACTTCGGCAGGGATGTTACAGCACCCGTACCGCTGGACCATCTAAGAAACCAGCGTTATCGCAACGTATACCAGTGAAACAACTAGGCATGGCCATCCATTACCTATTGGTATCCACCCCGATCCGTTATTCTCTATTCAAAGCATGTATTTAGTCCGTAAATAACATTGTTAGCATCTTCCCACATTCTACCTTTCGCAAGGACTTTTTTACAGAGAAATATTTTTGTGTAAAGTTTTTTGCTCCATGTTCCACTTTCGTTATTTATTCAAACTTATCGCTCTCATGACCGTAGTTGCACGGTTGTTAATGTTATTGCATGCATGTCTGCAAGTGTAAGTTTTATGTGAAAACATTCACATAATGTCAGTTCCTCCAATAGAATTGCGAAACCAGTGATTTAATGATCTAACACTCTACCCTGCATAGGTTGTTAGGGCGTACACTATTAATCATTAGCCTTCGTTTTGCTGTTCAATTAACTAGATTCAGATGCTAAACGAAGTGATGAATTTCAAGTCTGCTGCTAGCACAAGTGTCATTGTTTCCACATTGAATTGACACTGAGATGCAGGTGTCTGTTTCGGAAAGGCAAATATTTAGACCTCAAATGTTTCTCAAATCGTACAGTCTGCTATAAAGAAATATCTACTTTCGGTGTACACTCACATTGTTAGATTAACCAGTCCTTATACGAGAAATCGTAAAAAATTGGATTTCTTTCAACCTGATACAAATGAAAGTCCAACATTTCCATGTCCTACACCGAGTAGATGGTCGGGTAAATTAATATTATAATTCATATTTTATTATAATTCATTCGTGAGTAACATAAACAATCAATTTCTTTCATAATTTATCAAAAATTTGTACATTTTAAACAAAACAAAAAAAAATGTTAAACAAACAAAGTTTTCCAGACTAAAAACATGGTATCGAAAACACATATTTAGAAAAGTAATACGATAAACATCAATAAAAAAGTATTAAATAATAAAATGCCACAAACAACAATTGCTTGTTATTATCATAATATGTGTAGTGTTAGTTGGCGCATATGTTTTTATAGTTTTTTTTTCAAGCAATTGGAACACACAAACAGACTGTTGATTAATTGACAAAAGAACGCTAATTGAACTTACGAGAATTAAAAATAAAAAACTTTTTACATTGAAATGTAATATTGTGAGAGAATTTATAACAAAACAGAAACTTTGAAGGTATACAAGAGTTGTGTGCTTTTTATTTATTTTTTATCATCAATGGACGGTGCTGAGTATTAAAATGAAAGAATAAAAAAAAACGAAATTTCTTTCATGGTAAACTCGTTTTGTGTGTTCACAAAGGTATTTTTTAGTACCTAGTGAGGTGATGTTTTACATTTTTGTTTAAAGTAGACAAAAAAGTTGTATGTAACAATGTTTAATAGGTTAAGCTCTGTACGCTGAACGATTCATTTAACCGAGGTTTAAATAAAAACGAGAAAAACATGAGGTTTTATAGCCGCATTTGAAAATCTATCTAATAAAGTTACAACCAAGAATTTTTGTTTAAAGTTTATTTTACATTCCTACATATTTTTAGTTGGCCGCCAACTTTTTCAAAATTAGTTTCAACAATATTAACAACTTTGCTAACTTTTCACATTTTAATGAGGTGTTAGCGCTAAACGGTACAGCTACTACTCTATGTCAATTTGTTTGTGGTTATCAATGAAAAAGAAAATGAGATAATGAATGATTATTATTTATTACTTTTTTACAATGTAATTGATCACTTTTCAGTGGTCAATTACATTATATAAAAGTGTCAGCTGTAACTTTGAGGTGTTTTATTAGAACACGATTCTCAGCAAAACGTATGTATAATGCTTCCATGGTTTCACGTCCAGTGTGTTGACAATAGTTCAGGGTTTTATGAAGCGAAAGAACCCTATACCGTACTCGCAGGTTTCTGTAGATTTGGATTAAAGCAGGTAAATTCGACTGACTGTCTTCAGAGTCTTCTACAAGCTACAGTTGACCTTCTACTCAGTTACAATGATCTATGTACATAATTGTTCTCAGATATTGTCAGCCGAATTCTCCACTCCAAGGACAAAAATACATTCTTGCGATGCGTACGCATACGCAACAACCTTTGCGCCGATTTTTTTATATGAATCGTCTGAAGCAGAGTCTATTTTTAAGAAAATATTTTTTCATCATTTTCGCAAAGTTTTCCTGATATTTTCTCGAGAAAGTAAAACAAAAAAATCAGGAAAGTTTCGAAAAAATCAAGAAAATATTTCTCGAAAATGGAAGTTGAATATGAACTTTTGAAGATGTTCGCACAGCGAACGAAACCGGTCGGTTAATAGCCCCGAGTGTTATAAAATGAATAAAAGCGTATAAATTGATTCGTCCCTCGTAAATGATTCGATTATACCATATTCCGTATTGTCTACGTTTTTCATGTTAGCAAAATACGTAAATGTAAAGAAAATGCACTCTGGTCCGAAGTATGTAAAAAAATTGGAGCGTCGACTGTTAAGTCGCTGGAATATATTTTTCACCTGTCTTATGTATGGACGAAATCGGTTTACAATATCTGGCAACAATCTATCACTAAATCTAAATCTATCATTAAAAATCAAGCAAAGACATGCAATGTAATTGTGCCGTTTAATGCGATCCTAGTTGGTCCTAAATGAAAGGTTGCGTTTGGTTGCGGTCCTATTCGGGTGTAGCCTTTTACTTTATGTTATGAAAGAAGAAAATTTCAGGAATTTTGAACTACTATTTGGGCGTACTGCCAGCAATTTTAGCAGAAGTCCATGATTAGATTCTAACGAGGAACGAAGTTCTTCGAAAAGGGATCTTATGCTTTTACCACGACGTTTGTAACCACCTTAATTTCGACCCGGGAGTGGGGGGGGGGAGCAGCGATCATGGTCGTTAGATGACGAATCAGCAATAAAAAAATCTGCGTCCGTCCGTCACCGCAAGTAAAACTTGACCGATTTTCAAAGACTTTTTTCCCTGAAAGGTCATTGAAAAATTTTGTATGGTATTGAATCTGGGAACTGTCTGCTCAAGAGTCGCCGAGCTAGGGCCGTTTAGGTGTTTTTTTGCACATACAGCGAATAAGTCGTTTCCGATTAAAAAAAAAAAAATTGTTTGAAAGGTCTGGGCTTGCCTGACAATTTATGGAAGAAACTTTTTTTATTTTGAGCTTTTGGGCTCAGCCAGGGCCCTAAAACTGAGTCTCTACTAGGACTCAACGTGTTTTTCGGACCCGTACGAAGTACAAAGGTCCTATACGTTTACTACAAACAATTTTATAGTAACATGGGGTAGATCGAGGTGGGAGGGGGGGATACATCTATTATCGTCTAGAGATGACGAATCAGCAATAAAAAAAATGTCCGTCTGTCCGCCTAAACTTTTTTCCCCAGTAAGTTACATGCCTCCCATAATTCAAGTTCGAAGATGACCAAAATCGATCAAGTGGTTCCGGAGATATGGTCGAGGAAGTGACCAAAAACATGGTTTTTCGAGGGTCGGTGAAGCTTTTTCGCAAATATCTCAGCAAGTATAGCACGGAAATTCCTCATTTTGGTGTCAAATGAAAGCATTTGGTTTCACAAAACTGAGAAAAATTTTTTGTGGGTATCAGTACAGGGGTCTGGGCACTGGGACCAATGGAATGGACGAAATTGAGAATCTTGGCCATATTCGAAAACAGTTTTTCGTCTATATTTCCTTAACTATGCAATATGGAGATTTACTGTCAAAAGCAAAGTTGTAGAGAATTAAATTTAAGCGAACACGTGTTTCTGGGTTTTGGGGAAATGTGGTACAATTCTGGTATATCGCATTTTCAATATTGGGCAGGATGACCCAGATCTCCAGAACTATGAGAGTTAGAAAAGTGGTTCTAAAGGCAAAGTTATAGAGATTAAATTTAAGCTCACACGTGTTTCAGGGTTTTGGGTAAATATGGCCACTTCCATGATTGGGCAGGATGACCCGGATCTCCAGAACTGTGAGAGTTAGAAAGTTAGTTCCAAAGGCGAAGTTGTAGAAAATTAAATATAAGCGAACACGTGTTCCAGGGTTTTGGGGAGATATGGTCCAATCCTGGTATATGGCCTCTTCCATAATTGGGCAGGATGACCCGATTCTCCAGAACTATGAGAGATGGAAAGTTGGTTTCAAAGGCGAAGTTGTAGAGAATTAAATTTAAGCGAACACATGTTTCAGGGTTTTGGCGAAATATGGCCCAATCCTGGTATATGGCCACTTCCATAATTGGGCAGAATGACCCGAATCTCAAGAAATATGAGAGGTAAGAAAGTTGCCTTCCAAAGCAAAGTGTATAGAAACAAATTTTAGAGACACTGTTTCAGGGTTTTAAGTGCGAAATTACGTAGTCTTGGATATAAGCTTTTTCTAGATTTGAATGGTCTGAGACGTACTTCGGTAGGGCCTTTGACATTACCTTGGGTAATTTCTATGGATCTTTGAAATTCTTACAGTTATAAAAGAACACGAAATTGGATAGTTTGCTTATTTGTATATTACGGTACGCTCGAGTCACTTTGTCACATCTATTCTGATACGTACGGGTCTTTGGTTATATTCCTACATAAATTGGGTAAATCTTATCCGATTTTCAAAATCTTTTTTTTTTCCTGAAAGATAATTGTAAAAATGATTACGGAATTGAATGTAGGCAAAATCGGTTAAGAACTTTCGAAGTTACGGCCGAAAAAGTGGTCGAGGGCGTGTTTTTTGAAGGTTGGTGCAACTTTTTGGCTTATATCTCTGTGAAAATACAACGGAAATCGCTTTTTAAAGAATGAAAGATACAATGAAGAAATTTCTAATTTGCTCATTCTACACATTCACACGTTTCATCACTTTCAGCTGTTTTGTCATTGTTATAACGATAGCAAAACATCTAAAACAGAGAAAATTAGAAAAAGAGTCAAGTGTGTAAATTATAAATTTCTTCATTGTATGGACATCAGAAAATTAAAAAAATTAAATTACCTCACCCTACGCGACCCCACACGATATTTGGTGGTTTTTCGTGAAGGTGAAGGTTTTTTATGCGGTGTTGCATAGAAAAAAGATGCGAACATTTTTGATCATGGAAGTGCAATTTTTTTTTTTTCAAACTGAGAGAGGTTTTTGTGCCGTTTCTTCGGACTGGTTTTTCAATATTCCCCTTTCGGGTCCCCTGAATATGTTTTTTTTTATTTTAACGTCATGGTTTTAAAATCAAGCCCTACTTTGAAACCATTTTTCTAGAACTGAGTAAAAGATCCCGAAATTATAGTTAGTTCAGGAACTAGATTGGTCTTTCTTCTAGTGGCTGAACTTATTGGATCTTGGGTCTGAAGAACGCAGCCTTCATAAAATTGTAGCAAGTGGAAGTCTGCATTTCAAGCTGGGCAGCCTGGTGCCAAAACACTTCCCATAACAATGTTGGATGGGTGAACTAGTACGTAGCCATGCATTCGGTTCCAACTCGGCACCAGGCTGCGTACTTGATTTGTACGAGTAGCCTTATAGATGGCAGCCTGGTGCCGAAAATATGTTAATGTCATCGTTACGGCAGTAACAAATACTGTACGTCATATGAATTTCAACTCGGCACCAGGCTGCGTACTCAAGATTTTTTAATGTTTATATAGAGGGCAGCAGCAGCTTGGTGCCAAGTTGAATTTTATGCGACGTATAGTATTCGTATCGGCCGTTTCCATGAAATTTACAGATTTTCGGCACCAGGCTGCCTTCTATCAGGCTATTCATATGTCTCAAGTACGCAGCCTGGTGCCGAATCAGAACCGAGTACATAGAAATGTACTCGGACCCCCATCCAATATTGTTATAGGAACTTTTTCGGCACCAGACTGCCTTCTGAAATTTTCCGGTGAGACCTGACGTTAAGCCACTTTGTCCAAGACAAGTTGATTGTTTCAAAGACGAGAATATCTGAGGAACATTCCACGAAAACTTCGTTTCCACGCGCAAAATGCTAAGTTAATACAAAATGACATAACGGACATAATTAAAGATGCATCATAAGATTGATCATTTAACTGGCAGTTCGTTACTTTCCTATGACTATCATTTTGTAACTACTGAGAATTTCATCCGTGAGAACGATGAAGCAGTGAAATGTGCACTAAAGAAATAAATATGTCAGTCCCTAATATTGTTGCCATTAATTTATATTCAATTCGAATCAAAATATAGTAAAATATATTAATTCTATTATTCTCGTATATCCCTAACTGCAATCCTCATTTCTTACCAATTTTTCATTACCTCTAGCCCCATGACAATGTACACACATAGAAGTAAGTGATAAAAAGTTATGTTAGCTTTCCCTTTTGTTTGTTAGCATAATCAAAACAAAATGTAATAGGAAAGTGTTCTTTTATTGGGTGATAAGCCATAAATATACCATTTTCAATGTCTTGGTTTCAGAAAAAAAGAAGTATAGAACCATTCGAAGAAGTAAAAAACATACTCAATTTATGTGAATATCCGTTGTAGCTAAGGAACCCAAACGAACGGATAAAGTCTTTATGTTTCCCTTTCTCTGGCTGCTACATATGACTGGTAATTCTGTAAAGATACAGTATGTAAGTAGTCATCAATCTTTTAATGTCGACGATATTAAGTGCTTATATACTTATGGTTTTTTCTTGTAGTTTGTTATGTATCCTAACCTTGCTTCGAGCTTAATCTTTAACAAAAAGAAATATCGGAAAATTATGGCAAGTCACATAGAGTGTTTTAATGTGAATGGGGATCAAATATCATTTGGAGATCGTATTATATGTTCTTTTGCATGCAATTATCGGTTTAGACTGTGGATACTTCTTAAGATTATTATAGGTTTAAAATATTTCATGGAATTATTGAAGAACGAACTTCACTTATGATCAGTCTTTAATCCCTACAATCACAAACATTGATCTTTCGTCTTGCGTACAATGATTTATAATAATATGACTTATAACGATCGCGCGTTACGTACACACATTTGAATTCTCTGGAAACGCGATTCACCTACCGGAAGTAGTTTCTTATTTGTACAAACTACGCAAGAGGGAAGTTTACTTCCCTTGATTGTTAGAATTCACTTGATAATAACTTCTCAACATTGCAATCATAAAATTTTTAATTTGTTTTGAATTCGGTTTCAGAAAAGTCTCAGTTTCTAACAAAGTGTTTTCGTATAACATAATTGATGAAAAGTTCCGTCCGCCTCATTTACTGTCAGTTACAATAGTTTTCTAAGTGTTTCTAGAATTCCATATTTATTTAAAAGTAGGAAAAAACTCAAACTCTTGTGATTCCGGAGCTTCGCATCAGCCCATGTTCGACACTTCTAACTCGTTGAGAAGAGAAGTATTTTCGCATGTGCTAGTCTCATACATTTAATCAATATCGTCGCATAAGTTTTTCCATCCTATACAATGTTATTACCTAACACAACCCGGAATATACAATTTTATTTAAAAGAATCGTTTATACTGAAGAAAAGAAAATTGAGGAAAAGAGTATCGTCGGTATTCAAAACATCTCTCAGCAGGGGTAAATTTTTCTTTCTTTTATTATACAAACATTAAACATACACAACAACATCCACATAAGTGTTGTATGAGGGGAAAGCAATTCTTGTAAATAGACTGACCATGTGTGATAATCTATTTGCTTACTTACTCAACCGGCGCGGCACCACAACCCATTAAGGGTATTGGCCTCTATCTGCAACTACCGTCTTCCGGCTGGTTAATCCTACAATTCTCAGATTGGCAAAAGCTGCATCGCAACATCTGGACTTTGGTCGCTCAGAATTTCTTTTGACTTCAAGTAACTATTGGTATTATCACAAATAAAGTTTGATCGTCTGATGCACATTTCATCACCTACTAGGACCAACATCCTTGTACAATCAAGCTTGCTAACTGTAGCCTTTTCTCATTTCGTTGACTCTTTTATAACCATTTGACTTTTTACGTGGTATGTAGGCTAGGCACACGCATGACCCACACAAAACTTTGAAGAGAAATGAGGTCCCGGGACTACGATAGGACGTAATAAGTGCACTTGATAGGTAAACAGTTCAATGGCTTCTATCTATCTACATACGCAGTCGCACAGAATCACACTTGAATGTATATGGGTTGTAGAATAAAGTATTGGTAACGCATCTAATCCGATTAGGAACGAGCATTTCGTGGGAGTTACAACTCTTGTAGAATCTCTGGATTTTGGTGTTTCAGAGTGTAACGTACTCTTTACTTCCATTAAATTCATCTAAATGTATACTGCAAATTCAGAGTATACATTATATCGATCTATAACATTGTCGTTGAAAGCTAAATGCACTAAAAAATTCAAAGTTTTTGTCTTGTTAGCGAAATTTTTTTCCAAGAATTTGTGACTTTTTAACAAATTTTCGACATTTTCTCCTGCAAAAAATCCAGAAAATTAGCCTAAAAGCAGCCAGTGTCAAGTTATGTTAATTCATCGGAGTGCAGAATGTATTCAGTACACTAAGTAGATTGAAAATATTTCGGACAAGATTTTCAAATGTTATTTTCCCCTCATCATACGTGTGGCTTATTTACTTGTATGTGTTTATGAATATATTGCAATGTTGCATAGATAAATTTTCAATTTTTCCCTCATCTCAGTTACACATTTTTTCCATTTTGTTTACTCTGTCATTCGGTTTGAGATTTTAGTAACGAGAGGAAAAATCGACTAAAATGAAAACACGGTAGTCAAGTGGATGATAAGATAAATTTTTCAGAGCGTATAAATGGATGTAAATTGTTAGCTGTGTAGTCGATAGCTTTGTATATTTATGTCCGATCAATATTATTCGTTCCACATATGTTCCAATATCAATTTCACAGACTGAAGATTGGAAGGGTCTTCTGCAGATATTCGGAGCGACTGTGTTGTCTTATAAACCAACTAATTACCATTTTGTGGAAGTTCGGTAGAATTTGTGAAATCAAATTGTTGGAAGACCAAAATTTGAATTGTTCATACGTTTTCATCAGTACGTAAAATACTAATAAAACAATAAAATTTTGTTGTGCTATCTTGAGAGGACTGAAAGTCTACTTCATGGCAGAAATGTTAAGTTTCTCCTGTCCCTAATCCCTAAATTTACGTAGAATCAGAGCATTTTAATACATTTGCTGGTCTGCACACAGTCCAAACGCCAAAAAAGATTGTACTACAGGTGTAGTTTCATCGAAAGTATTTCCCCAAATTATCCACAATTTCTCTAAATTCAAATTTATGCACATTTGTAGTAATTTATAAAAATGCAGCAAAATAAGGTAAAAGTAAGGATATCATTTCCATAGGAAAAATCCCGATCGCCCAGTTGTTCAAGTAACATACACCTGTTCTTTGTCGATTAAAAATATTTAGTATTTTAGTAGAAGGAAACATTTGTGACATGTATTTAACTTGATAAGAAAATTTCTAAGCTTGATAATACGCTATTGTAGAGCTCATTCTAATCGTGACGATTTAAGATTTACAAAATGTAAGCAAATAAGTCTTTATCGTGCTCGTATTTTGGTCAGACGTCATTTTTATTTGTCTAGTACGTCATACGTTATCATGAGCGTGCGGCAATACGCCAGTGACGCAAGTCCATCGTGCGTGTATGGTCAATAAGAAATTTTTCTTCGCAAACTGCGAAACCATATCCGGCAAGTTTTTGACTTTTTCCCTTACGGCATGCCTCCTAAGAGGTCATCCCCCGCTGCCCGCTGTGACTGCTGAAATTCGTACGTAGCTATCTGCTAATGTGTCGCAACACGTCGCGTCCCAAACCAGGCAAATCCCTCGGAACCATGGGAGTAAAGTAAAGTTTCTGCATAAACCGAGCGGCACGAGGGTGGCGGGAAGGTTGATCGACTGAAAAAGTATTTTATTTAGCTCGACGTGACGTGACGGGCGACCGGCGCTCTTTTGACATGCCAACCCACGCCGTCCACACTGATCGACGGCTGTACCACATACGCAACAGTGTGGTCGGCAGATCACTGATCCCCAACCCAGAACAATACAACTCGAAGCGCATTGTCGTTCATGTATGTACCGATGTGTTTTGATGGTAGCGCGTTCAGACTCTTTATGTTGCAGTGCCTTTAATCTCGCTGTGTCATGCAGTTTCGAAAATTGCAAATCCTCGTTCACAATACAACGGGCGTTGAGGATATCCCAATTGCATTTAAAGGATGGTCGTAGAGGGATTGAATCGCCCAAACTACAACGAAGGAATTTATATTTTAGACATTCTACACATTCACTCGTATTATCGTTTTCAGATTTTTTCTATTGTTATAACAATGGCAACACAGCTGAAGACGATAAAACGAGTGAATGTGTAGAATATCTAAAATATAAATTTCTTCGTTGTAGTTCAAGCTTGAATTGACTCTTGTATGTGGCTGATTTTGTCTGATGGGTGATAAATATGGGAGACGACATCCATTGCTACATGTGTTGAGCTGATAAAAGCTGGCAGTGAAACATCTTTCACTCGACGAATTCCCAGGCCACCGAGTGAGATTGGGAGAGTTGGTTGTATCCACGGGTTTTCCTCCAATTTAACATTTAAAATTGTTTCCAACGTCGATCGGATTAACTCATCGAATGAATCGATAAACGCTTCAAATTTCTACACTGGAAAAGAGCGGGTGAAATATGTGAGCTTCGGGATGAAATTAGATCAGATCGTTTTGGATTCGTGACCGAGATTTCCTTAAGAGCACATTGCAAAAATATGAACTGTCAGATTTGCGATGTTTTTTTAAAACAGAATCCTGCGTAAATAACTAATTTATCAAAATGATAGCTCATGTACTGTGTACACAAATGTACACAAATAATAGATGAATCAGAATTCAAAAAGTTTGAGTATGAAGGTCGAGACTTGCTTTGAAAAATCATCGCATTCCAAATTAGGTTGCGATGTTATTCCACGGCGAATTTGTACCTTTATATTTAAACTTTTTGAATTTTGACTCATCTATTATTCATGTAAGAGTCATCCTCTCACAGTACATGAGCCCTAATTTTGAAGAATTTGTTATTAACGCAAGATTCTCTTCTAAAAAAACATCGCAAATTTGACAGTTCACATTTTTGCGACGTGCTCTACGTCCACCTACTTCTAACACCCCCTCCCATTCGTCCGAATTCGTCCGGTTTTTGTATACCGCTCCCCCTAGCGTCGCACGTCTTTTATGGATGACCCCTAAAATCAAGTTTTTCAGATTTTACGCAAAATTCTTGTTGAAATCGATCTATTGATCAAAATGGAACGGGTTAGCTCGGTGGTTACATATTGGCTTTCCACCAAGAATACCCGGGTTCGAACCCCGGTGTGGAAAAATGTTGTATAGGATTTTTCTTCAACGCTTATCATGAAAGTAAGGTTCCTCAGCTCAAAAATGGGTAGTTGGGGTAGCAATATCGCAACGATTTGTACACAACGAAGTATGACGTCACCCATATTCGATACACTGTGTTCGAAACAAGCAGGCTCTTATCCAGCTGCTAAGTTAAGGTGTGTGTAAACGTAAAAAAAAGTAATGACAAATTCCATACCGTTGGGGTTGTGATTCGAATCTGTTCGATGCGCGCTTAGGTGTTGCCAGATGTACTAGCGCGCGAAAATATCGGAAAAAGAAATAATCCGTCAATCGAAGGCGTGGTTCGGAATACACGTTAAGCATGTGGTCCCTAGTGTGGTTAATCCACACTAGCTGGCAGTTACTCAGTGTAACACCCCGGCAGTCGAAATAGACACTTTATAGTGCTGCTTCCGACTAATCAGTGCCATTGGGATTATTATTATTATTATTATTGATCAACAGAATCAAAAATAAAAATACGCATTAAACCTCGTCGCGCTGATGATCTTTTCTCATTCTTCGACGATTTATTGAAAAAACTCTTCCACTTCCGACCGTCGCCAAGCATTTTAATCTTCATTTTGTTTTAGATTTGAAAAGTTATCGATTTCTGTATATTTCACTTTTCAAAATTTGTACAGAATCGAAGACGAAGTTAAATAAAACCTCCTAACTCGAAACTTTTCTAGTTTCAAAGAAGAGCAAAGAAAATATATTAGCATTCTGGTGTGGCACTATGTCTTTTTATTGATTTATTTCAACCAAACTGTCAACTTAATATAACAACAAAGCAATTAAGCGACTGTGACGAATAGCCACTCTTTTGCAATTACTTAACATTCAACAACAAATTATCATAACTCTAACGAACACAGAAAACACGACCAGTTAAATTTGAATTCAATAAATCAACTCGTAAAGATGAAAAAAAAAATTGAGAGACAAATAATCATTATTGTTATGGCTCTGAAAAAGTAATTAATTATTCATTTGGCTTCTAAAGCTTTTTATCTCATGCTAAAATTTATCACAATCTTATTTTCAAAACATGTCACTTCGTACTAGTTGGAACTAAATCTTTTACCAACATTTTTCGCTAAAAGAAAATTAAAAATGAAAACAATCTGTAGCCATAAATTCTAATTTGAACCACGAAAAAAAATGTTCTTTTTTTACTAATAAATTTACTTTTTTTATTTGCAGGTAAGTGGAACGACAGTGTATTACATACTCACGGTACCAAATAATTGTAATGTATAATTTATCGCTATTGTGTCTTATCACACAACAAAAAAATTAAAAACGACAACAAAATCTTCTGTACATCCATGGGTGTACATTTTTATGCATGAAAACAGAGCGAAGGTATATTCGATGAAGTTGATTCATCATTTCGACTAAGTTGTCCTTGTTCATTTTGAGTTAAAGGTCGTTGTTGCATAAATTTTGAAACACCTGAACAATTAAAAGACAATTTTTCATGGCGTTTATACAATTTAAAAAAAACTGATTCAAGAAACTAATGACAAGTAATATTAACTACATCCCTGCATTTACGTGACACTGTTTTTTGTTACTTTTAATGTGATATTTTTGTTTATTCACCAGCTGGGTAAGTGTAAAATTTTGCGCATATGGTTTTACTCATTTAGTTAAATAATTAGAGCGATTGTGATATTTTGCCAGTTTGACTTTTAAAATATTAATTTTACCTCGAATCGAATGTTTGTGCATCTTTATGTAGGTGCTTTAGCGTAAGTGATTGTTTGACTACTTCGTCATCAGCGGTATAAACACATTTAGTCGTTTAGAATTTATGTAGTAGCAAACCGAGAATCTTTGATTTTTGACGCTCTTCCCTTTCGAAGAATACAGTTTTTACGCCTGTATTCTACAATTTAGGTGAGATAGTAAAAAGCGTCACTGATCAAATCATACTCTGATACCACAAAAAAGATTAATTTTTCGATTTTTTGACAGTTTTTACGGTCCTTTCAAAAATGCAATCGATACAAAGGAAATAGTCCTTTTGACATTTTTTTACCAACTGGTCAAGACCAGTTAGAGATGAGCGGGTTGCCCGAAACTTCGAAAAACCCGACCCGAACCCGAATTGTTTTTTCGGGTTCATGGGTTTCGAGTTTCGAAAATTTTAATCGGGTCGGGTTCGGTCCGGGCCGGGTTTGGAAACAGTTTGGGTTTCGGGTTTCAAAAAATTTTAGTCGGGTCGGGTTTTGAAACAATTCGGATTTCGGGTTTCGAAAAATGTTATCGGGTCGGGTTCGGTCCGGGTCGAGTTTCGAAAAATGGTCGACCCGCTCATCTCTAAAACCAGTTAATAAACTGATCATTTGAAAGCAATGCAAAACAAAAGTTTGACAGCACCTACAACAAACTCAGTCTTATTGGCTGGGATTCGCTCTCTTAACGGTTAAACAGTTACTAGGCGTAAGTGCCAGCAAAAATATTACGTCTCTGTCTGGCTTGACAGCTAAATTTAACTTTTTACAGAAGTGAACACGTTTTTAGCTTGTCTATGTCTACTTTTACTCTATCAGTGGCGCATCAGAAAATTGTGCCGTGGAGTTGCCTGACACACTGTCTTTTTTGCCTTGTAATGTAAGAGAGATTTAAGAAACGTGCCAAAGGTGATATTGTGGGACCACAGTCATAACAATTATTTAGAGGCAATTCCGTATAGTGTGTTGAATAACGTGGAACAATAGTAGTATTTGATACAAGTTACCTATGAAGGTAGTTTTACGCACTAGATGTGAGACACGAGCCGAAGACGAGTTCGGCAACACATTGTGTGCGTTAAACAAGCAGCATACATAGCGTGAACAGCGTTTTTCGCAATTAACCAAAAAAATGAGCTTTACCCTGCTCCGCTTGCGAAAATTTGTTGGAATTTAATTTATTTTTTCGCACTGGCGCATAAAAACAGGTTTTACGCACTAGCGCGGTAAAATTTAATGACTCTAGTGCGTAAAAGCGGTTTTTACGCACAAGTGCCAAAAGCATTTATCACACTAGTGCGTTAATAGTAGTTTTCCTAACTAGTGCCTGATTGGTTATTTTGAGCACGAGATGTATATTTGTCAGAGCTTGGCAAAACACATCGAGTGCTCAAAACAACCATCAGGCACGTGTTAGGAACATCATGGGCGCGCGGTAGCATTGCGCCCGTGACGCAAGCCACCATACAATCAAAAAAATCAGAAATTTTTTTTCGTAGACTGCGGAACCATATATACAGCTAAGTTTCGACTTTTTTCCCTTGCGTCTTGTGGATTTCTATAGCACTTTTCAACTTCCATCAGGTTTTTTGATATTTTTCGGTTATAGTGTTATAGTTTTTCTGTTCTTTCAGCTTTCACACCGCAAAAATTTGACTTGTATGTAGGAATGTATGTGGTATTTTTGTACAGGATGTCAAATTTTTGCGTATAAAACTGAAAGAACAGAAAAACTATAACAATGGTGGGTCCGGCATTTGTAACGCATTTTTTTAATCAAACATAAAAATATTTTGAAAGTTTTTTTTGCGTTTGGAAGCGTTAAGCGTCACATTGATATCAGTTGTTTTGGAAGTAAGGACTTGCGTCACATTTCCCTTTTAAAAGGGTTTTTGTTGTGATTACTTTTCACAACAACTGGAAAACAATAACTTGCAATCAATTTCATTTCAGTATTAGTGCCGAAAAAAATATATGAAAATTGATATCAACACCAGAGCTATACAGCAGGCGTTGTAAAAAAAATGTTTTATTCAACGCCGTTGTGAAAAGTGAACTTTTTCATGAATCGTTTCGATGACGTTAGAGAGGTCGTTTTATAACTGGTTTTACTTTTTATCACTCATTTGGGTGATAAAAAGTTGCTTTTTGTCACTAGTGATGATAAAAAGTTCATTCAAAAGTTCACGTTTCACAAGTTTTTGCATAAAGTCTTGTATGAAACATGTTGCGAAATTGATTGTTTTTGTCACACGATGTGGTTATCCAACTCGCTTCGGTTGTTTGATAACTTCACATCTAGTGACAAAAACAACTCCATTTCGCAACTAGTTGCATAAATAACTATTGCCACACTAGTGCGACACCGAAATGACGCACGAGAAATCGAGTTTTTTGAATTGTAAAAAGTAATTTCATTGATGTGTGTTACGTTACGATAGCACAACTGAAGATTGTATTGGGTGTGGCTAGAGTTCGGCTGAGTTTAGCTCAACTCAATCCAACCCTACTCAGCTCGACCCGACCCAACCCAACCTAACTCAGCTCAACCCAACTCATCAAAACCCAACTCAGCACAACCCAACTCAGCTCAAAACAACTCATCTCAATCCTGAAAACGAATGGCATAGAGATAATTATGCCCCTATTCTTAAAAACTTTATTTGGTCCTTTCGAAGACGAACATGAGTGTATGGTTTCCTTCGTATTCGTACCAAATGTATCTCACCTCTACCTTAAAAGACACCGAGCGAAGTGAAACTAAAAATATTCCAGAGTACGAAAGAGTTGATAGACACTTCTGAGAGGGTATTTTTGCATGAAAATTTCCTTAACCTACAGGCGCCAACCCTCTCTCACATCTCAAATGTTATCAAAAAATATCTTTTTATGCATGAATATATCATTTTTAAATCGATTCGTTACCTTAAGGTCAGTATTTACTGTTTTCTTAAGGCCCTGGCGATATTTCAATAATGTTGTAGATTTATAAGTTCTTGCTACTGACACACACTCTTTTATTTTCTATCTGCAAGTATTTGGCAACTACTTTAAAGTCTATAAAGTCAACTGACGAGGAATAATATTGACATATTGCCGGAACGTTTACATAAAAAATTTCATCTTACACAAGTTTATTTAGTTTATCTGTTTGCATGTTGAAATTTTCAATTTATTAAATGAACGGATCTATCGAATATGTTTATCAAATTGTCCGTTTCATATCCTTCCTGAAATAAAATAAAAATGTTCTCTTGTAGACTAACATCATTTTGATATTAAGAAATTTTTAAAGTACACAACTTAGGGATGAAAATATCTGTAATATTAATATATTATTCGGAATGAAATTCGAAAAAGGAAAATTGTGAAAATGTTTCATATTGCGATGCAATATCCTATGCAGAGAGTCAACACTGAAAGTTTACAATTGCATTATTAATATCAACCATTGAGTGTATTTGAACTGTATTGAAGATTATTACATCGATAAATTGTGATAATGTTATAGCTACCATTGAGGAACACATTTCATTAATTTCATTTCATGCCAGAATTTATTATTTGAGTTATCTATATTTTCGTTAGTATCCCGGAAGTGTTTCCCTAAGTTTCGAAGCATAGCTAATATGAATTTCAATAGAGCGTATTACAAGTCTTTGAGTGCTCCATGGCTCGAGTTCAGAATAACGATTTTGTAATGCTATCTGTTTTTGAGCCAATGGTTTTTTGTTTTCTTTTAAGAATCTGTTCACTAAATAATGTTTCATCGCCATACAATGCTAACATTTCGACAAAGTGTTTACAACATGTCGTCAACGTGCTCTTCCTCGGGTTTCCTAGTCATTCATCATGCTGTGCTAGTCATAACGGAAAACGAGATTTCAGCCTTAAGTCACTTCATTCGCCTTGTTGCGGAAAAAAATTTCCATACAACATTCCGTATGCGGTGAAAATAATTCTTCTATTCGACCACAGAATAATAAGTAACGAAATAAAAAATTCAGTTGTGGGGACGTCAATTTTACGTGAGCTCGAAACATTCCTAATGCAATCTGGCATTCTCAATATTCCGTGACCACTTTTCGCTGTAACTAAATAACATTATTCCACTTAGTTCTGTTGTTATTATTTGAATTGAGTGGAAAAACTTCGGAAAAGATATAGTAAGGTAAATAAGAAAACAGAAAATTTGTCATGGTAGACAAATCGATCGAAATTGTATCAAAATTCTGTGTTGCTGTAATTTATGGTCACGAAATATTTCTTTCGCGACTTGGTGAGTATTTGCTTTTGATTCATAGGTGTTGACATGATATCGTTGAACAATTGCAGTTGAGGCATTACTTCAAATTCGTCGAAATTGATAAATTCCGGCAATCTTGGATATCAAGTCGTTATGTTGGGTTTGTAAATTTATTGAAAGTATTGCTGAGTGATTGTGCTATTTAGTTACTTAGTTTGAGTCGGCGGAAACGAAGCTCCAGCACCTAAGCCTCCAGTAGCTATGTTTAAGCGGTTTAGTATGTAGTTGGGCGGAATGCCTAACATAGTGTTGTGTGGCAAAATGAAGATTCGTAGGCATTTCGCTCCAGCTAAAATGTACCATGGGCATTTGCATAAAAGCAATTACAATGTGTCCACATTTTGAACACCGACTAGGCAATGCCCGGTAAAAATGATTGTCAAGAAAAAATTTTTAGTGAGAAAAAATTCAGAACTTTGGCATTGATGCTAACACAATTTTTCAATTGTCTGGCATGATCGGCGCAATACCAAGATTTTCTTAAAGCACTGGATTTCTATTTGCTTATAAGTCCATCAGTGCCGTAGCTATGTGGGGCTATGGGGGCGCAGCGAAGTTTAGAGAATTATGTCCGAAATGTCTTGGATGAATGGAACAGCTGATACAAGGTCAATCGTCAACGCACTGCACATAGAACTTAATCAACATACTAGCCCCTTTATGGAGCTTACTTGATACGTACGTTTCGACGTTTATACCCAAAATACAACCCTATGATATTCTAAATCAAAAGACTTTGAACTTCGATATTTTTTTGTGCTATCAAAAATACGAATAAAATCAAAGCAAGAATAAAATCTTTTTATTAATGTGAAAAGTAGTACATGCTTTTATAGGAATGAGTAGCTTTTTAGATAGAATTACGAAAGAAGACGCAAAGTATAAAGGAATGAGTAAAAAGGATTCATTACGAGACACAAACAACATGTATGCTCCTTTATGTTCTAACTTTGTGTTTTTATTTATTACATCTAAAAAAAACCAACAGAAACATTATTTTATAACTTTTTATTACACAAACACAAAATGCTTTTGAATAGAATTTTAAAAGCGCAAAATGTTGAAACACCCTTGGCGAAATTTCAACAATGAAGCCACCATTCTTGACATGGTAATCTATTTTAATGACACATCGTATAAATTTAATTTAAATTTTCTTCGGAATGTTTGTTTTCATTTTCTGTTTTTCTTTTCATTATAATTGCGAGTAGAGTTGGGTCTGCTTTTTCAGTTTTTTTTTTCTTTTTATAAACGGAACTTTTCAACGAACCAACTGACACATATATTTTTTGAGGGAACAACTTTGTCAGCATATAAAAGACGAAGAGGAAAAATTGTAAGCTCTACACTTAAACGATTTTAAATTTTGTGGAACGGAATCTTAAAAGAAGTACTAACAGTAGTCTGAGTATTTTCATAATGCACAAAAGAATACTTCAAGCTTTTGTTCATTTATGGCGTGTGGCCTGTTCCTGCCTTTCGGCGTGAGGTCTTTAAGCCGCAACCCTTGGATGGTGAACTTTTGTCCTGCATGCCCTTCTATCACCCGTCAAGTAGACGGTTTGTTCACTTAGTGATAGTTCACTGACTTCTAAATCCGACTTAAATGAATCTATAAACCTTCTCCTTGGTCTACCCCTGGGCCTAACACTCCTGTGCATTCAAGATACTTTTGGGTAGCCTGTTATTACCCATACTTTGAACGTGCCCGAAGCAGCGCACAGTGGATTTCTTGCGGCGCTAACAACCATTTCTGTAAGAGTTCGTGAACTTACGAATTCCAAATTTTTATTCCTTAACCCTTTCGTCGGAGAATGTAAACAAACACGTTGGGCCTAGTAGAAACACAGTTTTAGGGTCTTAGCTGAGTCCAAGGGCTTGTAATCAAAAAACTTTCTTCCATAAAGTGTGAGACATTCCTAGATCTTTTGATTAAAAAAAACAATTATGAAAATCGGAAAAGATTTCGTCGTTTCCATCCGTAAAGGATGTAAGTACAACTGTCAATTTTTGACAGCTGTCAGATTTGAATTTCGGCACCAAGTTTTATAATAATGATTTAGATCCTTAAAATTCTTTATATTTATGTAAGTGTCCGGAAACACTTTTGAAACTTCGAGCCAAATTTGAATTTGACAGTTGGCAAAAGTTGAGAGTTGTACTCACAGCGGAATGGAAACGACTATTTACTCGGGTTGTGTACAACACGTTGGAAACTAGCAGAGACTCCTTTCCGTGCCCTAGCTAAGTCCAACGGCTCCAAATCAAAAAAGTTTCTTCCAAAAATGGTTGGCCATGCCCAGACCTTTCAAACAAAGAAAAACTTATGAAAATCGGAAAAGTTTTGCTCGAGTTATGTACAAAAGGACAAAAGTCACTTAAACGGCTCTAGCTCGCCGGCCTGTGGTCCTACAGTGCCCGACAGATTAAATTCCATCAAAGATTTTTCGGTTACTTTTCAGGGGAATTTTTTTTTTGAAAATCGTTTGAGTTTTACTCGAATTATCGTGTTGACGGACGGACGGACTTTTTTCATTGCTGATTCGTCATCTCGATGCTCGACCCTACTCCCGGGTCGAAATTCGACTGGTTACAAACGTCGTAGTAAACGCAAACTTCGTTCTTCGTACGGGTCTACCAATTGTAAGTTCAGCAATTCCTACAGAAATTGTTGTTAGCTCCTCCTAAACACAACAAAAAATCCACTGTGCAGCGCAAACGACTAGCCTTCGCCTCCTTTTCCACTGTCGAAACCCCTAAATTTTCCCTCCGATTAAGTTTTGCTGTATTTCTAAGAACCCTCATATCAGAAACCTCCAGATCATGCACGAGATATCACTACCACACAAAATCGTCGGCCTGAAAGTTGACCTCTGGATAGTTAGCTCTGTTTCTGTACTTAATTCCTTTTTATTGAACGCATGCGACGTCGACTGACTGGCCACGGCTATCTTTCTGTTCATATATCTAGTACTGTTGAAAATTTTTTGGACATACCTGCTTTTCCGAGTGACGTATTAAACTTTGTATGTTTGCTCAGGGATAATTCAACGCAAACCGCATAAATGTGTGTTGAAAAGAATGCGCTGAAGTTTCAATTTGAAATACACTGATATGATGGTGTGAATTTTAGATTTGAATCACCGTAAATATTTTTTCAAATGATTTGCTGTGATTTACTGGATACACCATCTGTCGCGTCAAGACTAATAAACAATTAAGAACATAGATGTTTTATCCTGAATATCCACTTGGCGAAAATGTCTGTCTACTTTGTCCTTGTAAAGACATAACAAAAACAATTGGTTTGACATAGGAAGTTATGAGACACAATGAATGGACCAGCTTGCAGGAAGTCTTTTTGCTACTTCCCTTAACTATATTGATCGACTCGGCGAGCTCATAAGTCTTTCTACTCACTCAGTGGCGTCATAATGCCTCATAAACGCAATGTTTACAGTAAATCTATTTCTTTCAGATTCTGCCATTCACAGTAATTATCAATAAAATATTTTCATGCAATCATCTGACTATAGCATTTATGCTGTCTATGACACTCACTAAATTAAAAACATCAACAAAACCGCCATGAAAATCAAATAAATTAATATCAATTGATATTAATATGCTATATCGACTCAACCAATTACATAGCTGAGACTATGAAATCATTTTTTTATCGCCTAAATTACCATTAATCACATTTATACTACAACACAATCCTAAGTAACTCCACTACAGATTATCGTAATCGATAACAAATTTATGTGTTCGCTAAACTCTGCTATATCTGTGGCGGCTTACATTTATGTAATAATGTGCTGTGAATATACAGCGAAACCAAACAAAATCCGAAATTAAAAACGAAAATACATGTTATTATTATTTTATGTATATATGAATTCAAACTATACCACTACACCACCAGAATATGAGGCTTTTGTATTTTATAATCTCTACAAAATGTTTCAATACCGAGAACCCCGTATCCGATGCCTGTCTATAAATATGCTATATATATGCTTAATGCTGTTGGCTTGATAATTTATGCACTGCTGAAATTATCACAAACAACAACACGAATAAATTTTAATTCATATTCGTCTGTTGGTCTATAATACGTATATCGACGTATCGACGATTAATACGATTGATTAAATTAACATATTTTATGGCAGATACGTTAAATTCTCTCACATTTTGTATGATAATTCTTTATCAACGAACTAGGTCCCATCTTTTAGGGAGTCAGTCAGGTCCCCTCACTGATTATACAGCAAGTATTAGGCATTTGTGATTTATAATATTAAAGGCTTGATTATTAACTATACGCCTTGGTAGTTCAACAAGATAGTTAGCTATCCACCTTGATAGTTGATTATCCACTTTGATAGTTGAATATCCACCTTGATAGTTGATTATCCACTTTGATAGTTGACTATCCACCTTGATAGTTGATTATCCACTTTGATAGTTGACTATCCACCTTGATAGTTGATTATCCACTTTGATAGTTGACTATCCACCTTGATAGTTGACTATCCACCTTGATAGTTGCTTATCCACTTTGATAGTGATTATTCACGTTGATAGTTGACTATCCACTTTGATAGTTGATTATCCAATTTGATAGTTGCCTATCCACCTTGATAGTTGACTATCCCCCTTAATAGTTGACAATCTGTCATCAAACATAGTAATCTAGAAAACAAAATGTCTTCAGAGTAACATAATTCGAATGAGCTAATTATCAAAAGTGTAAAATTCTGTTTTTGGGATGCCTTCCCAATCTTTAGCTTTTATTCGAACTAAGCCTCGATAATTTCATTCTTCATTGATAAAAAAAGTTTTTCGAAATTAGGTCGCAACTACTAAAAACATCCTATGCACAACGAAGAAATGAACGCTTTTTTGGGAAATTTCATCACTCAGGATCACAGATATTTTTTTGTATTTTCTGACGTAAGAACCTTACTTACAGTCAAGGGAACAAATATTTCTTAAATTGTTAAAATTGTTAAATTTTTCATAATTTTCCAGTTTGAAATAAATTGCTTTAACATTCTGTAATGAAGTATGTATTTTAGTCAGTGAAAATGCAGTTCCGCCGGTGCTGGAGTGGTGTCACAAATGTGTATTCGTAGGCTCGAAATTTAATTCTTAGGTCTAAATCAGTCATCCTCGATTTGTTTTATGTGGCCACACCAAAAAAATTTATTCTATTTCATGAGTCATGTCAATTTTACAATATATTGCAAAGCTAAACATAGCCATAAATACGTCCTCCCTTTGTCATTGCACACTGTAGCACAAAGCCCTTAGAAAAACCCGCCTAGAGCCCCAATTGGTTTACAGTAATAGGGTCTTTACGACCGACAACTCGATAGGGTAGAAGTTAACACGTCTGCTTGCTGCTATGAGATTGAGTTGCCAGTGCGTTGGTTCTAAACTCAACCGCGAACGGATTTGTTCCGATTGTTAGGCTTGTAAACAAAACAAAGCTGATTGAATCGGTTCAAGTCATGTAAAGTTTTAAGTGTAGCGCCATCATACGGCCTACCGGTAGAAGGAATTGTTGGGAGGTGCCGGTATTCTACTTTTACTAGTTACTTTTACTAGTTTCGCTCCTGGTACATCTCAAAGATGGCACTGGGTGTGTCTCACAACTTACCACTGGGACAGTAAAGACTTTCGGGTAATGAAAGGATCTCAAAAAGTGGAACCACAAGCAGCGAAACTAGTAAACAAATTTTGATTTTTGGCTTGAGGCGGCCTACGGGCCTTGGAAGACAGACCCTTTGTTCCTCTCCCGTTACTCTTCTGTCATTCCACCTAGTCATGTATTCGATTTTTATCTAGATTCCCACATTCCTATTCAGATTACACAGTTGTTAGACCAGTTAGACCAGCACACACTACGATACATCTTCTGGACTACTAGCTACAATTGATGCTTATTCTATACGAGCTCCGTGAATGCGGTGTATCACACATAACCAAGATACCTTTTTTGTAGGGCATTTGTATGAGTAACCATTAATCTGTTTGTTGAATCACGTGCTTAACGTGAATTCCGAACTACGCCTATATTGTAGCTACATATAGGATTTTCATCTGGTGTTTGTTTTACACACACTACTCAGAATTTGAATCTTTGAAGAAAAATACTTTGCAGAATTTCTCTCACCAGGATTGAACCCGGGTATGCTTGGTGAGCTAACCCTTCATGGGTTGTCAGGGCGATTATTATTATTAAAGGGTTTTTATACAATGAATTATTGCAGATTAACGTGTGTACCTAGCAAGTGCCATGAGGCACAATGCTTAATGCTCTATCTATCCAACTCGTAATCTAAATACCGTCCTTATGGTAGGTAGGGGTTGAGAGACTATCTACGTCTCTTCTAGGCCCAACAACGCTACCATGTGGTTTTCACACTTTTACGGCGATGTAAAATGGAAAGCCGAACTTCCCTGTAGGCAGTCCTCACAATTTAAAAGAAAGTTATGTATCTCACTCACTCTTGACTCGGCATCGGCACACAGCTCTAATTCAACTCATTTCTTATCATTAACGACTCACAACATCTAACAATTTCCTGTAAACACAAATTTTGCACGAATTTAGGTTTCTTCACTAATTCAGTTTATATTTAACGATTAGAACGTATAAAACATGAAATTTTATTTATAAAAAATCAATCTTCCATCAAAAGAGAATCAAAATTGGAGTTGAGAAAACTTTTTTCTATCGGGCTGAATTTAATCATAAATGCGTTTATTCTCTCGCCCCACTAAGTCGCACAATCTCTGCACAATTTTCTACAAAATTATATAAAACCGATAACTTACGAAAATAAATTGTTGATTTTAATGAATATAAAGGCATTCTTGAATAAATTCTAGTAAATAAGCGTGAATATCATGATGAATATCAACCCTCTAAAAAATTATGGGGGAAATGGGAAGTAAAATCTATATAGTAGGGATCGACTGTCGTAAGGGTGTTGATGGCGTTTGAAACATATTGCTTAAGCTAATATAAAATCAAATTTGTGTTTACATAAAACCACCCTTTCTGGATGTTTATATGGCCATGTATGTTGTGTATATTTAATTTTTAGCGAATATTTTTTGCAAAAAAATATTTGCAACATACTCACTCGGAATCTTTGAGTAAACAATTTCAAGTTTCGATCAAGATGATTTGAAAAAGAAATCATGTCTTTTTTTATTGACTTGAAATTTGCACCCTTTTAAGAGCACATTCTCGTTATTACAAGATGAGAGATAAGGCCTACTTTATTTTACTCTTCCCTATTTATGTGTTTATCGAGTTAGGCAACAAAGGTCTTTCGTTTCGTTTAGTCTATAAAAATAAACGTTGAGAGTGGTGTGTGTATGATTATTGAATTATTTCTTCTTCTTTATAAAATATCATTGCTTTGTGGATAGAGCGACTTTGAACGTAATAGGTCTGTTATGGTCCCAGTAGCTTAAGACTTGATATTGAATCAGGAGGCAGTAGTAACACTGTGTCGATTAAAAACATTTTACAAACTACATAGGGTAGCGTCACCACGGCTTCCTGAGCCGGTCCAACAGTGCCGTGAGAGTTCTCGTCGATATTGTATAAAATCGCAACTCACACGAAAAGCGACATTTGGCGCTGCGCGGTCCATCGTATTATCTATTTCATACATACCATCGAAGATAAGTGGCTCTCGTTTGCTGTCAATTGATACAGTATGCTGTTTTTCAATCGAGAGCTGCTAACGCTGTTATTTATTAAGTAGCGATAGCTGATTTATGTTGACACCCTTCCTGTCCGTCCGTCTCACCGTCCGAGCACGTCCACCGATGATTCACCTTGGACTCACCGATTATTCATCAGGCAATCACCGGTGATTCACCGGGGAATCACCGATGATTCACAGTGGTATCACCGATGATTCACAGTGGTATCACCGATGATTCACAGTGGTATCACCGATGATTCACAGTGGCTTCACCGATGATCCACAGTGGAATCACCGATGATTCACAGTGGAAACACCGATGATTCACAGTGGAATAACCGATGATTCATGATTCGGTGATCGGAATTTGAGGACACTCTATCGTTACTTTCCTATACTAATTTCAATTTTTTATTGGACCCGTATACGAACTATAAAGGTCCTATACGTTTACTACAAGACATTTTATTGTAACATTAGGTAGATCGAGGAGGGAGAGAGGGTTATGCATGTAATATCTCAGCAAGTATAGCAAGGAAATTGTTAATTTTGGCGTCAAATTAAATCATTTGATCCAACAAAACTGCGATTTTTTTTGTGGAAATTGGGTCAGTGGTCTGGGCTCTGGGACCAATGGAATGGACGAAATTGAAATTCTTGGCTCTATACTAAAGCAGATGGTTTTTATTCTATATTTGCTCAACTATGCAATGTGATTTACTTTGGAAAGTTGTAGAGAATAAAATTTTAGAGAACACGGTTTTCAGGGTCTTGGAGAAAAATGGCACAATCCAGGAATCCCAATTTCTAGAATTGGCCGGGTTGACACATATCTCTAGAACTATGAAAGTTAGTAAGTTGCTTCCAAAGGCAAAGTTGTAGAGAATAAAATTTTAGAGAACACGTGTATCAGGGTTTTCTCGAAAAACGTTCAAATCCTTGGGATTCAGTCACTTCTAGAATCAAAACTTTGACAGTTAGAAAGTTGCTTACAGAAGAGAATTAAATTTTAGTGAACACGTGTCTGAGGATTTTTCCTAAAAATGTCCCAATCTTTGGAATTCAGGCGCTTCCTGAATCAGGACGGATGACTCACATCTCTAGAACTATGGCAGTTAGAAAGTTGTTTCCAAAGACAAAGTTGTAGAGAAAAATTTCCCAATCCTTGGCAATCAGTCACTTCTAGAATCAGGAGGGATTACTCATATCTCTAAACCTATGACAGTTGGAATGTTGCTTTCAAAAGAAAATTTGTAGAGAATTAAATTTTAGTGAACACGTGTCTCAGGGTTTTAAGGAAAAATGACCCCATCCCGGAATATATCCACTTCTATAATTGCCGTACTTCGGGAGGGTTTTCAATTTGCAATGCTGATAGGTTCGAACCTGTTCGGTTTGCCACATCTATTCTGATACGTACGGGTCTTTGGTTATGTTTTTCATTTTGAATTTAACTTTTTTCGTTAGATTTTCAATTTTGAACCATCATCACCATCAATTTAAATTTTACGTTAACTTCTTTGGTTTCAAATTTTGGAAAATATTAGCGCTTTCAAGTGTTTTGTAACAAGATATCATCGAACACAAAAAGTTCTTATATACAATCAATTGAAAATCTCAATTTCCAATGAAACCACTTCAATTAAATTTAAACTGCCGCGCCGTAATGTAATACAATATCCAATTTACTTTGAACGTATTTTACTCAGCGAACAACAATAAAAATAATTGATGATAATTAAAATGTGTGCTACTTCAATATCCGGATGCAGTTACAACGTTCGCAACATATTATTTTGAAATATCACATGCAGTATGTTGTCAGAAGCTAACAAATTTCTGGCTAATAATAAAAATATGATTAAAATTTACTGAAAGTTTTAATGGGAGAAAAAAAGTTGATTAAGGTGTCAAGATATAATTGTTGATGAGAATGTTTCAAGAAATATGCAAATCTTTGCATTTGTATCGTTTTATAGTACCGATAAGAGGTTTGTTTATCAACTGTGAGGTCAGTCGCACATTATTAACAAGAAATTCCATTCGATCATAACAGAAAACATCTTTTACCCATGACTGTGATGATCACCAAGCATATTTTCGGTTCGGAAAGCCAGAGTATACTAAAGAGACTATTGTCGCTACTGTGAAGAGTTAGTTTATCAGTTCTTCTAAAATTATATTCAAGGAGTTACTATATTCTGCATAGAATTATGAAATTTTCAAATTTCCTGCTCGTTATGATAATTTTATGAAAGCGACAGACTTTATATCATACGATTTTATATCATATGACAAGAGGACGCAATTTAAAAAATTTCAAAGCTTCCACTTCACTAAATTCAACTTCTTGTTCCTTTTTGCTAATCTACATTCCGAAGTAAATGCATCATTCGAAGTTAGACGAAATGAATACACAAGCCATAAATTGAAAATTTAATGTAATTTCAGTGTTATTTGGTCGACGCTATTTTACTGGTGGCCGTATACGAATCGATTCACAAGCTTTTGATTCGTGATATATTGGATTTACAACAATACGAACGAATTGACCAAAATTGTCATAAAATTTTGTTTGAACATAAGTTTTCAGTTTATTTTGGACGTACTGTACATGTATAGAGATTTGAGGTGAAGTGGGTTTTGTCGGGAGAGTGGTTGTATCAAATGCGGCGTAGCATTGGTACATTAACATTTTAGCCATTAACGAAATACAATTGAGTATTAGAGTTATGGAAATTAGTTATGTGATTTTCAGCATTCTATCGAACTCACAACGGAATTCAAATCAACTAAATTGCATTATGTTTTGACTAATTCATTTTCAGTTGATCAGTCGTTTAGACATTTGCTATAAATTTTGTTACAGCCATAATACTCATGACTTTTTTCACAACAGACAATTTTTCCAGAAACAGAATTTTCTTTTATATTTACCGAACGAAGTTTTACACAGGCTGAGCCACAAATGTCAAAATTATCTTGCATCTCATTTTTCGTAATTCTTGAATCTAATGAAAAAAGAGATGCAAGATAATTTGTGGCGTAGCCTGCTTTTGTAAAACTTCGTTCTACTGAGAAAAAAGTCGGGAGAACCGGGATTGCGGGAATTGTTAATATATAGATTATTCTTGCACCTAGTTTATTGATTAAGACATATTCTACGTTGAGCAGTACGATTCCCTATAAAACCTGTATTCGTCATCGCAAGAATGTCGATGATTAGACCCGTACGAAGTACAAAGGTCCTATATGTTTACTACAAACAACTTTACAATGTTACAATATGGGGTAGATCGAGGCGGGAGTGACGGGGATGCATTTAATGTCGTCTAGAGATGACGAATCAGCAAAAAAGCGACTGCACCGATCGCCCTAAACCCTTTTCCCCCTGAAATGTACATGTGTCCCGTGATTCAGGTTCAAAGATGAGCAAAATCGGTTATGTAGTTCCGGAGTTATGGTCGAAAAAGTGACCAAAGACATGGTTTTTCGAGGGTCGGTGAAACTTTTTCGCAAATATCTCATCAAGTATAGCATGGAAATTGTTCATTTTGGTGTCAAATGAAAGCATTTGATCTCACAAAACTGGGAAAAATTTTTTTGTGGAAATTGGGTCAGTGGTCTGGGCACTGGGACCGATAGAATGATCGAAATTGAGGCCATATCCGAAATCAGATGGTTTTTCATCTATATTTGCTCAACTATGTAATATGGAGATTTACTGTCGAAGGCAAAGTTGTAGAAAATAAAATTTTATAGAACACGTGTTTCAGGGTTTTAAGAAAAAAATGCCTAATCCTGGAATATGATCACTTCTACAATTGGGCGAGATGACCCATATCTCTAGAACTATGGAAGTGAGAAAGTTGCTTCTAAAGACAAAGTTGTAGAGAATACAATTTTAAAGGACACTTGTTTCAGGATTTTAGGGAAAAATTATCAAATCCCGAGATAATGCAACATCTAGTATTGGGAGGTGTAACGAAATAATATTTTCAGCTACTATTTTAACACAAATAATCTCTATTTCTTTCCTATAAAAATTAATCTTCACAAAAAACACTGGTTCTTTCACAAAAAGCAACCAAAAATAATTAATTATTTATTTAAAGTATCTTAACCTAACTTGCGCAACCACTTATAACTATAAGTACCTCTTTACGTTGGGTGGTGAAAACGACTTAATTTTATGACACGCAATCATTTTCGAATAATTAAAATACAGATAATCCAAGTTATCCATTGTTGCCTCAATTTTATGTCAACATCAATTCCTTTCGCACGTATCTAAAAGCTTTACAATTATGTTAATTTCACGTGGCAAATATGCTCCACCTTCTCTCAATCAGCGAGCAAGATTACCTTGTTAGCCACAAGCTTTTAATATAAATGTCCTCAATGATCTTTTTATTAAATACACACGTGTATAACTTTTGTTCACAGGTTTGATCACCACGAAGTACTCGACCCCACTGTTTTCACCGAAATAGATTCGCTTCTTTGAATCATCAATCGGTACGTCACTGTCACTCGTACAAATGGTTCTTCTGCCGTGCGCGTCATCTCTATGTCACCACAGGCGTTCTCCAAATTATCCCACCGGGTTAATTCAAAACTATCTTAGCCTAATGTTAGTATTCTCAAAAAAACTGATAAATGAAAGCCGAGTTACAGAGGGATGACAGATATCTATAAAATTACGGCAGTTTGAAGTTTGCTTCTTAAGGCAGAGTTGGTGAGAATTACATTTTAGAGAAAATAGTTTCAGTTTAGAAACTGCGTTGGTCCTCTTTGTGCCATCAAAATCAATGCTCTCAGACGTACTTCGGTAGTGCCTTTGACATTGCCTTGTGTAATTTCTATGGACCTTTGAAGTTCTTATGTTATAAAAGAACACAAAACATTGGATTGTTTTGCTCATTTCTATATTTAGATACGTTCGAGTCTTTTTGCAACATCTATTCTGTTTGCCACATCTGTTCTGTGTGCCACATCTATTTTGATACGTACGGGTCTTTGGTTATGTTTGTAATAAAATTTTGCTAAATTAGTGCCCTGATTTATTGTACTAATTTAATTGCATGGAGATTGCCCAAAATGCAACGGTGTAAAAAGCAATTCCATACTCGCACTCCTCCATAAAATGAGCATGTTTTAGCAGTTGCGCTGGGCCAAAACCCAGTTGGGTTAGAAAGGCTGGTAAGTAAGTAAGCTATTTTCAATAAGCCGCGATGGCGATGTAGTCTCAAAATTTATAGATGGTTCCTGAAGTGAATCTTAACTTTTGCACTTTCATTTCGTTTGCGCTAATTGGAAGTACGTCCAGGGAACTTAGAGGCTCTAAGTTAGAGCGCCCCTGTGTATTTGTGACCTTCGCATGTCTATTTCCACAAAACCCCTAAATTGAACTGGCGAATCAACCAACCTTTTTTTCTCATAAGTTTTTGATTTACAATGATTTATCTTGATTCATATGATTAATTGTATGGACAATTTCCTTGATAATAACATTGAAATTGATGTAATTGTGCAAAAAAAAACCAGTAATAAATCACTTATCTAAACACAAATCTCGCAATGCGCGAGTACACTTGAACCTGAAATTTTTCTCTGATTCCTACTGATTCGGTCGGTCGAAAAAATGGATTCAGAATGTATTACACTTGTATGAACGTTTTGAGTGCTAAAACTATACGCGTTGCAGTATTGTTTACACGCATGTGTTTTTCACTTAACCTTTACATTATACTGTCGGAAATACTCATGTAGTAATGTATCATTTTTTGTTTCAGTATGCAATAAAATTGGCATCTAAACGTAACGAAAAGAAATTGTCGGCTATAACAGAATTGACAACATTAGACGATAAACCTATTAAAATAATTGACATTGGTCAACGTGATAAAGATCGTGATAAGGATAATAGAGATCGAGAACGAGAATGGAATTACAAGAACAGTCACCACATTAACAATAATCATCAGCAATCTAATCACACATCACATGTAAGTCTCTTTTTATTCATGTAATCATATTTTATGGTTGAAAAAAGTTCAATTCGTCGCTTAATTTCATTTAACTTAACAAGTACTCGAGATACACCATCTAGATCACTCAGTGATTAATTTCACTCGACACAATGAACATTTACGATTACAAAAGAGCATGTTTATTATGCAGTAAGATAATATTTTCGGTGAAAAAAATGTCAGTGCTAAATAAAACGTTTTCAAACTGTAAATGGAAACAATGTGTAACTTCTAACTAATGAGTTCAGACGAGCATATTTATTATCCTTGAAAGATTCGTGCGACATCGTGCACTAATGTTTTTTTTCCATTTCGGGAATGTTAAAAATTTATTTACGAACAAAAGTGGAAAATTTTTAGATGATTATAAATTTCTTTTTATTGCTCGGTATGTGCATTTTTACCTCGAAATTAATTTGTTTCATTTAACGAAGTGTTCGGAAATTTTTAATTGTAAAATATTGTTTCAAAGTTTGTAAACTTTTTCATACATAAAACGTTGTTATTTGGAGCAATACATTTTTCGAAAATTATAATTTTTTCTAAAATGGAAAGAGTTTAAATATTAAACTTTTTATGCAGCGATACTTCGTCCTTTGCACAATGATGGAAGTTTATACAGCGATAAATTTTCTGTTTTGTGTTATACTTAAGCTTAGGAATTTTTCGTCATGTATTTTTGCAAACAGAAATCACAAACTCAAAGAAAACGTAAAAACAGAAAATGTGTCGGTTAGATTCGCTACATCGCTACATCCGAAATCAGAATTTCACTATTTATTTTATCTATTATCACTGGGATGACGTTCCTACAAATATATGGCAAAAATTCGTATACCGTCAGATGATTCTACAGAAAGTTTGTGTCATAAACATTAACCTATCCGATTTCGATCAATGAACACAGTTGTTTTACAAAAAAGTGATAGGGTCGTGGGTCTTAACGGGTCGTTTATAAATGACGTCCTATGTTTTGGACACATTTTGACCGGCTCCCGCTATAGTCCTATATTTGGACCCGTACGAAATACAAAGGTCCTATACGTTTACTACAAACAATTTTATTGTAAAATGGGGTAGATCGAGGTGGGAGTTGGAGGGATGCATCTATTATTGTCCCGAGATGACGAATCAGCAATAAAAAAATGTCCGTCCGTCTCCACATTTTTTCCAAACGGCTCACCCTGATCTTTTTCCCCCTAAAGGTACATTTATCACATGACTCAAATTCGAAGATGAGCAAAATCGGCCAAGTAGTTCCGGAGACATGGTCGAAGAAGTGGAGGACGAACGTGAAATTTTCTCGCACAACTTTTTCGCAAATATCTCAGCAAGTATAGCGCGGAAATCGATCATTTTGGTTTCAAATGAAACAATTTTATCTCACAAAACTGGGAAAATTTTTTTGTGGGAATCGGGTCAGGGGTCTGGGCTCTGGACGAAATTGAGTTTCTTGGCCATATACGAAAGCAGTTTTTCGTCTATATTTCTTTGACTATGCAATGGGCAGATTTGCTGTTAAAGGCAAAGTTGTAGATAATAAAATTTTAGATAATACGTGTTTCAGGGTTTTAGGGGAAAATGGCCCAATCCTGGGATATGACCACTTCTAGAATTGAGAGGGATCACCCATATCTCTTGAATTATGAGAGGTAGAAAGTGGCTTACAAAGGCAAAGTAAAAATGCCCCAATCCAGGGATATGATCACTTCTAGAATTGGGAGAGATAACCCATATCTCTAGAACTACGAGAGTAAGAAAGCTGCTTCCCAAGACAAAGTTGTACAGAATAAAATTTTAGAGAACACGTGGTTTGGGGTTTTAGGGAGAAACGGCTAAATCCTGGGATATGACCACTTCTAGAATTGCCAGAATAAGAACAGAAAGTTGCTTCCAAAGGCAAGTTGCACAGAATAAAATTTTAGAGAACACGTGTTTCGGAAAAATGATCAAATCTCGGGATAAAGCAACTTCTAGAATCGTGAGGTATGACTTATATCTGGGCGATTCCATTGGTAGGTTGCGAGGGAACCATGTGTCCGTGCTAAACCGTGCACATATGAGATTTGTGTTGTATGAAGAAAATTCCTCTATAGGTTCAATGTACAACTCTTTCATGCGAGAGAAGTCCAACCTTTGCATTCTTAGCCAGAAGACGGTTCCCTCGTAAAACATTTTCCAACTTTTCAATGGAATGGCCGATCTATAAAATTACGGCAGCTTGAAGGCAGTTAAAATCAATGTTCTTAGACGTACTTTGGTTTTGGTAGGGCCTTTAACATTACCCTGTGTAACTTTTATGGGTCTTTGAAATTCTTATAGTTATAAAAGAGCACAAAACATTGTATTGTTTACTCATTCCTATAATTAGATACGTTCGAGTCTTTTTGCAACATTTATTCTGTTTGCCACATCAATTCTGATACGTACGGGTCTTTGGTTATGTTTTCATATACTTTTAATATGGCGGCGTGTCGCGCTTGCCTAGCATTGAATAAAACATTTATTGCATCAACATTTCGTTGTGCAGTAACAATGAACATTGCTTTTTATAGCTGCAGCAGTAATTTTTTAATTTTTTTGGATTAGCTCGACTTCTTTTTCCAATTCCATTTTATTCTGGTGGAATTTCCAATGTACTTTTTGGGTGAATTTAGAATAACGATTTCAATTCGCAAACGAAAAATTTTATATGTGTGAAGAAAATAAGGTTCTGAAGGAATCCGAAACTGAATTTATTTGATAAAGAACGCATTGGCATTTTCTTATCTTGTGAAGTACTCACCTGCAATGTTATCAGTACCATGTGCAAAATATTTCACAAACCACGCACTTGTTAAAGTTTCTCTTCTCTCTTCTTTCAACATTATACGTCATCAAAAAATAATTAGATAAAAGCAAATTATCAAAGAAATCATTAGGAAGGGAAAAATATAAAAAATGTTGTAAATGTTAAATGCTTACATCTAAAATACTTAGGAAATATGAAGGCACGAAAGGTAAAATAAATGGAATACGTCCAGGGGAATATGAAATGTTCATACCACGACTCCCGCTCCCAGGATGCCAACTATTTACCTTGCCTGTGGTTTTTTATTCAATTTGTTTATCTCTTGTAGATATACATTATCGCTAAGAGAATAATTTTACATCTAAAATCTGACTGTGTAAAGCATTAAACTGTTAAATGAATTTTTCAGTGCATTGACAACACGTGCACTTAAATTATGTTGAAGATTATGATGAGTCACTCCTATGTTAGGTATTTTGAAAGAAGAAATTTTTTATAACATTTCCACTTGACTGCTAAGTATTGTATTATCATAGTATTAGAGCTAATGCTGTCTTTAAATCTTATACTTCCTCTCAATTTTCTTAATAACAACGACAGAACAAACTTCCACCCCAAGATATAACTGTTTTTCAACACACCAGAAGTTATAGTAGATCGTATGTCAGGTCTAACACCTTGGGTACAGCTCCGGGAAATCTTTAAAAAACAGCCTTGGGTAGACCTTTCCGCATATGCTCAATAGTCTACGAACGTTATTTTTAAATTTTTGGTCTTATTAGTCCGGGTCACGGACATTACTTTTAAAACTAGCGTGATGCTTCAGCAAAGGGTCGATACTTTCTACGTGCATGTGGCGCGGAATTTGTCAGCAAATGAACAAAATCTCGAAACTTTCATCCTTGAAACTTAAATAACTTTTCTTTGAAGACTGGTCGACCCTCCACTTTTTCACAAAATTGTTTATTTATTTAATTTAAAATATATTATGGCATAAAGATTTTATACCTTTAGGAGATTGACTAAGAATTTACCCTCAATGGAGAAAAATTTATATTTCCATTTTACGGTCTAAAAACGATTCAAGGTAAATTTATTACAATAAAGTGGAAATTTGAACAATGAGGGTGTTTGCAATGCTGTAATCACACCGGTGTGTTCCTTCCAGAAATCCTTGTTGATTATGTAAAATAAGTAGAAAAAATTTGAGTTAGGATTTTTAGGATTTTCTTTTTCGTATCTAGACACATTATTCATAATTTATGGGGTGTAAGTGTATCAAAGCTAATAGTTATTTACTAGTAAGAATAATTTGCGAAAAATTTAACACGATCAAAGGCGGTACTCACTCCATTTAATCACAGCAAATCCGATAAATCTCCATCATTTCAGTTTAATTAATTATTTCTTCTAATTAAAAAGTTTCATTTTTTGTCGCGGAATATTTTCTCACAACATGCTCATTGCCTGCCATTGTGTCTTTATGAGAAACATGTTAAATAACTAAGTTGTCAGACCCGTGAGAAATTTGGACGTGCACACTGGGACTTAGCTAAGACCCTAAAAATTAGCGTCGTCTGGGCCGTACGTGTTTTTTCTGTGTAAATCGGGTAATTTCTATCCGAATTTTTTTATTCTTCTTTTGTTTTAAAATTCACAGGGGTGGATGAAATCAGGACAGAATTTATTAATTATAGCGGATCTGGTGGGCGTGGGAACCAATGGCTTTTACCGTACCTGCTGACTGGAGCTTCAGTGTTATTGCTCCGATTTTTAAGAAGAGCAACCGTAAGGTTTGCAGTAACTATCGTTCTTGAGTGTGGTTGGTAAGGTGTACGCGAGTGTACTTGTGAGTCGGGTTAGGAACATAGTGGAAGGTGTACTGGGTGAGATTCAGGGTGGTCTCAGGCATCTGAGGAGATGTCAGCATCAGATTTTCTGTCTCAGGTAGACTATCGAAAAGCTTTATGAAAAGAACAGGGACTTATACCTATGCTTCATCGACTTGGAGAAGGCATTCGACCGGGTACGAAGGCAGAAACTGTTGAGAGTCCTTAGCGAGTTCGGTGTCAATGGGAGTTTACTGTGTGTCATTAAGGGCATATATTCAGGGAGCAGGGCCGCGGTAAGAATAGCGGGCGAAATAAGCGAGTCTTTCGAGGTTAATGAGTGCGTTCGTCAGGGTTGTTATCTCTCCCCGCTTCTGTTCATAATTCTCATGGACAAAATTTTCAAGCAGGCCATCTTGCAAGAGAAAGGTTGAGGTGAGTGAGGTATTAATAAAAATACTGACCTATGCGGATGACTTGATTCTGTTGACAGATAATCCCAGGGATTTATAGAATGGGGGACTGCCTGAACGCCGCATGTAAGGAGTACGGGATGAAGGTAAGTGTGGAGAAAACTGAGGTTATGCACGTCGGCAAATCTCGGAAGGGGATTGCTTGCAGTCTGAATGGGGAGGAGCTGGAGCAGGTTTCTGAAGTCAAGTACTTAGGAACCATTTTTTCAGAGGATGGCAAGCTAGTTGGGGAATTTGAGGAAGGAAGGAAAATGGGAAACACGGTAGCCAGGTCGCATGTATTCAACAAAAGTCAATTTCTAGGCCGTTGATTCTGTATAGTAGTGAGAATTATGTGGATTTCGGATATGACGTGCATGACCTGGAGGTTTCTAATATGAGGGCTCTTAGGTGAATAGCGATGGTTAATCGGAGGGGGTACATTAGAAACGGCGACAATAGGGAAAACTTAAGAGTTTCGTCAGTGGCAGAGGAGGCAAGGGCTAGTCGTCTACGCTGTTTCGGGATGTGAACGTCAAAATCGTCAGAATCAGGATGATACAAAATCCTAGGGAGTGATCCAGAGGTATCATGTTCCGTATTTTCACCCCTTGATTTTGTGGTCCCTTGATTTTAACGCTCCTGTATTTTGACTCCTCCGGTTTGTTCGTCCTGTATTTTGTACATCCAGATTTGGAAGTCACACCAATTAAATCAGATTTAGAAGTAAGGGGACTTTCTCTAAGCGAACAAACCATCTCCTTGGGAGATAGAAGGGCATGGAGGGGTTTGTGTCATAAACACCTCACACCGAACGGGGAACTTATAGTCTATAAAGTTTGATGATGACGAGGATGACTGTTTGAGGTGTAATCGAAGGCCTAACAGTTCAATAAAAACTTTTGATCCGATGCTAGTCTTTAGGGCTCAAAAAATTGTTTTTTTTTTTTGCTTTAGAAAAAATTGATAAGAAAATTTTTGCCCATGAAAGTATGGGTCTGAGGCCCGTCCTTATGGCCCCAGGTGGCTCTAAAAGTTTCCTCATAAAATTGTTCTTCCTTTGTTTTAGAAAAAATTGATAAGAAAATTTTTGTCAATGGAAGTATGTGTCTGAGGCATTTTTTTAGGTCTTAAGGTCGGCCCCAGCCCAAAGAATTGGTTTATGATTGTAATTGACTTAAATTAAGAAATGTCGAACGTTGGAATTCTTTCGTTCTGCATCATGTATTTGCATGCATTGACACTTTTATACTGCATGCATTATGCACTTTTCTAAACTTTTCAAAAACTCCAATTTAGAAATTTTCCATGAAATTAGTTAACATATTACCACATCTTTCCCAAATTTCCCCATATACATATTTTGTAAAAACCCTCAAAAACGATGGTTGCTGTGTTACAAAATGAACAATTTCGCTAAAGTTTAATTAACACAAAATTATTTTCACCAACCACCGCACCACCGAACAACACAAAAACTTTATAATATTCTGGATATGGAAAGCAGCACTTAAGCTTATTTCGTCTAGAACGAGGAGGAACTAAAGTGCTGTTCGTTTACATTGAACGGATGAAAATAATAAAGTCATTAAGGAACTTCATTTAATGTGTTACATAATATGGCATAGTCAGTTGTACATAGAATTATATGTAATAGTTGGGTATAGACACGATTTCAATTTATATGTATAATTAAGCAACAGAATAAGTGCTGTGTCAAGACTGCTGTTGCCTTAACATCGGAATGTATGTTTGGCATAAGAGCATGGAAATAAAACAAGATTTCGTGTATAACACTTAAATATCATGGATTCATAGCTTTGTCGCTTTATATGGACATGTCATATGCACATCTGACATTGCATAAATTGTGTAAAATATTTTGATTTGTTGCATGATATTAATAAGTTTGCATTTCGGATGCCGCTTATTTTGGAATCAAAATAAATTCAAAAACACGGAACGCTTCTGTTGACGTTATACTTAGTTTCATTTTCTTAGCACGTTGTAAATTCGAAGAATTTCTTCAGTTACCAAATTAAAAGAATCACCCCAGATGCGTTCCGGGTTTTTCTCGTGATTTTGGTAACTTGAGAAATTCTTCAAATTTACATTGTACTAAGAAAATGAAACGATGTACTGCGTCAACGTTTCATTATGCGGTAACAATGGAATTAATAGTTACTAGCTACTAGCTGGTGCCATTTTTTTCCTTGGACAATGATACCAACTGTTTTTTCGTTTTGGAATTGTCTTGTATCACAGGTCCATCTACAGTCTTAACAAGATAACTTGATATGACAACTAGAAGAATTTATACCTTCCCTTAAATATCGCGAGAACCCGGACTAAAACGAAATAATTTGCGAAAATTCTTCAGCTTTTTTGTCTCTAGGTCGTTGAATTCCTTTTCCATAAAATGATTTTAAATGACCCCCACCTTTTGAATGTCTTTCATAAATTTAAAGAAATTATCTTTTCATACAATAAATCCAGCGAAATTATCTTATTTAAATACGAAAAAAAAGTCTTTCTTCCTTTATTTCCGTATTTTCCCGCTTTCCTTTTTATTCAAAAAAATTATTATTTTCCTCTTTTGCATGAATAACGCTATTCAGTTCAGTTATGAGATGAATACACGAAAACCCCTTTTATTACAGGAGAGAGAAAAAGGACTGTATAATCTCCAATAAAAACTTTCAGCTTTTCATCATAAATCTTATAAAATGGGTTGTAAAGTAAAGTGCACACGACGAAGAAAATTGTTCACCATCTTATAAACAGCATACATGTACATGAATTGAATAGAATAATTTGAAAAGAATTGTAATGCGCAAATTGTCAAAACTTTTATTGGGACGTATCACTGTAATTTTATTGAAAAGACAAGAAGCGTTCTTCCGCACAATAGAAAATTCATGAAAATTGTGATTTATTCTTCAAAGCACAAAATAAAAATGTTACAGAAAAAGAAGTTAGAGGAGTAGGAATTGCAGTTCTTTTTTTTCTGCTTATCATTGACAGTTGCAGGAATTTTGTTTTAATATGGAAAAGATCTCATACTCTGTATTTTCTACAACTATAGTCATCAACACAAGAACAAGAAAAGAGTCTATCTTTACGTAGTATTAAGGACGCTTAAGTGTGCACACTGCTTACGAAAGAGCCATCTGTCGGAATCTTTTTAACTAATAAAAATTTGTATGGAAAAAGCCGCAATTTTCTGTAACTTAAAGCCTTAAATGAAAATGAATGCTTATGTCGTCACTACATACTTAACCTATTCCCAAACAAAACTACGGAAACACTTTTGAAGAAAACATTTCCATTTGCTAGAAATGTGAATTCCAATATTTCACTGCAAAAGTCAGTCTTTCAGCTTTTCCATTTAACAAATACTTCAAAACGCATAATTTTTTCGACCAATGTGTTTGCTCACTTAGTTTTTAACTGAACATTTAATTTAAATGACAGAAAATATTTTCTAAAAGTCAGAAACTGATACAAAAAATTTCGAGTTGATGATTGCAAATACAAATGGCCGCCATCTTTGTTGGCTTTTGACGTTTACAAATATTGGCAAATGTATATCAACTCAAAAAGTTTTTATCCATTTCTGACTCGTAGAAAATGTTTTCTGTCATTTAAATTTATTATTCAGTTAAAGATTAAGTGAGCAAACACATTGGTCGAAAAAATTATGCGTTTTGAAGTGTTTATTTGAAAGACTGACTTTTGCAGTGAAATATTGGAATTCACATTTCTAGCAAATGTAAAAGTTTTCTCCAAAAGCCTAGGCAATTTTGTTTGGGAATAGGTTAAGTACGTAATGACGACATAGGCATTCGTTTTCATTTAAGGCTTTAAGAGGAAAACGTTACAGAAAATTGCGACTTTTTCCATACAAATTTTCATTAGTTGAAAAGATTCCGACAGATGGCTCTTTTGTAAGCATTGTGCACTCTTAAGTTTCCAGGTAGTTAGATTCAAAACCTTTGACTATGCTGTTAAATTTTTCCTCTAATCTAGGTAGATGATGACAGATGACGTTGCTTCAGAAGCGGCGCCATCTGTTATCATCTCTCTGACTTAACATTTTACAATTTTATTCTTATAGGTGATGATTAACCTAAAAAAATTTTGCCGATTTCTAATAATTTTTTTGTAATGAGTTAGAGATGAACGGGTCGACCATTTTTCGAAACCCGACCCGGACCGAACCCGACCCGATAAAATTTTTCGAAACCCGAAACCCGAATTGTTTCACAACCCGACCCGATTAAAATTTTCGAAACCCGAAACCCGAACTGTTTCAAAACCCGACCCGGAATGAACCCGACCCGATAAAATTTTTCGAAACTCGAAACCCGAACTGTTTCAAAACCCGACCCGGACCGAACCAGACACTCAAGTTTTTCGAAACTCTTAATCCAAATTACTTCGAAACAAAAATTATTTCAACGCCCGACGTCTGCATTCTTCACGGACCTTAGACTAAAACAAAATTCGTGTAATGTAAGATGATAAAATTTAGACGAGTTTTGCAAAATATAAAAAGTCAATAAAGGATCGGGACCCGAATAAAATGATACAACAACCCGACCCGGACCGAACCCGACCCGATAAAATTTTTCGAAACCCGAAACCCATGAACCCGAAAAAAACAATTCGGGTTCGGGTCCGGGTCGGGTTTTTTGAAGTTTCGGGCAACCCGCTCATCTCTATAATGAGGTGGCGCTGACAGCGACAATTGCGGCGAAGGGTTTAACTATTACATGACCTATTGCTATCACAACTTATTAAGTCGTTGTCCAAATCCATCACATGTTGAACACTCTCATAATCAGTTTTCTCCACAGTTCAGTCACTTCTGCTGTATTTGTCCATAAGTTAAAAGTCATTTAAGAATCAATACGTACTTTTTTATAAATTCGATCAATATTCCTTAATTACATTACGTTAAATATGAGAATTGCGTGAAACTACATTCGTTCAAGCATTAATAAGTAATCGAATTGTGGATCGATATAATTAATATTCGATATGATTATTAAATGGCACACAGCTTTAAATGAAATACGTATACTATAAATGTGCATGGCGGATATAATCTCTGTCAGACGGTTGAACCGATGTACATGCATGTAATGTACATGGAGAGGCACATTTTGAAATTTATGACGATGAATGTGCATAAAACCAGAACTCTGGTAGAAGTATTGATATTGCTCGCGGGCTTTATGTTTATTTAAACTGGTTTTATATCGCAATTAATAAATTGTCGCCACCAAATGCAATAAAATATGTTTTTATTTTGTTCAATTAAATTAACATAAAATATTTATACGTTGGTTTTTTTTACCATTTTCATTTAATTGTCATCCCATTTATCAAATATTTAATTTCAAATGCAAAGTACAGTGACTTCATGTGATATTTATGAATTGATAATTGTGTATAGTTTACGCTAAGAACTCTTACATTTCAAATTTCTGATTTGCGTCGAATCAGCCTCACGGTGGCTTCATGACGACGGGAGCTGCACTTCTGTCACTTCATATTCACTCCAATTCCTTCGATAGAAGGAACGCATCATTTCTTATTCATTTCATAGGCTCTTTGCTTTCGTCAAGTTCACTGTTACGGATATGGACGGACACGATGTCCTCTAACGATCTATCGATATGATATTACATCCTTAGTCGATCGAAATTTTCAGTCATTCTGGACAAAAAATATTTCCGACATGCGTCTATTTTCTTATTACCTTTATCTGTATTGAAGCAATCAATCTTCCTTGCCTATCATTTTTTGACAAATAAACGTCCAAGCAAAATTCAGAGTCAACAAACGTCAAAATGACATTTATTATTCTGTTCGAGCTCTAAAATCTACAGTCCTAATTTTAATTAAATTTCGACTTGAACACTTTATGTTTAGACCCATACGAAGAACGAAGTTCTTCGAAAAGGGGTCTATTGCGTTTACCACGACGTTTGTAACCAGTCGATTTTCGACCCGGGACTAGGGGAGCATCGATCATGATCCTTAGATGGCGAATCAACAATGAAAAAAATGTTCGTCCGTCCGTCAACACGATAACTCGAGTAAAACTCAACCGATTTTCAAAAACTTTTGTTTCGTAAAAGGTAATCGAAAAATCATTTATGGGATTGGGATTTTGGCCCTTGGACTCAGCCGGGTCCCCAAAACTGAGTTTCTACTAGCGCCCAACGTGTTTGTTTACGTAAATCGGGTAAATCCTGACCGATTTTGTTGATTCTTGTTCTATTTGAGAAGTAGCCGAGTACCGAATTATATTCAATTCATTGGACGCGGTGCCTGTGCTCAGATCTCAAGTGGGGCTTAGGTCGGTCCTAAGGTCGGTCGGCCCTAATCAAAGAAATTTTTTGTCTATGTTGCAGAGCAAATTGAGGAGAAAATTTTTCTTTATTTGAAGGTCAATTTTGAGCTTTCTGAAAGGTTTTTTTACACCATTTCTTCGAACGTAGTTTTCAATATTGCCCTATCGGCAATTTCCAATTTAATTTAATGTGAACGTAAGGCAATATTTACTTAGATAGTTCGAGTCTTTTCGTAACAGCAACTCTATTTGCCGCATCTATTCTGATGCGTATGGGTCCCTTCATATGTTTTTTCCTCTTTATGTCAAGATTCAGATCAAACAAGAAAGAGTGTGATGGTTATTTGGTGGTTTCTCGTGAATATTTCTTTAATGATAAGGTTTTTTGTTCAGTGTTGTAGAGAGAAAAGTAGCGAATATTTTTGTCCATGGAAGTATGGTTCAGAGGCCTCTCCTAAGTGCTCTAGTTCGATTCGAAGATTCGAAAATTTTTTTAAATATAGGTAGGTTTTCGCCGTTGCTTCGGATGGGTTTTTAGACCCGTTCTTTACCACGACGTTTGTAACCAGTCGAATTTCGATCCGGGAGTAGGGGGGGGAGCATCGATCATGGTCCTTAGATGACGAATCAGAAATAAAAAAAATGTCCATCCGTCCGCCTGTCAACACGATAACTCGAGTAACACTCAACCGATTTTCAAAAACTTTTTTTCTCTGAAAGGTAATCGAAAAATCTTTTATGGGATTGAATCTGGGCACTGTCGACCCAAGGGCCGCCGAGTGGTTTTTGGTATTTTGTGCATAACTCGCGTAAATCTTTTCCGATTTTCAAAAATTTTTCTTTATTTGAAAGAACTGGGCATAGCCGACAATTTATGGAAGATTTTTTTTTGAATTTGAGTCCTTGAACTTAGCTGGGGCACTAAAATCGAGTCTCTGCTAGGGCTCTATGTGTTTTTTGTCCATAACTCGGGCAAATTTTCTCCGATTTTCATAATTTTTTTTTGTTTGAAAAACCTGAGCATAGCCGACAGTTTATAAAAGAAACATTTGCCTGTGCTTAGGGCTCAAGTGGGCCATGTCGGTCTTAAGGTCAGCCCTAACCAAAAAAACAAATTTTTTTTGATATGTTGCAGAGGAAATTGAGGGAAACATTTTTGGCTATGGAATTGTGTGTCCGAGGCCTTTACTTAGGCCCTAGGTCGGTACTAAGGTCGACCCTAGCCCAAAAAATGGTTTTTTCTGTGTTGTAGAGAATATTGAGTAGAACATTTGTCTATATTTGGGGGTCAATTTTGTGCTTTCGGAAAGGTTTTTTTACACCGTTTCTTCGGACGGGTTTTTCAATATTGCCCTATCGGCAATTTCCAATACAACTTAATGTGGACGTAATTTTATACACTTAAGAGTAAAAGCAATATTCACTTAAATACGTTCGAGTCTCTTCGTAACATCAACTCTGTTTGCCGCATCTATTCTGATACGTACGGGTCCCTTCATATGTTTCCATATTGCTCTTTCGGCAATTCCCAATCCAATTTGTGGATGTAATTTCGTACACTTAAGAGTTAAGGCAATATACGTTCGAGTCTTTTTGCGCAACTTCTATTCTGTTTGCCATACCTATTCTGATGCGTGCGGGTCCCTTGCATATGTTTCATCATTTATTTTCACATCAATATTCCAGCATAAAGAAGAAATATCCAAATACTGTTCAAATCGAGATTTACCAGACTGTAGAACTAAACGGGTAAAATTGAAATTAACAATGTTCACAGACTTCATATTCTTGTTTAAAAACTCGTCATTTATTCACCTAGCTACCAATCCACGCCCCATTACAAGATTTGCTTTTATTATAACGCATTTATTGCGGATTAAAAGAACATTTTCAGGTTTTTTTTTCGTTTTTCATTAATTACCCTTCACTACTTTTCACATTATTCATCAAGAAGGTCCATATTTTTTGCGGGCGAATAAAACTCATCCCTGTCATCTACTACCCGCGGTAGTATTTTCGTACTTGACTTCATAATCTCATTCCTCTTAATTATTCATATACCTGTTTATTGACATACTACCATGTATCTATGTCTGCTTTCTCTAAAATGACATGAATTACTGAGATATTTATAATCGGATGTTATATCAACTAATTAATAGTAATGCTTCAAAACATAAATACACACAACAGAGGCAGATACTTAACTTGTCAATAGTATGTAATTTATCGTGTATCATAAACCACTTAAATCGAAATTATTGAATAAACAGAATACACTAAGTAAATATTTCTGTTTAATTGGACTTAGAATTTTAACAGGTGTTCATTATTTTCGGATAATTTTTACAGGGCATTTGAGATGCAAGAGTCTTTATTACTTTTACAAATCATTAAAAAATTGCGGACTTCTATTTTTAGAAGGAATTCCTTTATTGGGTATTTATGGATTTATGGTTCGGAAAATTAGCTACATAGTCCACAGACAGAAGACAGACGTACTGCTTGACTCGAGAAATCACTGAAAAAACATATGTTTCGTTTTACCAGTACGTGTAAAAAGACTGCTGGGGTAGCCATAAAAAAATCTCACAAATTGATTCCGTATGGTGACAGAAAATGTATTTCGGTTGCCACTGCTGAAAGACAAAAAAAAAATCCATTTTTGAGTTTTTTTAAGAAAGCTCATTTTATAATCTTTCCAAGAATACCGGGTATGATTTATATAGGCATTTTGCGATCAATTTCATTTACTATCCTGAATATTTTCCAGACTTTCTCAAATGAACTGTATCTTGAATAAGTAATGATTCTTCATTCGTAAGTAATGGGCATTTTTGATAAAGGGAAGACTGCCATAACAATTCAGTCATACCGGCTCGAGCCGATCGCAAGTGGTTTTCTGATGGATCAAAAATCAATAAAGCAGCTGGTACTGGCATTTACAATCCAAATACTCAAATTTCCATGTCCTTTAACTTAGGCTTAGGGAACCGAAACACGGTTCTTTCTAGCTCGGAACCGGTTCCTTGCATAGAAATTACAGATCGATTCAAAGTATCGTTTTTCTTAAACTTCTCATCGTAATGGCTAGCTGTATGGGTTGATAGGTTTTTATTTCACGAAATTTTAAACGAAGAAGAAGCAAAAACTAATGTATTTACATTCATATATTTCGTTCTGTAAAAATAATAACATCGTAGAACAACATGGAAGTAAATTTACTTGATCACGACGAAACGTTAGCAGAAGAGATTGTTTCCAGTTCTATCTGGAATTATTTTAAGAAAACGAAGGATCCGAATTGTTCGACGTGTTCAAGATGCGGCACACACATTCAGTGTAAGGGTGGATCAACGTCTGCAATGCGGAAGCATCTCAAGTTGAAACATGGAATAGTACCGGCTACTAATGTATCTGGAAGTACTAAAGGTATCGAATTGTGTTCGATTCTCATGTGTATTGTCCAGTCTCAAAATGTTTGTATTCAAGCAAGTAAATTATGAATCGGTAAACCAAAAACAAAGACTGACGGGTAACACAACAACAAATCTTCGAATCGACGAATACTTTGCAAAAAAGAAGAGCCTTCAAGAAACTATCTCAACGGCAAGCACTGACTTGCGACGTTGTTTGGTAGCAGATGACTTCACCGACGTACCTGCGGCTCCTAATACGATCAAAAGAATGGTGATGGAATATTCTGAAGATGTTCGAGAAAAAATGAAGAAAGCAATTCAAGACGAACTGTCGAAAGGAGTGCGATTTTGCGTTACGTTCGATGAGTGGACATCATCCAGAAACCGAAGATTTTTGAATCTTATCCTTCATGGAAAAGAATCAAAAATCTGGAATTTGGGTTTGGTACGTGTCAAAGGCAGCATGACGTCGGAGAAATGTTTGTAATTGTTAGAGGATCGTTTGAAAAAATTCGAAGTTACACTGAGATCCGATATAGTCAATATCATGACGGACGGGACATCTGTAATGACAAAAATAGGAAAAATATCACCGACTCAACAGCAACTCTGTTTCGCCCATGGTGTCCAGTTGGCAGTAATCGACGTACTGTACAAAACCAAATCTACGAAGGTAGCTGCTGTTGACATTGAAATTGATCTCAACGATGAAAGCGACTCAGATGAAGAAGAAGAAACGGAAGATGTTGATGTTCAAAATGGCTTTGGAGTAGAGTTTACTGGCGAAGACGAGGAAAATGACGTCAAGGAATCGTTTAAGTCAATCGTTGAAAAGGTCCGAAGAATCGTCAGAACGTTCAGAAGCTCGCCTTTGAGAAACGAAGTCCTACAATCATATGTTATTGCCGATTGCACAATAGATTCTCAAGGAAAAGGGCTCTCATTGATTTTCGATTCAAAAACTCGATGCAATAGTTTGGCCAACATGATGAGCCGATTTTACAAGCTGCGAAATTGTATCCAACCAAAATTCCCTTCTGGATTTAAAACCTCACATTAAGCCTCATAAATATTGGGGTCTGATTCTGAACGATGAGGAACTCGCTACAATTTCGGAAATTTCTGATGCATTGCTGCCGTTACAAGTCGCGGTCGTGGCTTTATGCAGAAGAGATGCTGTTGATGATGTTCGCACTTCAAAAATTGGAAGAACAGGACACCGAATTGTCTTTGAATCTTCATGCCGCTTTGTGTAAACGAATTAGTGAAAGAAGAAACGTCTTATCGGGCGTTTTACAATATCTTCACTCCGGTAGCAGTCCATCTCTGATCAATCGAGATGTTAGACAGATATTCGCCAGTCCATCAAGAAAGAAAATCGAAACATTGATCTTGCAGCTTATTAAACGTTGCCATTCCGATGATGCATCACAGGTATTGGCATTTGTGCACGTTGAATTAGCTCAGTAGCTCAAAAGTCAATTAATTTTTACAGGCTGACGACGATCCTAAAGATGATAATGACGGCAACGATGAAGGTCCGAAATGTAAAAAGAAAAAGATGACGGCGCTGCATACTGAGCTGGACAACGCTATAAAGAGGGCGTTAACTTCTAAGTCACCGCCGAATACCGATTGTTCTGACACCTTACAGGGTGACAAACATTTACTGAGATCCATTAGGCAAGAATTGAACTTGCTTGAAAATTGAGTCAATCGTGATTTTTTCTAACCAAAGCTTATGAATCTTTGCTGTGCATTAGACCCACGAGCATTGAGTCAGAGAGGGCGTTCTCCTCCGCCGGCTACATTTGTAGCAAAATTCACTTCTAAGTTTCGTGTTCCACATGAACAATTTGTTAACTAATTTTCGATAGAAAGACTGCCTCACTGTTCCCAATACAGGAACAAACATCAATATCATTCAATTCAGAATTCCAACGAACTGAGACACTGAGACACCATATTTCAGCATTTGCAGTAGCCTTGCCTTAATTTCTTTCGATTGCTTGAATTTATATTCGAGTCGGGACCCAGACTTTTCAACATTATTGTATTTTGGACAAGTACTGTCCTATAAAATAGAAATTTTGCTCAAATTTTTATATGAGGTAGCTGAATCTAAGGATAAAGTTCTGTAAAAACAAAGTTTTTCCCAGTTATTTCGTTGAACAACAATGTCGTAGTACACCGTGCAGATGATGTACCATTGAAAGAGCTAGCGTCACCACCGGTACAGTGTAAAATTTGAAAAATGGCGGTAAAATAATGTTTTTCATCATATAAAAAGATTGAAAATCTTATTTTGGCACTCACTGACGTCTAATAATATTTTCTCTCACTATACAATTTATGGGAATTATTTTTGTTATTGCTACCCTAATACTATAAGCATTATTTGACTGACTTTTAATGAAAAAAAAAACAATTTCGAATATCAGTCTGAACGTGATCAAGTTTGCACATTTTCTTCGGTAGCACAAATAAGCGTTTCATTACATAAATAAATAATAAAAAATCGACAGAATTTTATATTTCTTCCATAAAATATTTATTGCATTTATAACACAGCACCGCGCCACACTTCTGTGAATATTTACATTCATTATTAGCATGGATTTAAATGGCCACGCATAAACTATTCAAATTATTTATGACCGCAGCCACAACCCCTATTCGGCTAATTACAACATGTACAAAACATACAAATAGAGCGATACCTCACTTTCATTTGTTATGGGCAGACAGTAAAACGTCCGTGCAGTTAGTTTAATTTTTTTTTTCACTGAGCGATAGAATAATTTATCGGTGAAATTCTTGCATGAAGGGAATCTTCACACACAGGACAGAAAGTCTTTAGTTATTATGGTATTGTATGTTCATGACAAATATTGAACGTTCTAATTGTGTTCATTGGTTTAGTATTTTTCACAACACGATGAACTCAACGAGTCGGATCGATAAATATTTGAAGTTTAACTTTATTAACCGAATCGCTCACAAGATTTCCAGGAAATGATTGGTACATTACATTGTTGCTTGTTTGTTTGTTTTTTTGAAGAGTGGGTGGATTGTAGCCCGAGCCGAACGCAAGGGCAATAATCCATTGTCATCAACACATCAATTTGTAAGCAACAACGTAACATAGTATGCATTCTTGTCGAATTTATACACGAAATTACCAGGCCCGGACTGGTCGAAAGGGCGATCGAAAGCTTTTTTCAGCCTCATTAGCCCTTTTTTTTCATTTTCATTTTCAAAAATCATTTCGTTTTTTTTAACATCTTGCCTACGAAGGGCCATTGACCTTAAAAACTTTGCCGGCGGCGCTTTCATCATCCCATTTTCTATAGAACATCTTGTCTGCGAAGGGCCTCAAAAATTTCGCCTGCGGCGCAATAATCATCCCATTTTCTATTAAACAATTTCTTTAAAAAGGGCCATTTGCCTGGCGGCGCCAGAGTATCGCCCGACAGGGCGATTGGTTCCCAGTCCGGCCCTGGAAATGTGGAAATGCTGGCTGTAAAGACGTATTTACATGCCACAAACATGTAAAAAAATGCAAAATATAAAAAATTCTGTGACGGTGTCGCGAACTCAAACTGAAATGACAAATACTCCTCCCCCTCTCGCGATGAATAATTTTTGAACTTCCTCTATATCCCCCCTTCCCCCGGTAATGTATTTCTTTTCAAGCTTCATCGTCTACGACAAACGCCCGTGAGATATTTCGACAACGATGCAGCTGTCGAAGAAATCTGTCACCGCCTATTGAAATTTGTTTCCAGCCGATCAAGTTATTTCAAAATCCAGGCTTCAATTTGAGTAACTCTTGTTCAAGATGTACGGTTTGAGACAAAAATCTGTCCTTTGGACTCCACCATACAGCAGGTCCTATTTTCGGTAATTCAAATTACCGAAAATTACCAAAAATTTCCAAAAATTATCAAAAATTACCGAAAATACCAAAAATTACTGAAAATTACAAAAAATTGCCAAAAATTACCAAAAATTACCGCAAATTACCAAAAATTAACTGAAATTACCAAAAATTACCGAAAATTACTAAAAATTACCAAAAATTACTGAAAATTACCAAAAATTACTTAAAATTGCCGAAATTTAAAAAAAAAAATTACCGAAAATAGGCCCTGCCATACCGTCGGAATGGATTCTTTCTTTAGTTCAAATTACGCAGTTTTTCAAAGATTTTCCGTCTAACACAAAGAAACCTTGGTTTTATTAAATTTGAATAAAATATAAGTTAACTTTATTCAATTATAAATTTCTGTTTACATCCGTTAATTACCCAATCAAAGCTCGTTAACAAACTTATTATAAAAAAGTGTGTTGAAAGAAACCAAACTCACAAAGTTGCCTTTATCAAAACGCCACCAACGTACTGTTATAAAGAAACGAGGACATTTTCCGTTTTACTAATAGTAACACGACTCGTACCCTAAATAATCTATCTACGAACCCATTACGCTAATTGGAAAATTTAAATTAAATTTATGCTCAAAAGAGGAATTAATTTGTTTGTTTTGGGTTCGTGAGTTAAGTGTAACTCACAATGTAAATGACAGTGCAAAATAGCCTCTAGTTTGTGTAGTAAATTGTTGTTAATAAAAAAGGTTTTAGGTATTTCAGGATTTCACCAACGAAAACCGTAAATATGACGGTAGTGGCTTTGTTGGTGAAATTGTTTCCGTGATTGTCATTGTGATAAGTAATTAACGTGGAATTCATGTCAGTCGTCTTAAAAAATCGGGAACGATAAAACAATGAAAATGTTTAGACTGAAGCATGTTGAATAAAATTTTTCCCGCGGACCGTTCGCTTTCCTTGGTGCTCTTGCGAATAGTTTTTCTCAACGATTATTCACTGAGCATTCTTCTGTGACTTTTTAATCTGATGTTGAATTTCTAAGAAAATGGAGTATTATCTTCTCAAATCATAAGACATGCAGCTACTGCGAAATAAACGGAATGAATTTAATTTAAAAGCGCTACCGAAATTATTTCGTTTCGCTGATTCTGATTATCAAAAGCCAGTAATTCTTGGACATAAAGTATTAAAAAAAATGAAATTAATAAATGAATTTCGTGAAATCATAATAAAATAACGTTTTATAATTGAATATGCCAATGAGTCACGATTTCGTGTGGTTATTGACCTCGACTTTGCCGCAGGTCGACAAACTTCACACGGAAACTAGATTTTTTCTGCCTTAAGCATTTATAAAAATCATAGCATGGGGCTCAATCGTGGACTAGGTATGGATTGACGGGTCTCCATGGAATCCTACCAACTTTTCTCAGGCTATTACATTGAAAAAATTATCAAATGGCATGTTTAAAATATAGATAAATATAAGACACGAAAGAACGGCATGGACTTACAGGATAGTATGTCACACCCGTATCGCGTCAAAATTAATAGCTGTCAGCTATTAGCTAGGTGACAATTTTATTATCATTTGTACATCTTCGAGCTACCATTTCAATTGAAAGTGATTAAAAACGACGTTGTTCGCTGGATGACTCTCTCCTCTGTTTTTATATCGTTTAAACAATGCTGCACAAACCTCGCCATTTTTACGCATAAAAAAACCAATCTCATCTTTGATCTCTTCAACAAACATTTTTTTATATTAGTCTCTATATACACTCAGAATATACCGCATTGTATAACTAGGGACTTCCATATTGGATTTGGTATTTTTTTATGTATATGTATAATCAAAGCTATTCAAAATTGACGTCTGCTCAGTTGGTATCGTTGGTATGCTTTTTCGTTTTTCGTTTACTAAACAACTTTCGTTCGTTCAGTCTGAGAGTAGAATTTGCTCACGACGGACAAGAATGTTCGTTTCTTTGTTGGTTGGAAAGTTATTCCTATTTCAGACGCAAAATACATTTTAGTTGCTTGCTGGATGTGACGGGGAGCGCACGGTTTTTTCTTTTTCAATAAAATTAATACAACGTCTAGTTTTGTTTTCAAAATTAGATGCGATTCTCTTGCAGCTACGGAACTTTATTGGAGTAAATGAGTTTGATAACTTTTAGTCTTTTTTTAAAAGAAACATCAACGATTCATTTGTGCAGATCGACTAGAGTTAATGATTTTTTATGTTTTGTTGTAAATTCCGAATCCATTTCACCGGCGTATTTCGAGAAATCGACTTAATTTTTAAAAATCATTGTAAATGTGAAAATCCGTTTTGTGTGTGCGATTATACTTCTCTTTGGCAGTGTTCTTTAACGTCAAAAGCAGGAGCGAAATGATTTCAAAAAGCTTGACACCTCAGGGGGAATTGCACTTTGTGTAATTTCACACCAAAGTGGCTTTAGAGAAGCATTTTGGGCTTAGCTCAGACAGGATTTAGTTAGTTACGTTTATTATGTTGTGGTTAGTTTACATTTATTTACATTAACCATTGAGACACCAGCACATTTGTGTTGTGTTGTCTATGTTGCAGAGCTTCTGGATGACATAGTACTTGCAGAAAGTGCGAAAAAGTTTCTAAATATTTTGCGATGGTTGTAATAGACCCTTTTAGTGCAGTTTTATTTTGAATTTTTTCCTGCGTTACAATCGAATTTCGTTCGATATATGCGTAATTACGTAAAATACATGCGTAAAATCAGCAAACAAACAATGGGTTTTTATAGTGCCATCTTGAGTCAAATTATTCAAGTTTCAATTAAAATTCAAATGTTGAGCGGACTAAAAGGGTTTAAGTTTGATGGGGTTGCCTGAGTCGCAGAGCTCAAGCGATCTTTACGATCAAACGTCTTTACACACTGCGAAAAATATTTACAAGCGACATGTACGAATGGTTTTTATAATTTTACACCGCCGCCGTATTATATACGCGGTGAATGTATTTTCACCATTATTTAAATATTCTGTAGTATGCCATACGTAACGAACGTGTTATGAGCCCACATAATTCGTGCATGGCGTCCGTAATACGTGCACGATGGATAAAATACGTCCGCGGCGTATGTTATAGACACAATTCCTACGTCTCGCTTGTAGATATTTTCGTGAGTACAGAAGTAACTTGAGTTATAGAACTACGGCATAAGTTTGATTAATTAATGATCTAAGCGTTTCTGATCACATTCACTTAATTAAGAATTCGTTATTTGACCTAGTAATGGAAGGTAGCGATAAGTAATTGTAACTTACGAATTCCTTAATTGCGACAATCATAAGATAAGATAAGAAGCCGAGGTGGTAGCCTATCTCTAACGAATCGGATTTGTCATGGTCCTGACCACATCGGTAAAGTAGCGACATTCGCCTGAAATTCGTCAAGATCAAAATTATCTATAAAAGGAGGACTTTTGCCATTTGCATTTTGTCATTCTCTATGCTTTCAAATAAATCAGACGCTTTGAGCAAATCCCGTCTACCTCGATCCAAATGTCAATTAAGGATTCATTAGAAAATTTTGATCAGTACGGCGGGGGCAATTCAAAAATACTATTAGCAACACAAATTACATACTCTAAAAAGAGGGGGTTGGTCCTTTGTCCGGACGACCAAAATAAGGAGGACAAAATTCGGATGAACAAAAATTGGGTTGGTAAAATTTTATGAAAAGTAAAGGCATAGAGCAGCGCCGCATGCCTGAAATAAAAATAAAAAAGCAGGGTCAAGGGAGCCCCATGCACGTAAGGTCGCTTGCATAATATAGCTCGCCGCAGGCGCATGGGTTTACTGGGCAGAGCCCTCTACACTAAAAATTAGCAACACAGTGAGTTTCATTTCGGTCGTTCAGATATAGTGAGGGAACCTAAAGTTACAACGGTAGTGTACGAGGCGAGGCGGTGAGGGGTCGATATGTCAATTTGTCTTAGAATGTGTCAAATGTTGACATTTTTCTAAACTCTAAATGTCAGCTGTTCCGAGTGAGCGTCTTCTACTTTGAAAAGTGTCAAAATTAGTTCAATATCAAATGCAAGATTATACAGACGTCCCCTACAGGGGAATCAATAAAATAGTAGGATTATGTACGAAATCGAATGGGGGTGTTCAGCTGATACTTTCATTGGCCAGATAGGCTCAACTTATAGACATATTACTCGCCCCCTCGCCCCATTCTCGATTAATTACCTGCTGATTATCTTCGTTCGTTGAGGTCTTTTTTGGAAAAAGAAAGCCGCAAGGAGTCAATGAAGACTTTTTTAAAAGCAGTCATTCAGTTGTTTGGCGTTTTAATTCGAAAAGAATATTTCAGAATCGAATTAGTTTAACAGACTATTAAACTTGCGGCATTTCATGGAAAAAGAAAATAAAACTTTGCCATCAATCTTAGGCAAACACAAGTAATTTAGAAATAATACCCAAGCATGCCAAGTGAGGTATATTTTTTCATTAATATCCAGAAGATGTATTACACTCAATGAATTTTACAGTAGCTTTGGATAAAATAAAAGATTTTTCTCATTTTCTTTGCCTTTTCGTTATTTTGTTTTCTGTGTATTTATACGCTTAAGCATATCAACGCGAAAAGCCATCATGGTATAATAAATAACGATTTGTGTTAATATTAAGAGTAGTATTGATGTAATGAATTTATTGTTTATGTTCGGTTCTGTGTTGTGCTGCGTTTCGGTGAATACGCACCTACACAGAATGTCTAGAAAATATAATAAAAGAAACAAAAATACATATAAATGTAAATAAAATAAAATGCTTCAACTAATATCTCATCAATATCGTTTCTTCTTCCATGCTGTGAGTTTGATTCAATATGGCTTTTCTCATAATATTTATGTATAAGGCGATCGTCACAGCATGATGTTAACTCAGACCTCTGTTATTTATTGTGATATTAGCGATTATTCAATTATTATTGAGCTGTCAATGATGTAAATATTTTATTTTATCTTTTATTGATGCTGGCTATCTGATGGGTGCTTTTATGAGACTGTAAAATTAATGAACATTCGGTTCAATCAAAGTATTAATATTATCCAAATACGACGCTGAAGGACGGAAATGGGGGGATCCTAAAAAATAACTATACATCGGTTTCACATTCGAATGTTAGAAGTTAACCCTACTATCACTTTTCTACTGGTTAACGGTAATTTTTGTCGATCTTCTTATACTTAAATGTTTGATTGATTGAATCTGAGCCAGTTTGAATTTCCCCTTGGAACTATAAGGTGATAGGTTACGTATGTTACCAAGTACCGTTATAGTTCTTAGAACTTTGTTTTGGAATCCTTGGATCTTCAGAATGTAGCGCAAATACCATACATCCAAATTGGTTGAAGAATTCCTTTGTAGAGTGGGTAGACGTTGGCGACTTTCAACTAAGAATCGAATAAATCAGTTTGCTGTTGTTCAAGTGAAATTTTGACCTGTTCCACCCACTTAGCTTAAGCATCAAGCGATATTTTACTGTGTTTTCGTAGGATATTACGTTTTCGGTAATCATTCTCTTTAGGTTCGTGATTAGGAATGGGACTTTTCCAAAAATATCGATAATGATTATCAAAAAAATATATCAATACTTGATAATCAAAGTCATTATCTATATTTCAATAAATATCGATATTTATACATAATTATCAAAATATCCAGAATTATCAAAGCATCCATAAAAAATATTCATAATTATCAAAATATCCATAAATATTAGAATATTCATATTTATCGAAATATCCGTAATTATCAAAATATCCATAATTATCAAAATATCCATAATTATCGAAATATCCATAATTATCGAAATATCCATAAGTATCGAAATATCCATAACTATCAAAATCTCCACAATTATTAAGAGAGTGTCAGTTATTTTGACAGTTCTATGTTTTGCGATGTTTTTTCATTGACAATGATCATCAATTTTAAATTCCGAAACATCTACTGTTTGCATAGCACATCCCCTTATAGATTCTCAGAATCAGAATAACTAATTATTGAGTCTAAGTGTCAAAATTTGATCTGAAAAAACATCGCAAAGTACTCGGCTATGATTCATAGAATCTATAAAGGGGTGTGTTATACAAACAGTACATGTTTTGGAATTTAAAATTAATGATCATTGCCTTAGAAATATGCAATGAAAAAACATAGAACTGTCAAAATATCTGACACGCTCTTAAGTAAACAATGTAATCCCTAAGAAGGAAAATTGGACTTTTCATCCTGAAGCCTTTCGTAAACTTAGGAAAGGGATTACATTTTTACATTCTGTCAGCGTAGGAAGCACGAAAATAACTATTTCACGTCAATGTGGAATACTTGGCTAAAAGAAAAGAAGTTCAAATCACCATTGCGGTGGAGAGAGTAAAAAAATGTAAACCCCAGGGAAAAAATGTTGCTAATGTAAATTAGATAGTTAACTAAATTTTATAATTATGGATATTTGATATTTTGATAATTATCTATAATGATATTAAATATCGTTTTCAAAAAGATACATCGATAAGCGATATTCGAATTGCTTTCTGAGCGTTGACGTGTCATACAATCTTCAATTGTTTTAACAGAACCTGTTTTGGCGTCGTAATCCGCAAATGTAACCGTTATGACATATATGGTGTTTTGGAAGATCACTTGTTGATAGCATTGAGCCCAATACACTTCTATAAGATAGATAGATAGATAGAATAAGTGGGTGGAAAGCATGGCCTCCAGCACCTAAGCCTCAGATGGGCCTGTTGTGCGTTCCCACGGTTGTTCAAAGTCTCTTAGTTCGGTTAATAAATTTCAGAATATTGCTTGGAGCGATGCTCCAGGCTGTAGAGTAGTTAGTTGTGAATGAGCCTAGGTACAATTCCCTAGCTTTAATATAGGCTGGACAATGACAGCGGTAGTGTTCCGTACTTTTTATTTGGCCGCACTTATCGCACTCAGGATTGCGGATCACTCCAATCATATGGAGGTGCTTGTTCAAAAGGTTGTGTCCTGTCAAAACGCTGGTTAATCTTTTTAAGTTGGATCTATTTAGCGATAGGAAGTAACGCGAGTTCCTATTGTTTATTCTGATGCAGTTTTTTGCTTGCCTTGAGGTCCTTATCGAATGCCAGTGATCGTTAAAACGCTTCACCTTCCAGTTTGTAACCATACGCTGGAACACGGAATAAGGTACTGCTAATCCTGGTTCAGGTCCAGCTAGGCAGTTATTAGATGCTAGTCTAGCTAATTCATCAGCTTTTTCGTTGCCTGGAATGTTCGCGTGACCGGGAACCCAAACTAGGGATATGTTATGGTCTTTAGACAACTTCTGTAAAGTATCTCTGCATTCAAGAGTTAGTGTTAGTGAAGAAGAAAACCTATATCCATTTATGGCTGTCAGAGCAGATGAAAATTGGTAAGGAGTTGTTATTGTAGTGAAGTGAAATCTCCCTACAGCATTCAAGAATCCCGCTAACTTCGGTGATGAAAACAGCCAAGAGGTTCTGAGATTTCTTTTCCTGTAGATGGGCTACAAATACCTGACCCACTAAAACCGTTACTACGTGAGCCGTCAGTGTACCATGTCATACTATCAACTGGGATGATATTTGATGATGACCAATCTTGTCGTGTCGGAAAATCAACATTGAAAGACTTCTCGAACCTGTACTCTGGCGTAATGAGATCGCAGGGCATATTGATCTCAGGTGAGTGTTGCACCATCGACGACCATAAAGATGTATGGCCGTAATTTACGCCTTGCATCAGAAGCGATGAGTTCTTTAATCTCAAGAGAGTGGATCTCGCTTGTTTTTCGATGAATATGTGAAGAGGCTCAATGTTTAGCAGAGCTTCTAATGCAGCTGTTTGTGTCGTTTTCATAGCGGATGTAATACCAATGAGTGCTAACCTTTGGATCTTGCTCAACTGTGGCTGCACGTGCACCAGGTTGCATCTCGGCCACCAGACCACAGGCGCATACCACAATCTGTGTCTCCATATAGTCAGTATAAATCCAGTAGTGCTCTTTAGGACTCAGACCCCAATTTGAGCCGAAGAGTCTTCTACACTGCCATAAGGAGGCAACTGCTCGCTGAGCAACGTGGTTCAGATGAACCCTCCAAAGGAGTTTACGGTCAAGTAAGATACCTAAAAATTTAACGAAATCGGATAGTTCGAGTCGTTTGCCAAAAAATACAGGTTTCCTGAAACCTGTGGCATTTTTCCGAGAAAACAGAATTAATTTGGTTTTGGTAACGTTAACAGTCTGTTCGTGCGATTTTCACCTCGCTTCTACTAGCTTTAACGCTGATTGCATCAAATTTGAGAGTGTAGTTGTACAAATACCAATTTAAAGGATAACTAAGTCATCAGCAAAGCATTGCGAGTAGAATCCCGACTTGATCAAAAGATTTAGAAGGCTGTCCTTGACTAATTAGTAGAGAAGGGGTGGGGTGATACCTCCTTGAGGGCACCCTTTACTAACAAATACACTTGCTTTCGAGGAGTTCAGATAAGAAGTGACGATCCGTTCTTTAAGCATTTTGACGATCCATGTTGTGATCGTGAAATTGATACCGTGCTCAAGACAAGCTTTTCTTATAGCGTTGAATATCATGTTGTTGAACGCCCCGTCGATATCGATGAAGCAGCCGAGTGCTTTTTCCTTAAATTCAAAAGCTTTTTCGATTCTTTGGACTAAGTGGTTGAGCGCCGCGCCGCTTCAACGGATTTCCTTGGCTGGTATGCATATTGCCGAGGGTGCAGTGTCAATCTTTTAAGTGCACCATCTCTGAGGTAATGATCTACGAGTTTTTGTAACGTTTTGAGCACAAACTTTGAGCAGGCTTTTAGGTCTGAAGGCTTTTGCCAACAGGAGATCTGTCCTAGTTTAGGCATGAAAACAACCCTGACTCCTCTCCAACAACGTGGAATGTATTGGAATCGGATGCTAGCTATAAAAATGTCGTACAGAGAGATGGTTATGAGGTATAAGATACTATAAGATACTCCATCTCGAATATATTTGAATTCCGAGTATGCATAGTTACCACGAAACATTCTGTCTGTTCAGTACGATTTTAGTAAGGTGCCAATTGTAGAATTGTAGCGTAAAAACTTCACAAAATATCTTTTATGCCACTCATTTGAATTCCCATTCTGTTTATCGTTCAAGTTGTTTTTCATAGTTTTACTAAGTTAATCAAACGTAAGGGTTTTTTGGAAGACTCTAAATGGAGTACCTTTAATATTTGAAGACTGTCATAACTTTTTATATCAACAATCAAGAAGCAATGATGATTTTCATCGAGTTACGTAATGAATGCTTTTTTCTGTAAAAGGTCTCTTCTAACTGCTAATGTGCCGATAACATTCTTCGCAATTGGCAGTTACATTTCGCAATTTGCAGGAATGTCTTATACGACATTACTTGTTAAATAACATTAAATGATTATCCAAATATGTTCGAATCGAAAATAATTGCTTAATTATAATGCAAACATGCATTCGCCATAACACCAAAAATGGCTAAACATATTCCAAATACTACTAATTTAAAACGTAAATTTCTTCACTCAATGATTATAAAAAAAAATAATTCGCAATTGAAATACAGAGAATTTTCCTTTTTGCCGGCATTTTATTTATCAAGCTATACAGCTCCATGTTTATTCAACTCGATATATCTATCTACAGAGAAAACACGAAATCCATAAAATAAATCAGTCGTCGTCCTAACCGAATGGATACTCTTAGGCTATAAATCTCTCCACAAAAGTGTATAATGTTAAAACCATTTTGGTCTTGTTGCATTATTTCAATTGATACGGTATTATGAATCGAATCCAGTTCGACCCAAGCGATCGATTCATTGATTTTATTATGCGCTGTCCGTAAAACAATCGTCTCTATTTCCATTACCATCCAAGAAAAACAAATCTCTGTGCCCATACATATATTTAATCTCAATGTTCGACAGCATCGATACCATTTTAATGCAAACAAATCGACATAAGATTGCAGATACCATTTTCCTCATGTTAGACAAAACAATAAGAAAAACAAAATTGCAATTCATAGATAGACCAATTGGGTCCATTTTGAAACTATATGCTCCTTCCAAAAAGGATAATATCAAAATCCATTTTCAGATACCTAGTTCGCACACAAACTGCCTGGAATGATGTTTATGTAAGAAGCTGTGTCCGAAGTCCTATGCGATTTTATATTATGTTTAGCTAACTATGTGACAGTAGTCGTAGTTGTTTGACATTACACTTTGCAGGATTTTTCTTATTACTGAAACGTTCTAAATTATCGAACGTTTTTGGAACAAATTTTCCCGGTTTCAATGAATATGGGAATTTGAATTCGAATAAAATATGGCATCCAATATTCGAATATTAATCGATAAATGTTAGAAACATTTAGTAGGCGACTTTCTATTCCCTCAGCTATGAAAAACATTGGCCAATCAAAGGAAGAATACACACGAAACTCGTCTTCTCGCAGTAACTGAATGGTAATTGATGTTCAACATCAAATGGAGTCTCAATTAGCGGGTGGTAGATCCTAATAACGAACTACACAAATATGAACTGAAACTAGAATGTCAACTTAAAAAAAATCTTCGTTACGAAGGAACTTCATCACGGCTTAAGCTTACATTATTGGATCGTTAACTGATAGGTGCGGAAAGATTCTCGGAAAGCTTTAGATATTTTTAATAAAAGAAAGTAGGTGAATAAAACTGGTCTGAATTCTGTCAATTAATAAACAAATATTTTGACTGAATAAATGACCCTATCACGTAGGAGCTTGATGTCGTATATTTCACATCTGCAAAATTGGTCCTTGTAGAGCCGACCGAATGGTAACACGTCTGTATTGCATACTACAAGAAATCCTGAAAAGTGTAATGTCAAACAACTATCGCCACTGTATGGATGTATAAATACATGTTTTATACGGATGGCAAAACTACAACTATTTTGTCGAGTAATATGCCCTCAGGATAGTTTTACTTGGCTTTAGATTTAAATGTGGTTTAGACAATTCGAAATTAAGTGCATTGAAGTTGTTAAACTTACTTCTGGTAGAGAAATAATTATCTGGGAAATGGAAAGATAATTATCCGGTAAATTTGGTACGGATGTTAAGAATGTTTTGAAAATTTTACTTGCTGAAGTGAATAATTAATGCGGGAATAGTTGTTGATGTTAGTTTCGTTATGGATTGTATAGCAAACAAAAGACTTTGTGTATTTAACAACTTGATCTTGACTCCAATGAATGTGCTTAAATAATATTTACAAATAACGTTTACATTGAAAGACGGGTTTTATTCACACGACTTTATGCGTTATTCTGTAAGTTTTCCGATCATAAGTTTATGTCGAAAATTTCAAATATTACACCAAACATTAAAGTATCGGTTCGTTACTTTGATTCTAGCCTTCGTATGATTGGTAAAATATTGAATTTTTGTCGGCAGGGAATAATATTTTCAATATGAACGAATCAGTGCTTCGATTCTCATGATTTTCGTAACTTGACAGTTGAATGATAAATGACACTCTTAGCAAGTTACGAATCCGTTAAATTGAAAATCATGAAAATCGAGGCTGAGAGTTATAGAACTAGGTAACCGAAGTAAGAAAATGCTAGTCTCCAGATAAAGGTAGGAAATAATTCTTTTACAAATTATCATTATCATCATCGAACTTTAAAGACCGCAAAATGGCTTGATTTGATTGATTTTATTAGAGGGCTCAAACCAAACAAATTAACAATAAATAAATGACTCCTTGTAGAATCTGCTCGCTTTGAAGCACTTAGGTCAGCTTCATTAGGCCCAAACCTGGGTATTGCTGCCTGGTGATGTGGTGAATGGGTGATGTGATGATGATTCTCATATAGGCTATTGTGTTTTGTTGATGTGTGATGGTGGTGAAAGAAAGAAAACCTTCAAGTAGAGGGTTGGTCAAGCCATTTGCTTCCTGTAATGTAAGAAACAACGTTAGCTAGCGGTATTTTTCGAAATTCTTCTAGTGTAGGATAGAAGTCTTCTAGCCATTTTGCCCTTAAGTTTGCTAGGGCTGAACAGTGCAACAGGAAGTGCTTAGCTGTTTCCGGTACGTGTTCGTGTCACTGCTGAGTCCCATCTTGTTCAGATGATATCTTGTGTCCCGTTAGCATTCCTACCGTCAACCTATACATTCTCCTGTTCAGGAGATCTTTGGTAGTCTGCGAGTTGCATCCTTCCATGAACTCTTTGGCATGTCTAGAGGAGTTAATTCTTTCCCAAAAAATTTGGTGCGATTCGCGAGTCCCTCTTTTTATGAGTCCCATTACCCGATAGCTAGCCTCGCCAGCTCGTCGGCTGCCTCGTTTACTGGAACGCCTCAGTACCTCGGAACCCAAACCAGAGATACTTTATTATTCACTGAAAGGGCCTCTAGTGCCACTTGGCTCTCCAGTATCGCGAACTGATGAGATGAGAGCGCTCTTATCGCTGACTCACTATCCTGGCAAATGACGATTTGTTTATTTACAACCTGATTCTCTATGAGGGTCTCACAGCTTCTCCCGACCGCTAGGGCTTCCGCTTGGAACACTGTCGGGTATTTTCCAAGAGGCGATTTTAAGATTCAAATCCTCGCATGAAATACCGCCTGTTCTTTCCGCCTTTTTGGCCCTGTCTGTGAAGGCGGATATGTCTTCTGCCTCTGGAGATTTTCCACACTCCATTACTCCCTTCTTGGGAAGACCGTTTCGAAATTCTTCTCAAACCGAAACTGCATCTCCATCCCGTCTGAAGGCATTGACATCTCTTCGAATTCTTTCACCATGGAGCTAAGAATACCCGCGTGGCATACATTCCTTCCCAACGCGAGCCATTGGCCGTCTCGGTAAAGTGTTGCCATTGTCCTTCCCGCCTCTCGCTTCGCAAATGGCTTTATATGTAAGATCTTCACGTGGAATCGATTTAATGATGAGCTACTCCCACCCCTATAACTCTGAAAGCTATTACTTACCGCTAAAATTTAAATAAGAAATTTCTAAACTTTGTACTTCTGCGCAGGGTTTAACATCGCGAAAAACCTACGCAGAAGTACAAAGTTCTTATTTGAATCTCGGTTATTGTTGTTAATTAGTATAAACGAATCAGATGCACATATCGCTCGCCTTGTATTTTGGAAAACCGTTTGGAATTAAAAAACCTTTGTGTTGAAGAACTTTCAAGTGCGTGGCCTACTCAGGTTGAATAAAAAAGTGTGTAACACATTTACCACTTTAACAAGAAAAATAAAAATGCACTTAAGGTTAATGATCATAAATTCCTTAAATTAAAATTCTTCATATTTATAAAAGCGATAAAATTAATTGCATTATTCTATAGATAGAAAATGTACTTAGATTTACTCAGCAAGTGGGTAAAATACATCTGCCTTTTACATATTGGATGCACACAATTATTACGTAATATTTATCTTTCCAGCATTCAAATAATGCATAATAATCCGACATTCATGGAAACCCTGTATTAAATTGGCAGATACGCAAGTGCTCATTAAATGCAATTGCACTTGTAATGCATTCATCTACTTGTTTTCCTCAATGGTTGAATGGTATAGCTTTTAAGCCGACAGGTTTTCTGTATGGGCGCACAACTCTTTTTTTCATATGTGCCATAATTGAACGAAGCTATAAACAAAATAACTATAAATTCTACGCAAGTACTCAAGGTATACACATTCAACGAATATCTTTGTAATAAACGTTCCTCTTTTTTCGCTATTTTTTTAGCATTTTTTTTAAAATATTATTGTTCCGATATATATTATTACATTTACTATGATATGAACATTCATAAGTGCCTGACTTTTATATTGTACATGTAAAAATTTATGTACAACCGCAAAGTGCTTAATAAGACAAGGTGAGAGGTACTCAAAGTCTATTTGAAAAAGACATAACATAAATTATTAAAATATTAATAACGTGTAATTCAAACAAATAGCATTTCCCTGGCATATAATTTAAAAACGTATTTTATGATCGCATTAACCATTTTAACATGGCCTGCGGGACCATATTTATACCGTATGTTACTATTATGTATGAGATAAAAGCTGAGTGTGCAATTGCATTGTGTAATGCATACGCTTCTAGAATGCAGTGTAAAAATAAGCGCAATTATTGGATATTCTATTCAGTGTAAATAGCTTACCTGAGTTCAATTCATTCGTTCGACTCAATTTAAAAAATTAAAAGAAAACTATAGATTATTGACTTTGGAAAACTTATGCTGAACATAAGCCTATTTAAAACAAGAGACATTAATCGGCTTGTTTGTTTCTATTTGCATACGCACGAAATTCATTGTTAGAAAACATTCAACATAACGAGGATTAAGTTGGCTTCATACGGAATAGCTCAACTCCTACCTCGGTAAAATTTCAGTTTAGGGGGCCTATCTATTTGAGGGGGGGGAGTGGAAGGGAATGATAGGGGACCTCCCCCAGATCACAATTATGCAACCGGTAGGTCGCGCTCGAGCTCCGTTTGGAAGTTACAGTGGTTGAAATTTCAAAATTGGCGCTTTACCTGTGTAGACATTCATAATTTCAGTTTAGGGAACCTATCTATTTGAAGGGGGGAGTGAGGGCCTCCCCCAGATCACAAATATGCAACCGGTAGGTGGCGCTCGAGCTCCGTTTGGAAGTTACAGCGGTTCAAAGTTCAAAATTTTATATGTCCCGAAGCTTCATAAAATGACAAGAAAATAGTGTAAGGGGCTAATCAAAAGGTGGGGATGAATGGAAACCACATATATACCAACACATACTAATTAAGTAATGAATAATATGCAACCGGTAGGTGGCGCTCGAGCTCCGTTTGGAAGTTTCAGCGGTTCAAAATTTTATATGTCCCCTATCATTACCTGTGTAAACATTCGTAAGTATGCACTTACCCAGGATACGCCACGTGGAGGTTGTTTACAAGTATCCCAGAGGCCCTGAAAAGGGCCGTTTATTGTAGTGAGGTGGGGACCCCTCGCTTCGTCAATCGCGAAGTATTTTATGACTCCGAACCTGGCTAAGTGTGCATACTTAGCGAATGTTTACACAGGTAAAGCACCAAATTCTCTTCTATTGTGTTGCTAGCGCCACCTGCCGGATACATATTGAAGTTGATACTGTGGTTTCCATTCATCCCCACCTTTTAATTAGCCCCTTACACAATTTTCTTGTCATTTTATGAAGCTTCGGGACATATCAAATTTTGAACTTTGAACCGCTGTAACTTCCAAACGGAGCAGGAGCGCCACCTACCAGTTGCATATTTATGATCTGAGGGAGGTCCCCTATCATTCCCTCCCACTTCCCCCCTTAAGTAGATAGGTCCCCTAAACTGAAATTATTCCCCTACCTCTTAATGTTCTTAATGAAAATAGATGTCCGCACTCCGCACACTCTATACACTTGACATTTGAAGCAGACTATCTTATTTGAGAATTATGACATATAGAGCAGACTTACTTTAGTTCTTGATATGGACGTTACGAGGATAATAGATGTAGCAATTTCCTTGAGAATGGCCCTTAGTAACAAATAGATTGTAACTTAGCATTCATCAGGTAATACAACCCTCTGTAGGTGGCACTATATGTATACTGTCAATCTACATATATAGTTGCGTACATATCAATATGAAACTAAAGTCATCCTGTAGGTGGCACCCTACTATGTTTGACAATAAATTTGTTGTTGTTTGGTCGAAGTTTGTTGTAGTACTAAGGGGTGTATAGTATTTTTATTACTAGCATTTGTAACATTTCGAATGTCGACCTGGGATTTGGGAATCTAATGTATCTGGTAAGATAAAAGGTCAGAGACTTAAGATTGGCGGTACACTGATGAAAATATCTACAAGCGACGTAAGAATTGTGTTTATAATATACGCCGCCGACGTATTTTATCCACCGTGCAGTTCGTTACGTATGGAATATTATACAATACATATATAATACATCGGCGGCGTATATTATAAACACAATTCCTAGATATTTTCCTCAATGTATCCTAAAAAAAATTCATACATTTTCGAGCAGTTTTAAAATTTTTGAAAAATTTTCGAAAGTTCAAAAAAAATTTTAAAATTAAAACTTTGTTTTTGAAAAATTGACGAAGTTGCTAACAATTTTGCCCATGAGGCTATATGAATCTTTCGTAAAACTAATAAGTGGTCAATTTCTCAATAGCTTCAGACATATAGACTTTTGATTGAATCCCATGTGGAAGTCTGGCGTAGCCCTATGTTTATGTTGTTGTTGTATATGATCTGAATACAGTTAGACTGACAAAATAACTGTGTAAAGGGGTGATTTATAGTATTTTATTGCCATTTGAGGGGAACAATCGAGGCCTGCCGAGATTTCCCCTCAAATGGCAATATGATGCTTTATTGCATGAGCGAAAAAGAGAAAATAAACATAGGAGAACGACAAACGTCATTGTCAGCGATTAATAATTTCTCTTTTATATTACTAGATTAATAATTTTTAAGGGGAAACACTACGCGAATGCAATAAAATTAATTAATAATCATAGTCCTGACGAGTAACAGATCCTGAGCTGAATATCTGCTATCCTGTGTCCTTTCATCTCTGAACGAATTTTCATCTACTCAAGAGGCCACTTATTTTCCTTACCAATATAAAAGCATGTGTGGCAGCACTGAAAGACAGATGTTCTTTTTGGATCACCCCCAACGTTGGCACGAGTTGTGCACTACTACATTCTAATTTATTCAAGTCCTTTCTAAAACACAATTCCAATTCATTTCATTTAATTGTTATACTACTTTTTCGTCGGAGTATTATTGTACGTTATGTGCAGTGTTTGTCGCATAATGTTAAACTTTCTTCCTAAGTCTTTGTATGAGGTATATTTTTTGTCATAAAATCAAGCATAAAATGCAGTAAATGTATATTGGACTTATTGTCAACGGGAAACATGTTCCCGTTGGAATATCCACCTAAGGAAAACAACCTATGTAATTTTAAGTACAGCACAAAGGCAAAATTACAAAAAAAAAGAATGAAAAAAAGAAATGAAAATGAAAATCATGGCATGGCATACGGATGTTTACATGCAAAAGGTTTTCAAAGATTCGTTTCTACAAAGAAAATAGTTAGGTATGCAAAAGAACTTTTCAGCTATAATAAAAGAAGGAATATATATGTGTATTTTCACTCGGTTTCACTGGTAAGAAATGAACAAAGAATACGAGACAAATTTGTAAAAATAAAGAGATTGTTGGTTATATCCAGTCGAATGAAACTATGATACGAATAACTTTTCTTATAAACAGAAGCACACAAAAAATCAATGAATATAAACATAAATGTCAACATTTTGTGTAACCATTAAACTCTGGATATTAGATTATGTGTATACGTGAGCAATAACAATTTATATTTGTTTTGGAATATGTGGAATAAACTTTTTTGGCTTACTTTACTACGACCGTTATTGAAGTAGATAAAGAAGTTGTAAATTGGTGAATATTTTTCATTATAATTTGTTGGTAACCAGAATGAGGTTTAAAGTTGAATAAGCAGTTCTTATAGATCGTGGTTTTCAGTCTTACTTCTTCGTTTCACCTGGCTTCACTCTAATTATACATTGATTCACCAAAGTTTTGTGACTGGTATGTACCTATAGGTACCTACTTCACTTATGCAGATAGCCGCATGTATTGCCTTTCCTAGCACAGTAATTTGATTTTAATCAGAACTTTCAAGCCTAATGACACTTCAGAGAAGACTGAGAATTCCCTAGAGCTTAAAGTTTCGGTCAGAAGAAGAAGATGGCATCCAAAAGTTTTAAATTGATCATTTATCCAAGGGTGTGCTGGTTAAAAGAGGTCACAGGTTGTTGCAATTTTACTCCATGAAAAGGTTCTACACGACGATGAAATAAAAAGTTCATTCAGTAGACTGGTCCTTTGTCACTTCTCAGTTTCCTCAAATGCACTTCTGCACAGCTATCCCATATCGGGCTAGCGTAAAGCAAAATGCCGCGAATCATGGCTTTGTAAACAGTAATCTAGTCTGTCAATAATCTAGTCTGGAACTGCGGTGAAGTCATGGCCTAAGGATAGCAAGCCGCCTCAACGCGTTGTCGACTGTTAACTCGACGTTTTTATGGAATGTCAGAGTTTTATCAAGAGTGACTCCTAAAGTCTTCTGGTCGCTTGACCAAGCAATCTTCGAATTTCGCACCGTCACACCCTCAGATGGGTACCATGTCGGCCTTCATCTTGCCCTCATTCAATCTAATTTTCCACTTAGAGCAGCATTCGGACAGCTCTTTACTCGCAAGATTGAGATTCTTCATAATATTCTTAAGATTCTTTGATTCAGTATTCAGTATTCCTGTACTGTGGTATCGTTTCCTCATCCAACATTGTCAAAGGAGCTTTTTTGGCATCAGGCCAATCGACAAGAGAGGCACGCCCTTAAGGATATTAAGAAAGCTTCTCAAACTTGCTTCCGAGTGCCCAGCCTAACTAGGCCAAGGAATTGAAGGGTTTTATTAAACGATCAAACCGTTTCCATTGAGGTTCATAGGGTTGCTTTGAGGAGGTTCGTTCATTATTCAATATTAAGTAGCGATTATGTTTTCACCCTTCATATCCGTCCGTCTGTGCACCGTCACAATCATGACGTCACAAAAATAACGTTACAAAAATGACGTTCCAAATACTACGTCACAAAAATCACGTACGGTCGTGTGCTTATAAATTTACTTGTTATCAAGTTTCAGCTGTTTTCAAGGTCTGAAAAAATACATTGAAAAAAGAGATAATGTCGATAATGTTGAAAACAGCATAACAAGTAAATTTTAAAGCAAGTGTTTGTAACAAAAATGATAACACAAGTGACGTTATACGAATGACGTCAAACATATGACGTCATAATAATGATGTTACAAAAACGACGTCGTAAAGATGACGTTCCAAATACTACGGCACAAAAATGACTTAACAACGTCACACATATGCCATCACAAAAATAACGTTACAAAAATGACGTCACAAAAATGACGTTACAAAACGGCGTCGTAAAGATAACGTTCCAAAAACTTTGTCACAAAAATGACGTGACACAAGTAACGTCTGAAAAATTACTTAAAAAATACGACATCACAAATATAACTAAAAGTTATGACGTCAGTCGTATATATTGTTTCGTTTACTTCTTCAACAATACACTACAAGTACTTTTCTATACCCTTGTCAATGGTTTATCAAGCAGTTGCAGCATAAAAACGTCGCACCAAAAGGCATGAACTGCAAATGGCGATGATGATGAAAATTGAGATATTTTCTCTCTTACCTATTCCTAGGATCCGTCAGACACTGCTCTGAATGTGTTTGACGTTGACATTCACATACGGCAGTTTGTCATGACTTTTCTACCCTGCCGAATTCTAACACCGGAGTTGGCGGAGGTCTAAGTAAAAAAATTCTGGAAAAAAATGTGTCCATCTGTCAACACGAAAACTCGAATAAATCTTATATTTTCATAAAAAAACGGTAAGGGTAATGGGCATTTTGGCCCAAAGGCTGCCGAGCTAAGGCTGTGGTTTTTTTACTATAACTCGAGTAAATCTTATCCGATTTTATTAAATATTTTTTTTCGAAAGATCAATTAATGCCTAACAATTATGGAAGCAACTTATTTGAGTTTGGGGCCTTAGACGGAGCCAGTTAATTAGAACATAATTGCGGGGTGCAAAATCCCCCAGTGTATTATCGTCCAAGACGATAATATCGTCTACTGATACAATAATATCGTCCATGAGACAATAATATCGTCTACTTATACGATAATATCGTCCATGAGACAATAATATCGTCTTATGATACAATAATATCGCCTCATGGACGAAAATCCACTGGGGGATTTTTCACATTCCCAACATAATCTGTCATTGAAGAACATTTTAGTATATTCGTCGATTTTCGAAATTCTTTGAAAAAAATCATCTTTTCTTGTTTTTTATGACTTTCTCTAAAAATCTAGCCTTTAAAGCTGCCTGTAATATGATAAATTATGTATTTCAATCAACTGATCTGCAAATTAAAACAAGAAAATTGAAAGCAACATTGCTACTTTTTGGAATGTTTGAAATAAAGCAACTCAAAAACATTTTTCACCACGTCAATCAAAACTGTCATTACATCATCCCAACAAATTCATTTTCCGAAACAAAATTATGACAAATAATTCAACCAATTCACAATCACTGTCAAAATAAACAGAAAATGTTCTCTTCACAAAAAAACTCGATCGAAATAATGAACCCATTTAAAATAAAAAGTACTTTAGATTTTTGTGTACATAACAGAAACTGACACATTTTCTCTTGTAATTGCATTATTTTGGCTCATATTCAAAATTGTTTCAACTTTTCATGATTGGCTGTGTTTTAAAATATTTATACAGCTTTTACGTAGTGGAAAAAGTTAGAAGATTAAACTTTTCAATGTGGCTTGCGAATGTTTATGAAAATTTTAAGATTTTTGTGGTTCAAGTAAATGTATTTAAGAGAGACGCGTGTAATCTATGTGAAATGAGCGAAACGGAATAAAATAGCTAGTTTCAATATTAACATCGGAATGGTGTTGTTATTTGCCGCATATCGTATTACATTACATGATGTCGTTTGCCAACAACCCTAAAGCTTGTTAATTATGACCGCAAAAGCGGTGAAAATGTGGTCATCGAATTGAAAATTGGATATTTTTTTCGAAGATTTTTACTTTTTTGAAGCATAAAAATTTTTTTCGCAATTCACCGACAAAAAACTCGCTTTTTCGCATGAGATTCCTTTTCGCACTAGCGCATGAAAGCTTTTTTAGCGCACTCGGAGCTTTTACGCAAGTAGTTTGATAAAATTTTATCGAAGTAATGCGTAAAAGCTGTTTTTACGCATTAGTTCGAAAAATAATTTAAATTTCGACCAGTTTTTGCAATTGGAAACACGCAGCTCGTTTTTTGTCGGTGAATTGCAGAAAACGTTGTTTGATACACGTTACATATGCTGGTAGTTGAACGCATTTTGACAGTCTCACATCATGAAATACTATTTTATGCAACGCCGTTGTGAAGTGAACTTTTTCATGCATCGTTTCGGTGACGTTAGAGAGGTCGTTTTATAACTGGTTTTAACTAGTGATAAAATGTATCTTTTTATAATTGACTTGCGTGATAAAAAGTTACTTTTTGTCACTAGTGATAAAAAGTAACTTTCTGTCACTAGTGATAAAAAGTAACTTTTTGTCACTAGTGATAAAAAGTAACTTTTTGTCACTCATTTAAAAGTTCACGTTTCACAAGTTGTTGCATAAAGTCTTGTATGAAACACGTTGCGAAATGGAGTTGTTTTTGTCACTACATGTGAAGTTATCAAACGAGCGAAGCGAGTTGGATAACCACATCGTGTGACAAAAACAACCAAGTTATCAAACGAGCGAAGCGAGTTGGATAACCACATCGTGTGACAAAAACAACCAATTTCGCAACGTGTTTCATACAAGACTTTATGCAACAAATTGTGAAACGTGAACTTTTAAATGAGTGACAAAAAGTTACTTTTTATCACTAGTGACAAAAAGTTACTTTTTATCACTAGTGACAGAAAGTTACTTTTTATCACTAGTGACAAAAAGTTACTTTTTATCACTAGTGACAAAAAGTTACTTTTTATCACGCAAGTCAATTATAAAAAGATACATTTTATCACTAGTGACAAAAAGTAACTTCTTATCACTCAAATGAGTGATAAAAAGATCCTTTTTCGCTAGTGATAAAAAGTAAAACCAGTTATAAAACGACCTCTCTAACGTCACCGAAACGATGCATGAAAAAGTTCACTTTTCACAACGGCGTTGCATAAAGTAACTTTTTATCACTCATTTGGGTGCTATGAAGTTAGTTTTTGTCACTAGTGGTAAAAAGTTACTTTTTATCACTCATTCAAAACTTCACGTTTCACAAGTTGTTGCATAAAATCTTGTATGAAACACGTTGCGAAATTGGTTGTTTTTGTCTTACAATGTGTTCATCCAACTCGCTTCGCTCGTTTGATAACTTCACATCTAGTGACAAAAACAATTCCATCTCGCAACTAGTTGCATAAATAACTATTATCATTTGCAAGCAATGTCTTCTTTTTTAAATCCATCCCTGTGCACTCAGTTAAATTTCAAAAGCATCCGGATTTTATCGAAATAATTTCAACAAGATTTATGACAAAGCATATTGATTTCATTTGTTGTTATGTTTTCCTTCCTCACTCATGTTCTTATATAAACAAGAGGCGCGGTTTGATTGCACTCACAATGTTGATATAAATTATCTTGTTGGAGTTATAGTTGCATCAGATTATCAATTATACATCAGATCAAACGAGCGATTCCATCGTTTTTACTTGCATAATTTACTGACACTACAACCCATTAAGGATCTTGGCCTTCTCTAAGCAGACCTACCTACAGCTAACCTGACGATTAGAAGTTTCTTCGGAACACGGTTGTCATCTATACGCTGTACATGACAAAGTCATCGTAGTCTGTTCCATGATTAGCATTTTATAAATGTCTTCGTTCTGACTTGCAAATGGCGATTTACCGTTGTGTAAGGTTAGAAACCCGGTTACAAGCCTACCATTTTCACTCTTTTTCCCAACATATGAATTAAAAGAAAATGAGCGGATAAATGCAATCATAGCTCGTCACCGGAGCTCTTACCCTAATCTGTTGTGAAATCGATTTAATTACCCGAAAGAAACCTTTTCGAACCTTGTATAAATTTTCAGTCATAATTTGTGTCTTCAAATTATTTTTTTAATTAAATTGCTTAACAAAATAAACTTCAGCACACAAAATTGGGAACAGTTTGAGGGAAATTGAAGGAAATTTCTTCTTGTACAAACGAACGGAATAAATCGAAAAATGTTTTCCTTCTAACAAATGGTTTTCTTTTTAATAATAAAAAAAAACAATATAAAATGAATTTTTCCATTTTCTCATCTCCCTGTTTTCCAAAGCTTTTCTATTTTATTTTTCCATTTTTCCAACTTTTTTCGTTATTTTATTTGTTTTGAAACTTATGATAGCGCATATAAGTTGGATATATGAGCTTTAATATTGTTGTAGCGATTTATTGTTATTTTAGTAGTTTTTGAAGAAGAAAATGTTTTCATGGATTTTAATGGAAAATAAACTAAAAACTTTTCTCATGTGTACAACAGATTTATGTTTGTTTTGTACTTGATGACGCTTTGTGGTGATCCTTTTGGTAGGCAATTTATAAAATTCATTTGTTTCTTAACATATTGTCTTTTTTTGTGCTACAAAAATCCGTTTGTCGTAATATGTGTGTGTGATAACACTGCCATTGACGTACCACCGTATTAAAAGTAATATGGTTTACATAAAATGTTCAAAGAGATAGAATTACACATCGTCTCTAGGGTAAGAGGATCATATATTTTTCACATTATAACACAGTATTATACACTACTCCCATACGTATTATATCAAACTTCTTCACGAAAGTAATATGATTTCTTTTCGTTATTGTTGTTTGATTTCCTGATTTATATGCTTGCAAAGAAAATATTGGTTATGGTCCTATGACGATTATTTATTGGAAAAGTTATAGGTTTATGTATATTTGGTAAAAAAAATGTATAAATATGTTTTAGATTCGATGCCTGTAGTATCATTGACTCTTGCATAGAATTGTTTGGATGTCGAGTTCATTTTCATAGCAATAATCTTTTTTCTTTCAGAATTCTTTAACATTAGCCCATGATCCGGGCACTTCGGATGATAGTGGCCGTGCATCCGAACGACTGACGACATCATCTGTGGCACCTCGCGATGCTGACAGTTCAAGGGATCGGCTTAGTGATGTAAGTAATTTTCTACTTGTTCCAAAAATTCTGTGGAAGGTAATGAATAAATTACGGGGCAGTGTTCCTATCAGTTATTCCCACTTATCTATCCAAAAGATTGTTTAACAGAACGTTTTAATCAGAGCAGTTTTCAGCGAATAAAAATATGACAACTGTAATGTGAAATGAAACTGACTTTTCGATACGATTTTCAAATTTGGAAGTGTTTATTGGCAAACGATCAGCCAGAATTTAATCAAAAAAAGCCACTTCTTAGAAATTTATAAATAGAGTGAGTTCACTGCATCGTAGAACAAGTAACCTCGAAACTATACCGCGACGGTTAGCTATTTATTGTATCGGAACATCATCTTTTGACCGCATGTGAACGGGAAGCGAAAACGAACTGGAAGTACAAATATCCAGGAAAGAAATTACAGTTAAGTGGAAGGAAAGACAAGGAAGAAAAGGTTTGGCTTGCAAACCGGAAATGGCTGAAAAACAGGAAATGAACTATAAGCGGGAAATGATGTTTACCTTTCTATACAGATTTGACTTCAAAATCACAAAAATTTTCACTCACTCTGCTCGCAGATGTGAAGAGAGTCTTAGATGGATAGATAAACCCATTTAAAAATAAACATGAACATTACGAACATTTCAACATATTTATCAAAATTTTGTCCCACACGTTAAGAGTAGCTTTGCATTAATGTGTTTTTATCCGGTTGTCTCACTTTAACGCGTGCGCGTATAAGTATTAACTCTGAATAGATACTATATGTGTTCACCTTTGTGAAACGTGTGGAATCAACATTCTTTTAAAATTCGTAAAAGTTCATAAATATTCTGATGCAAGTTTAGAAGGTGTGAGGGGGTCAACATTTTAGGTTGACCTGGGCCCTTAATTTGTCTATTGTGAGGTGAGGTAGGCGTAGCTCTGGTTTTCTCAAGTCCGTTGTCTGTTTTTCCTGTATCTTCGGCAGTCACTGCTGACGGATAAACCAGTTTCTCCATCATAGCCGCAGGCACATTTTGCGTTCTCTAAACATCCTATAACCTTGAGATATTTGTTTAGCCCGCAATGTCCTGTCAGAACTTCAACAACTCTCTTAATGTTAGGTCTATCTAGGTTCAGCAAGCAGTCGCTGCACTTCTTTAGAGGCGCCTTACAGGACATTTTTGCGTGCTTTCCCCCTTCGTACCTGTCCCAAAATCTCCTATGCTGTTCATCAAGCTAGTTCTTAATGATGCGCTTCTGACCCTATCGGGCGCTCGTTTGCTCCATCGTCTGCTAATTCATCAGTTTTCTCATTCCCTTGAATAACAAGGTGACCCGTCACCCATAGAACTATAACTTCATTTTTCTTGTTACCTAGCTCATTGAGAGCTTCCTTCGAAGCACTGTGGCCGAACTGACCGTGTGGAATTCCAGAGCTTCAATTCAGGTTTGGCTATCCGAGCAGATATAGAGTCTTCTGTATTGAAGATTCTTCAAGGTCTCGGTACCAACAAGTTCAGATAAAACCAGGAGCTCCGGTTGCATTACGGTGGTAAAGTATTCCAGCGGAATAGAACCCTCAATTTCGGCTTCCTCACTGATAAAACCAGCCCCAGACCCGTCTGCATAGCTAGCTGTACTAGGCCATCCACTGGGGGATAGATTTTTACCTCCCCTAGCCATTTTTCCCTGCTCGGTATGATCCAGAGTTGACCAGGAGAGAGTCTATTACCATACACCAAAGTATAGGTGATAGTATTCCCCCTTAGAGACATCCTCTAATCACTCCCAGACAAGTTGTGGTATCGCAAATTATTGTTTCCGTAGTTCTACATCAAAGCATTTTCACAATCCATCTTACTATGTCCTATGTCTTTCCTTGACAGCTCTTTCTATCACGACGAAGCGTAATCAAACGCTCCCTCAATATCTATGAAACAGCCCAAGGCTACTTGACTGTTTCCCAGTATACCTTCAATTTTTTAGTTCATCTGGTGGAGTAGACCAGTAGATTTTCCCGTATGATAAGCATGCTGGTTTACAAGAAATGGAAAATTATTTAGGACTTCTTTCCTAAGGTAAAAGTCGAGAAGCCTTTCCACTCACTTTTGCAGAAATGACATAAGGCTGATGGGCCTGAAAACCTTAGCTTCGCAATGGATCGTTCTCCCTGGTTTGGGTATGAAGGCTACGCAGACCCTTTCCCAATCCTTAGGAATATAGGTCAGTTCAACTGAACTATTAAAAATACCAATCAATCTGTGGGGGAGTAGTTCCATACCTTCCTTCAGTAGGGCTGGAAAGATCCCATCTGGTCCAGCGGGCTTGAAAGAGTGAAATTTGTGGATCGCGAATTTCACTTTTCCTTTCTTTGTTAACTTTCCAGCGAACTTCCAATTAGCTCTACTTGGTGTATTCCTATTTAGGTAATCTGGATTAGGTTCTTTTTTACATTTGGTGCTGCTCGGGAAATGAGTTTCGAGGAGGTATATAGCTGTTTCTTTATCGTTTGTGGTGTAGCTTCCATCTGATCTGATCTGATCCAAAGAATTTTTCTTTAGTTTTTTCCTTATGTATGACAAGGAGCTCTTTGTCCTATAGATAGCCCTGTTCTCCTCCTGCATAGGTCCCTTACCTGTTCCACGACTTTCTAAACTACCACCTTTTTCCCTCTACTGCTTTACTCCAGATAGGTTTCTTAAAGAGGGGTTTGGGATGGGATATGGGGCATGCTGAGTGACAGGCTTTCAACATTGCTAAGGTAAGCCTTTTATTTGAATCTTCCAACTCTTACACCGTTGTGTAGCGTTCATGGAAAACTTAATTTAATTCTTCCTTGAGCTCGCTTCTGTAGGAGCGTCAATCGTATTACTCGCGCTTTTCTACTTTCAAATTTGGCATTTATTGTCTCTACACATGTCTAATGCTCCCTAGCTCGACTCTTTCTACATATTTGACATATTTGAAATACGTAGAAATTTGTCTATTCGATGTTCTATCTAAAAAAAAATCTCTTTTGTCTCTCAACTAATTTCCGTTACCTTCATTTTCCAGTGGAGGTATAAGTCGTCAACTCATTCAAGCGGATGTTACTCTGTGAAAGTTCTAACGAATGTTTCAATTTGCTTTACAGGCTAGCAGTAGATGTAGCTCTGGCAAAGGATATATCGTAAGTAATTTCTTCTTTAAACTACCTAATCTCCTTCACCTTTCACAACCATAACATCAACTCATTTCACAATTTTTATTAATCCTCCTTTAGCGAATAGCTGTAGAAACCAGCAAACAATAAAATTCTCATAAAATTTTTATTTTATTAAAAATTGGTTTTATTTTCTTCTCGTTACAGTGTGATAGTGAAGGGGACGATGATAAGGTAAGTGTAGTTTGTTTGATTCCTTCTGTGAAAGGAAAAATCACCCATCAGAACATGCTCATGAAATATTTTAGTGTTCGGTAAACGATTTTTGTGAGCTATTTTTACATACAATATAAAACCATTTATGTTTTTTATTTCGTAAAAACGAAGGAAAAAATGTACGAAACAAAATGGCTCTGCAATAAAAATCTCCTTTTTACCATAAAGTCGACGAAATAAAAAAAATTGCGACAAAAAGAAACATATAAATCACTCTAGCTAAAAACCATAAGAAAATTGCTGAAAATGTATATTAAACCTCAACTCAACCCATGGAAATAGCTGGAAAATAGCAACCACCCATTGCACATAAAACTTTTCTCATAAAAATCATGACACTTGAACTTTATGGTCCTCCCTATCGGTTTTTATTGCCGATTTTATTTCATTTCATTTCACCTTAGAGCAGCCCAGTTGGCACAAAGATTCGGTTTAACACCAAATCGAATATGAGAGAAAATATTATAAAAATAACCTTTTTTCTGGATTAAATTTTGGTTACAATGTGTGCGAAGACAAGACAAACTGTTTCTTAGACCCGTTCATACACCGGACTATGAAGAAAATTCTTGAAATCAGCAAAAAAATGTTCGTCTGTCGTCACGAACTCAAGTTCCTTTCTTTTTCATCGAAATGTTGCGACCAAAAAAGGAATTTTCATAGTGTCGTTGAGTACAAAGGAGAGCGTCTGTGTAGTGACAGGTGTGCCAATGCTGATATGATATTAATTTGGAACACTTAGACTATTCTAGTTTTGTTCGAACAGCAGAAAATCCTTCGGCGCTTGCGTGTCTACGTACACACTCAGCTTGGTTTATATTCCTGTGCAGTACATATTTATGACGGAGACGAACCATTGTTCAAGTATAATAACGAACAAATTTTTATCAGTTTTGATCTTTAGTTTTTTTTGCAAAATGGGTTTTCGAGTGCTTGTGAAAGCAAGTGATGCTGTCATAACTTAACATAATAGTTCTGTCTAAAAGAGAAAATGTTCGTTCTTTCGATAGAAAATGTGTCACATTTTAATTGATAAATAGTATCACGTGACGTGAATGATACTCGAAATGTTTTTTAACTAAAATAATGTTGATTGTACGATACGGGTAGTGACAACAGAGCTATTAAAACAACGTCAGTTAACTAAGTCACGCTAAAGGTCACTTTGCGGCATTTAACATTTTTCTTAGTTATATTTCTTTTACACTTATATGAGTAAATCCAGTAAAAAGTTTGCTGGGGGTGTTGTAGTTTTTTTGTGTCTATGTTTTCCATCGTTGACACGAGAAGGTGCGGATAGGGGAGGTGCGTATCTAGATACTCTTTCGGATAGCTGCCGAGCCAGCTAAGGATCGGAGTGGGTCGACCCACACCTGACCTACAGTTTTAGAAAGCACAGAAAAACGATATCTGTGACTTTTGCAATTGTGAGTATGATAACTGCGGGTCAAGTGTGGGTCGACCCACTCCGATCCTTAAACCAACTGGCGGCGTATTTCAGTCTTTTCGATAAATTGATTCCTGTTTACATTTTCGGACACCCTACTTGCAAACGTCTTCTTGCTTCCTTGTCCGTCCCTAAGCCGAAAGGCTGGAACGTCCACAGAGGCGATTTTCTCCCTTCTTTTCAAAGGTCAAAGTTGCCTCCTTCCATTATGTTATGAGAAGTTTTTCGTTCCAACGTCTGAGTGGAAGGCTGGAGGGCTGGAACGTCCACAGAGGCGATTTTCTCCCTTCTTTCCAAAGGTCAAAGTTGCCTCCTTCCATTATGTTATGAGAAGTTTTTCGTTCCAACGTCTGAGTGGAAGGCTGGAGGGCTGGAACGTCCACAGAGGCGATTTTCTCGCTTCTTTTCAAAGGTGAAAGTTGCTTCCTTCCATTATGTTATGAGAAGTTTTTCGTTCCAATGTCTGAGTAGAATTATTTTTAGAGACTGCGAGGTATACAGGGGTTGGTCGGGATATCGCCAAATATCTGCTAGATTAGGCCTTATTTTTTCCCTAAATTCTTTGAATATCCTAATTGACTCTTCATGCATTGTACTCAAAACACTTCTGCGATTCTTGGGTTCTTTGATCATCCTACATTAAAAGTTAACAATGGGCATAAGAAACTAATTTTTTGTCAAACAAAATATTGTACAGATTCAACGACCTCTTGGATATCTAACAATAGAATTAATGTCACATCCATCCGATTCTCTTTCGAATTTTCCATTTCTTTTTCGGAATTGGGTCGTTTGTTTTGTGTTTTGAAATGATTCTATTGTATGGTTGTGATGTGTTGTATGACTATGGTAGGCGGTTGGATAAATAGATTGCGATGAATTTGTATGCTGAAGGAGAGGATGAATTTATTGGGTTATGCGCTCATATGGGTAGTTCGCATCTTATGAAAGATTTCAATGTTTTTATCGGTATGTATAGGATCATTGTGTTATGGTATTTGTGTGTGATTTGTTTGTTCAAATAATGTAATTGTTCTCGTTATATAAAAAAATCATTACTGAAAAAAAACTCTGCACGTCGGGCATAAATAACTTGTAACACAGATTTCAAGCTCCATTTAGGATAAATTGATTAAGGAGGCCTCGCTAGCACTGCTCTTCCTTCAAAATACATTGTTGGGAGCCGCTGTGACTGTCGTGACTCTTTCAACAGTCTATATGTAACCGCACACCATAATAGATGCGTGTAATATGGATGTGCATCATAAAAACATTTAACATCCAAATAAAATTCACCAATAAATGCGATAATATTGTATTATGTTCGCTTGAAAACATAAAATATTATTTTATGCGTTTTTAACGTTCTTTGACATATAACAAAACAACAACTAAGTGCGGGTCTTTATTACCCCGGCGAGAGAAAGGAAAATTCTATATAAGATGTATGAGGAGAAGCAGAAAAAATGTATAAAACGAATAAAAACCTAACGAAATGAAATGAATATATAAAAACGGTTTAACCCCCTATGGGGATATTAATGCTTTATTGACGGCGCACATAACGAATATATTTTTGATTTCGTTTCTATTTTCTTCACTATATGTGAATTTCGGTTAGTTTTTACGGTTTTTTTTATGCGGTGCTTGTTTGTAAGGTTGTCTGGGATCATTTATTGATTCAATTAGATGTTTTTTTCGTTCAGCCAATTGATATTATTAAAGCAATATCGTTTAATTATGATGTTGGCGCTGCTGGATATCGCAATACCAGTCGTCTTTATCTCATGTGCACTTATAGCTAACTAACTAAACTAACACATAAGTGAACAGAACTTCACGTCATGCATTGTGTCAGAAAAAAAACCGGACTTGATCTTAACCTGAGTTTCGTGTACCGTGTGATTACCTTGCACTTTTTGTTTTATTCATTTAGAAAAATTCCAATGACAGCAACAAATGCTTTCGGTTCTTCGACCTATCTTCCCTCTTCCTCGATGTGACCCTTGCTCTTAGGGTCTTACGACCGACCTAGGGCAAATACCTCCATACATAAAAATGTTTACCTCAAAAGCAGCTTTTTGGTCCAGGGCCGACCTTAGGACCGACCTAGGACTAGGGTCCTAGTAGAGGCATCGGACACATACTTCAATAGACAAAAATGTTTCCCTTAATTTGCTCTGCAACATAGAAAAAAAATTTTTTTGGTTAGGACCGACCGACACTGAGCCCCACTTGAGCCTTATGCACAGGTATCGGGCCTAAATTTGTTTTTGAATGTAATTCGGTACTCGGTTACCTCTTAAATAGAAAAAGAATCAAAATATCGGTTAGGATTTACCTAATTTGTGTAAAGAAACACGTTGGGTCCAAGTTTTATTCAAAAAATTTTCTTCCATAAAATGTGAGACCTTTCGATTAAAAAATATTTTTTTTAAAATCGGAAGAGATTTACTCGAGTTGTGTACAAAAAATAGGTTAAGCCCTAGCAGAGACTCGTTTTCGCCCATTGCCCAGATTCAATCTCATAAATGATTTTTGATTACCTTTCACGAAAAAAAAAAGTATTTGAAAATTGAATTTTACTCAAGTTATCGCGGTGACAGAGGGACGGACGGACAGACATATTTTTTATTGCTGATTCGTCATATAAGGACTATGATCGATGCCAACCCCTACTCACGGGTCGAAATTCGACTGGTTACAAACGTCGTGGTAAACGCAATAGACCCGAATCCGTAAGAGTCTACAAATAAAATATGCCACCTTACAATGTTATATTTCCGTACATATTATAACAGCGCCATCGTTTGCAAACCCTCTTTCACCCTCAACGTGGCCGTCGATACTACACAAGCCCATAGATCGGTGAAATATTTTCAGTTGTAATTTTTTGACATTTTGATCATTTGTTGTGATTCTTCGAATAATTACTCAGTTTTTTCTTGCACCTCCAAAAAACCATAAGGGGTTATGTCACGCAAGGGGGTGTTGGTCTTGCGTGACAGATTTTGGGGGGTCTGGCGAAGCGTTACGTCACACAACCTAAATAAGATATTTTACAATTAACATTAAACATTCCGACAACTAAGACTGGCCGCGCTCAAAATTTCAAACTGCAAAATTGAATTGAAGCCCGTTGGAAATCATGACACAATCAACGGGTAGATCTAGCCGACTAGCAGTTGTACGCCAAGGCGAAAAAGTTGTAGTGTGGCTGTCCTGCTTGAACTGTGAACATGTTGACTGGTTTGGCGATGATGACAAGGAAATGGACTAGTCGCAGCTTAGAACTGGTCTAAATTCAGAATTAGAATGTAATATTCCAGTAATAGACGAAGATACAAAGATGAAATGTTTATGGGTAGTAGACAAACAAAAATCTTTGTTTCCGAAATTTTATTTTCTTTTTGCGTTACGTCACTTTGGGGGAGGGTAGGGCTATTGTCCTGGCGTGACACTAGCATGACAGGGGGGAAGGGTTCAAAAAATCGACCAATTTGCGTGACATAATTTATGAATGGCCCATAAAATTGGCGCGATATTTATTTCTATACAAACTGAAGGCTTTTAAAAACATAGAAGGGACCCGTACGTATCAGAATAGATCCGGCAAACAGAGTTGATGTTACGAAAAGACTGGAACGTATTTAAGTAAATGTTGCGTTCACATTAGACTGTATTGGAAATTGCCCGTAGGGCAATTTTGAAAAACCCGTCCGAAGTAACGGTGTAAAAAAATTCTCCGAACGCACAAAATTGACCTCCAAATAGAGAAAAATGTTCTCCTCAATTTTGTCTACAACATAGTAAAAACTATTTTTTGGACTAGGGCCGGCCTAGGGCCTTAAGTAGAGGCCTCTGAGACATACTTCCATAGACAAAAATGTTTCCCTCAATTTGCTCTGCAAAATAGCAAAAAAACATTTTTTTATGTTAGGGCTGACCTTAGGACTGACATGAGGCCCACTTGAGCCCTAAGCACGGGCAAAAATTCATACATAAATTGTCGGCCGTGCCGATATCTTTCAAACAAAAAAAAGTTTTTGGAAATCGGAAGAGATTATGTACAAAAAACACGTAGGGCCCTAACAAAGACTTTTTTTTAGTGCCCTAGCTAAGTCCAAAGGCTCAAATCAAAAAATGTTTCTTCCACAAATTGTCGGTCATGCCTAGATCTTTCAAACAAAAAAAAAAATGAAAATCGGTAAAGATTTACTCGAGTTATGTACAAAAAACACGTAGAGCCCTAGCAGAGACTCGTTTTTAGTGCCCTAGCTAAGTCCAAGGACTCAAATTAAAAAAAGTTTCTTCCA
>CM055406.1:52217659-52286825 GCA_029228625.1 Pseudolycoriella hygida
ATCGGTCAAGATTTACTCAAGTTATCGTGTTGACGGACAGACCGACAGACAGACCGACAGACAGACCGACAGACAGACCGACAGACAGACCGACAGACAGACCGGCAGACAGACCGACAGACAGACCGACAGACAGACCGACAGACAGACCGACAGACCGACAGACGGACATTGTTTTTTTCGCTGATTTGTCATCTGGAGGCAATGAAAAAAGGTTCCCCCTTACTCCCGGGTTCGAATTCGCAATGTAACGAACGTGGTAGTAAACGCAACAGACCTACGCACTTCGTACGGGTCTAAAAATAGAACAAATCTCAAGCGCGGTTCCAACAAAATTGTTATGTGAAAAGAAGGGTTAAGGTTACTCGATTCATGGCCAGTGTAAGAGTTCCAAACCACAACAGATAAACACTGGGGTAGTCGAAATTAGAGCTGTCACATGGCATGGCATGGCTTTTACCAATAAAAGAAATTATTGGTACCCAGCGGTATTCTACTCCTACTAGCATAGAATATACTATATACAGGTGGCGCTAGGGTTGTCTTTCAGCTTTCCACTGGCACAGTTAAAATATCTGGCTAATGAAAGGGTTCCAAAAAGTAAAACTACAAACAGAGAAAATACTAAAATAATGATCTAGCCCCAAATCCTTGACAGTTCGAATTATTATTAAGAATTTAAAAGCGGCGGTATTTTCTTAAAAGCATTGCATGCGTCCTTTGTGTTAATTTCTGCACAATCGAATAACACATCGATCATTATCGCGATACATTTCTATAATGAACCTTTTCATTTTTAATGTGTCTCGAGACCCTCAGACTGCTTTCGATATCTCCTTTTCATCCTGCATCTTTTAGAAACGAAAAGCAAATAAATAATTTCTTTTGAATTGTTTCCTTTTAGGTTTATGTTCCATTAGCTTTTATATTCCTAATAAAAATATTTCTAGATTTAAAATATCTTCCTTTTTTATTTTTTTCTTCTTCTCTTACTCTTTTGCTTATTTTTAAAAGATTTTTTTTTTCGTTTTCACGGTAATTTGAATCCGCTTACAATTTCATTTTAATGAAAATAAAATGGAAAGTAATTTACAAAAATGGAACAGCTTTTTTCGAATTTTCGTCTTCGTTATTCAATATTTTAAATCTATTTCAATTTTATTGGTAACAGTTTATTAAAAAGGTAAAAGGAAAACATGTAAAAAGTAAGGTAATTTTCCTACAGACGAAACTTTTCCCTCCAAAAAAGCTTCGCACTGTACTACGAATAGTATAGTGTTTTTTGTTGTAAGTAGTGAAAAAGTGGAACTTTTTAGGACTATTCATAAGTTCGTCCTAACAAGGCGAAACATTTTCCAGCCGACCGATATAGACCTACGCCATGACGACCATGGTTCCAAAAATGTTCTCCTGAACATACTCTGCGGCTTTTTCTTTGGAAACAATTCTCTAAATCTCATGCATAACGAATATTCATGAAAAACCTCCCTCCATCCTGTACGGCAAATGTTAACTTCTTTCTTTAGATCCATATTTTTAGACCCGTACGAAGAACGAAGGGGTCTTATGCGTTTACCACGACGTTTGTAACCAGTCGAATTTCGACCCGGAGTAGGGGGGAGCACCGATCGTGGTCCTTAGATGACGAATCAGCAATAAAAAAAATGTCCGTCCGTCTGTCAACACGATAACTCGAGTAAAACTCAACCGATTTTCAAAAACTTTCTGCCCTAAAAGGCAATCAAAAAATCTTTTATGGGATTGAGTCTGGGCACTGTCGGTCCAAGGGCCACCGAGCTAGGGCCGTTTAAGTGACTTTTGGTCTTTTGTACATAACGCGAGTAAATCTTTTCTGATTTTCAAATTTTTTTTCTGTATGAAAGACCTGAGCATAGCCGACAATTTATGGAAGAAACTTTTTTGAATTTGAGTCCTTGGACTTAGCTAGGGCACTAAAATCGAGTCTCTGCTAGGGCTCTATGTGTTTTTTGTCCAAAACTCGGGCAAATCTTTTCCGATTTTCATAAATTTTCTTTTGTTTGAAAGACCCGAGCATAGCCGACAATTTACGGAAGAAACTTTTATGAATTTGAGTCCTTGGACTTAGCTAGGTCACTAAAATCGCGTCTCTACTAGGGCTCTATGTGTTTTTTGTACATAACTCGGGCAAATCTTTTCCGATTGCCATAAACTTTTTTTGTTTGAAAGGTCTGGGCATGCCCGACAATTTATTGACGAAACTTTTTTGGATTTGAGTCCTTGGACTTAGCTGAGGCACTAAAAACGAGTCTCTGATATCGCTCTACATGTTTTTTGTAATTAACTCGAGTAAAGCTCTTCCGATTTTCAAATTTTGTTTGATCGGAAGATCTAGGACTGTTTTCCGTTTTATGGCAGAAAATTTTTTGATTATAAACCCTTGGACTCACTCAGGACCCTAAAACTGAGTTTCTACTAGGGCCCAACGTGGTTACATAAATTGGATAAATCTTAACTGATTTTGTTGATTCTTTTTCTATTTGAGAGGTAATCGAGTACCAAATTATATTCAAAAATAAAGTTGGACCCGGTGCCTGTGCTTAGGGCTGAAATGGGCCTCAGGTCTGTTCTAAGGTCCTTAGGCCCTATAAGGCCCTTATCAAAAGAATGTTTTTTGCTGTGTTGCAGAGCAAATTGAGGGAAACATTTTTGTCTATGTAAGTATTTGTCCGAGGACTCTACTTAGGGCCCTAGGTCGGTCCTAAGATCGGCCCTAGACAAAAAAATTGTTTTTTGCTATGTTGTAAACAAAATTGAGGAAAACATTTTTCTCCTTTTGGAGGTCAATTTTGTGCGCTCGGAGAATTTTTATACACTATTTCTTCGGACGGGTTTTTCAATATTGCCCTATCGGCAATTTCTAATACAATTTAATGTGAACGCAATATTTACTTAAATACGTTCGAGTCTATTCGTAACATCAACTCTGTTTGCCACATCTATTCTGATACGTACGGGTCACTTCATATGTTTAATTTGTCACCCTCAATGAACAATTTCATGGACACATGCGATAGAGCTGCAATGACTCGTGTTTGAATAGTTTTCAAAAAGGTTTTTCATTTTTCGGCATTATGCGCAGACAATTTTCCTTACTCCGATCTTGATCATCATGATCATGATTGAGACACATTTGTTCTTCGTACGGGTAACGACAAGAACTAAAAATATTATTGCTGGATTCCACGGCTGTTTCACTTTAAATAGCTGAAACGAACGTTTGAATGCATTTCATTTACAAAATACACAAGTGAGTTTTCATCGATGCAAACCGTAAATAATGAACTTAAAAATTCTTTTATCAATGCGAAGTTGTAAATAAAGAACTAAACATGTTCTTGTTTTAGATCTGCTTCTTGCAGAACAAACATCAACTGCCTGATATCACAGTCTCGACTTCGAATTAAATAAAGTGAAGTACCCTTTATTCACGGAAACTGCTATAATCCATTTTAATAGTTCCGAAAGTACCTTAGCACTTTACACAAAACCTTTTATGCCACTTTCACGTTTATATATTTTCCACTTTGTTCGCTTTTTCGTTTGTAGTGCCAATCTAAAAGTAAATCTATTAATTTTTAAAGTTCTTTTTTTGTAATGCAAGAAAACGTTTGCTATTGCATAGCGTGACGTGAACTCAATTTGAGCTTTTTGTAGTTCTTTGCTCACACCAAGTGATTCTTATCATTTTTTCTTGTTTCCGTTGTGTACATCTTATGAAATTATTAGGGACGTTCTAAACTAGCATGCTTAGTTTCCGATTTAAAATGTTAACATTTTTACAGTAATAAATTAGAGAATCGTATTACCGGCCTTTTTTAAAAACCAAGAAAAAAAATAACGAGGAATTCAGATAACCTTTGGACCCTTACGAAGTACAAAGATCCTATGCGTTTACTACAAGACATTTTATTGTAACATGGGGTAGATCGAGGCGGGAATGAGGGGGATGCCTTTTTATATCGTCTAGAGATGAGGAATCAGCGAAAAGAATGTCCGCTTCTTCATTTTTTCCAAACGGCTGCAGCGATCACCCTAAACTTTTTTCGGTACGGTTTTAAGGTACATAATATCCCATAATATCCCACCTTACGCTTAACGACCCAATCCTTGATAATGACAGTTGCTGATTACTGCTCGCCGGTTTGGATGGGCAGCTGTCACACAAAACTGGTCGACATTGCACCATCTGACTAATCAGATGACTAATCAGATTGCACCAGGCAACATATTGCGTGAAGAAACAGCTTGGAGGGAGTGCAAAAAGATTTACCTAAATACTGAGTTACCGATCTACAACGACTTGTTGACAGCTCCAGTAAACTTAAGATTGAAATCACGTTCACCTTTTTGGACTTTCTTTCGTAACTCAATCTACCTAACCGATCTGAGGTCCAGATGGAAAAACTGGTGGAAAGTCTCCATACACAACAAACAACTAATAAGTGATCCGAAAACCGAAGTGCATGGTTTCAATCTGCCTCGCCGCACATGGCTTCGATTGAATAGAATTCGAACTGGCCAAGGATGTTGCGCTTTCCTGCTTCACCGGTGGAATGTGATCGATTCGCCACTCTGCCAGTGCGGTGAAGTGCAGACGATGAAACATATAGTGGAGGAATGTTTGATTCATCGATGTGCCGGTGTGATGAATTTGTTATTTGTAATTCCTAGTCATTTTAAAATAATAATAATAATCCCATGGTTCAAGTTCAAAGATGAGCAAAATCGGTCATGTAGTTCCAGAGATATGGTCGAAAAAGTGACCGAAAACTTTGTTTTTCGAGGGTCGGTGAAACTTTTTCGTAAATATCTCATCAATTTTAGCACGTAAATTGTTCATTTTGATGTCAAATGAAAGCATTTGATCTCACAAAACTGGGAAATATTTTTTATGGGAATCGGGTCAGTAGACCTGTCCAAAAATGTGCGGGGAAATTAAGTTTTCGAAAAATTAGGGGGCCCGTCCGGAAAACGGTGTCAAATGCTCCACCAAAAAAAGTTTCTATTGATCGGATGCAATCTGGAGCGATTTAATTTGTGCTCAATGGCGTTAAAGGAGAAAAATGACCGAAATCCGAGCATCAATATCTTCGTCGGCAAGTATCCGAATATTCTTGTTAATGGCCTTTTTTTGTAGGTTTTCTCTTCCTCTAAAAATTGTTTCTAAGAAGCTAGACTCTGAAGCAATTCGGAGTATGACATTCGCCTAATTGGAGTGGAGACAATTTTTGCAAAAATGCTACACTGCTTTAGTCGTGTGGAACTCATACAAGGAATTCATTTCCAGTCTAGCTTCATAGAAACAATTTTTAGAGGAAGAAAAAAACCTAGAAAACAAGCTCATTAGCAAGAATATTCGGACACGGAAGTATTGATACTCGAATTGTGGTCATTTTTCACATTTAACGCCATTGAGCCATTAAATCGCTCTGGATTTCATCCGACCCATAGAAACTTTTTTTCGGTGGACCATTTGACACCGTTTTCCGGGGGCCCCCTAACTTTTCGACAACATAGAATTTTGGACAGGTCTACGAGTCAGTGGTCTCGGCACTGGGACCAATGAAATGGACGAAATTGAGTTTCTTGGCCATATACGAAAGCAGGTGGTTTTTAGTCTGATTTGCTGTCAAAGACAGAGTTATAGAGGATAACATTTTAGGGAGCATGTGTTTCAGGGTTTTATCGAAAGAAGACCCAATCCTGGAATATGACCACTTCTAGAATTGGGCGGGATGACCCATATCTCTAAAACTATGAAAGTTAGAAAGTTGCTTTCAAAGGTGAGAGCATAAAATCTTAGAGAACACGTTTCACAGTGTTTTAGGGAAAAGCTGTAGTGAATAAAATTTTAAGGAACACGTGTTTAAGGGTTTTATCGAAAAATGGCCAAATACTAGGAAATGAGCACTTCTAGAATTGGGAGGGATGACTCATTTCTCTATAACTATGAGAGTTAGAAGGTTGCTTCCAAAGACAAGAGTCTCTCATTCTACCCCTGTTTTTTGGACAAAGTTTAGCACACAGACTCAACACCTGTTGGCCTTACACCTAGCAGGTAATCATTCATTCAACATCTCCTGTTAGACTATATTTGAGAGCGTTTTTCTTTTTCGGTGCATCATTATCGTTTATTTCTTTAGCTCAAATTAAATAAGACCAAACTAAATGGAGAATTCGACGTATGGGCAACTGCAATCTTATGCTAATTTTTTAATAGAATATAAAACTTATTGTCAATTCTCATTCTAATATTCCTTTTATGTGATTTAACAATTGCCTCTTGTGTAGGTCACACTTAAATTAGATTCCATTATTAGTTACATGAACACAAAATTCTATTGTACTGATTCGATGAATTACAATAATTCCTACCGCACTCATTCACATGCATCCCGTCACCATCTTATAAAATCCTTTCACATAATGAAATCCAATTTATCTCTTCTACCCAACCGAATTAGAACATAAAGGATAAGGAAAAAAAACAACAACCCAATCGATCCCCCATACGGAGCTTTTATTGGCGTTTATTTTATGGTCCAAACACATACAGCTACACACAATATTGCTGAATCGGAAAACCGTAAAAATAAAATAAAAATAAACGATCCGAGAGTGTAATCGAACACAAGCTTCATTGAAGCTCACAAGGTTTACAATAAAAAATAAAATAAAATTCTTTTTCACGTTTGCGGATTGTATTTTCGTCATTAATGTCTTCCTTTCAAGCGGATTTACTTATTTACTTTTAGCAAACGTGTTTTGCTCGAAAAAGTATCATTTGGCTAGTAGGATTACGATGTCTCATGAATTCGACTCGAATTGCAAACTCATAAGTCAAATACAAACAATTTCCAAGCGAAACAGTAATGTATTATTGCTGTTTCGGATTACCTTAGCAATCATACCAACAATTCAGACAACAGGAACGAATTTTTTACTCGAGAAAATGATATGAACATTGCTAAATATCAACACAACACGTCCACAATCAATTTTCAGCCCCAAATTGAAGAAACAAATATCCCCTTCATAAACGACATAACATTTCCGTACAACCAATATTACACACGTCACAATGACCGAAGCATAACAATAAATAACCGCTAACAAGTTAATTAGTTGTCTATTTCCCAGACAATAAATAACGCCAACTCTGACTCTAACAAAACGATAAACTCAGTGGGTTATACAACAAACAAAACGATTTCTCTGACTGGCTTGATGATATTCTAGCTCACCGGGTGTCACTTCAAAATAAAGTTCATCCAACACACTGTTGCCGAATGCTGCGACACATTTGAGTCAAATGTTACCGAATCCTTGAAAATTAATAAATGATGTCTATAAAACATACATAAATTAAAATGACACGAAAAATTTGGCGCATGCCATTTTCATAGTAAAAGTGACACCCATTTTTTAAGCTTCAACATGAAAATATTTATAAACTTTCAAAACATCAACAATTCGAATGCGAATAATATGTTCCGTTTTATGCGGCAATAAGTTAAGGGGGTTGCCGAAAGTGCTGGAGAAAGGTACTCAAATAAATGTAGCGCACAACATACGTATTCATGAAATGAATGATAACCCATCAATCAGAATGTGGATGTGAACGTTATTTGGAGTCAATAAGTTCTATAACATTTTATTAGGTAATAGACTGAAATCTCCACGAGAAACATGTGAGGAGTTTGAGCATTTTCCACAATTTGTTTGATTTGTATAAAACAAATAGCTTTCGAATATTTTGTGAAAATATTCAAGAAATCTTCAAAATGAAGTTAGAAAATTCTGAGAATTTAAATTTAGTTTTGAATGTTGTTTATGGGCTGTTTCTATGGGTCTCTGTTCTTATCGTCATCTAAAATGAAATCGCATACATTGATGATGATTGAGGTTGTAGGAGGGCTACTTTTCTCCGCATGTAACACATTTCTGTCAGATTTATCTTCAAATATTTGTGTAGGATTTATTGAGTTAAAGAGAAAAAATTTAATTTTTTTAAATAATATAAACAAAAACCATAAAATTGACTTTGACTGTGACTGTCAGAAGTAAAAAATATAATCCGAACGACTTTGGCTTATGCAAATGGATAGCTCGAACGACTTGCAAAGAAGCACAAACTGCCTAAATATACTATACTACTATATACTATAGAGTTATATGGATGTTGGTCAATCTCAGGAGGCTGGAAAGCTACATGAAAAGGTTTCTTAGGTTAAGGTCGATTCCAGAAGACAGCCCGGCGCCAAAACAATTCCCTTGGTAATGTTGGATGATGAAATGAGTACATAAATGTTCACTTGGTTCCGACTCGGCACCAGGCTGCGTCTGCGTACTTGAAAAGTATTAGCAGCCTTATAGAAGGCTGGTGCCGAAAATCTCTTAAAGTCATTGTTGTGGCAATATGGAATGTTATACGTCATATAAATTTCAGGCTGATGCTGCCCTCTATGTTGACAGTAGAATATGTTGAGTAGACAGCCCGGTGCCGCGTTGAATTCAACGTGACGTATAATATTTGTAATTTCGATGCAGGGGCGTGACAGTCTTTTGTTTTGATCTTTCCAAGTAATACCCAACGTGAAGTTGGCTGCAGTTGCGACCAAAACTAACTTCATTGCAAAAAAAATCAGATGATTTTTGAACTTTTGGTAAATTTATGAATGAAATCAGCTGATTTTGTTTGCAATGAAGTAAGCTACGGTCGCAACTGCAGCAAACTTCAAGTTGAATGTTACTTGCAAAGATCAAAACTAAAGACTGTCACATCCCTGTTTCGATGATATTAACAGATTTTTGGCACCAGGCTGCGTTCTTTATGATCACTTAAATTTCTAAAGTAGGCAGCCTGGTGTCGAGTTGGAACCAAGTGTAAAGTAATGTACTCGTTTTCCACTCCAGCATTGTCATAGAAACTTTTTTGTCACCAGACTGCCCACTGCCCAGCTTGAAATGCAGACCTCTGTTTGTTGCAATTTTTCTCCTTGAAAAGGTTCTAGACGACGATGTGATAAGGAGTTCAGGCACTAGACAAAGGATCAGTCTCATGCTATTTCATTGTCGCTTAGAATATTTTCATGTAGTAGAATTGCAACAAACAGGGGCATTTTTAAGAGACACCACCCTTCTTTTTGAGGATCTAGCGAGAATTGGCAGCAGGACATCCTACTTTGTCACAGGTCAATCTTTAGACCAACGATTTACTCAATGTAGTGAAAGTTGCGTAGATTGCGAGATACTAGCATGACTTGGAGGTGACCAACATGAGGATTCTTAGGAGCATAGCAAAGGTCAATGGAAGGGAGATACCGTGATTCCAATCACCTGTAACTATTAGAGAATTTGTTAACGTCAGGTCCCACTGGCAAATTTCAGAAGGCAGTCTGGTGCCGAAAAAGTTCCTATAACAATGTTGTATGGGGGTCCGAGTACATTTCTATGTACTCGGTTCTGATTCGGCACCAGGCTGCGTACTTGAGACATATGAATAGCCTGATAGAAGGCAGCCCGGTGCCGAAAATCTGTAAATTTCATAGAAACGGCCGATACGAATACTATACGTCGCATAAAATTCAACTTGGCACCAAGCTGCTGCTGCCCTCTATATAAACATTAAAAAATCTTGAGTACGCAGCCTGGTGCCGAGTTGAAATTCATATTACGTACAGTATTTGTTACTGCCGTAACGATGACATTAACATATTTTCGGCACCAGGCTGCCATCTATAAGGCTACTCGTACAAATCAAGTACGCAGCCTGGTGCCGAGTTGGAACCGAATGCATGGCTACGTACTAATTCACCCATCCAACATTGTTATGGGAAGTGTTTTGGCACCAGGCTGCCCAGCTTGAAATGCAAACTTCCACTTGCTACAATTTTATGAAGGCTGCGTACTTCATATCCAAGATCCAATAAGTTCAGCCACTAGAAGAAAGACCAATCTAGTTCCTGAACTAACTATAATTTCGGGATCTTTTAATCAGTTCTAGAAAAATGGTTACAAAGTAGGGCTTGATTTTAAAACCATCACGTTAATGATTTCTTCAATTTCAACTAAAAAACGCGTCAGATGGCATAGAAACATCCAAAAATTCTTTAGCAGCTGACAAGAAGTTCCTTAAAAAATATTTTTAATAAAGTAATAATTTATATCGCTTTGAAAGTATTCTCAGTTTAACAGTTTGAATGCATACGTATCTGAGTTGTGGATTGTAATAAGCTAAGCATTGGTCTCTAACGATAGTATACGGCTTTATGCTTAGACACTTTTCTGGGTGTGGGTACGATTTTAACGGCCTTGTTACAATACGACGTATACCAAGGCAAGCATAGAACGTGTTATAACAAAAAACTAATTAAAATTACTAAACAAAATCAATTTAGAAATACTTTAAATGTTAAATCGAAGACTAAACCTCTACAGCGCATTGTACAACTATATTCAGTTCTTTTATCGTTTTCACTTTAACGAGATCCTATCTTATAAATGTATGTATTTACATAAATATTATTATTTTGCACATAAACCACATGCCATGCCAACGAATTCCAATAGGTACGCTTCTTCATTTAATTTTCTTGTTTTAAATAAAACCATATACGATTTTTTTGTACACATAAGATACAAATTGGGCAATAAAATTAAGTAAAGGCGATAAAAAGATGATAAAATCAAGTTACAGTATAATTAAAGAAACTGTTAGTCCATTTCGATTTCATCTTATTTTCTGATGGATATGTTAATTCTGCTGTTGATTTTATGTCATTGGAAACTCAACATAGTCACCTGCGTACCGCACTAACTCAAAAGCTATCGTATTTTAATGACTTTATTCACAAAACAAAATTCAATTTTTACTGCTATTTCATTTGGTGTTGGTTGGTCTGTTCCATTCAACCATCCATTTGACTCTTTACATGATTCGGTCATGGATGATTAGGCTTTCGGTGTTCTAATACAGCGTTTTTGAGTAAAATTGCGAGCTGTTCCTTCTGGGTTTGATCATTTTCTTCTGCCTTCGTTCCAACCTAGCGAAAAACTGTAGAATACTACTATGATTTCACTAGCATCACCTTGCCTTTTTCCGGACATAGAATGTTTCCGTGTTTCCGGTTCCCGAGATCCGTTCGCAAGTGCAAGAACTTCAATTTGAACAAAATACTAGTCAAATTTTTCCTCATATTAGAGGTCGTTCGCAAAGACGTCACGCTAAAGGTCGAGCGTGTTGGAGGCGAGCACACATCGTGGAAGACATCTTTCCGTTCCTAGTGATGGTACAATATTTTACGTCCCTTGTATACAAAAAAATGTATTTACTCGTTGTCCCACTGAAAACTTGTCATTACATGTATATCTGCATGTAATGACGCGTTTTCGGTTGGGACACCGAGTAAAACAGCATACAGAGGGGAATGCTTAATAAGTCATCAATTCTGTATAATTTCGTGACACTCGCAAACTCATTCGTGTATTTTTAGGCAACTCGCTTTAAAAACTGTTTTTTGACTATTGTAGTTGTATACCTCTAGAGTTTTAAACTCTACACTCGTCAAAAAATAGTTTTCAAAGTTTTTGCTTAAAAACACCCTCTTGAGTTTGGCTCATTTCACAAAATTAATCTCTCATGTAATGACTTATTTCCGCATCCCCCACTGTAATATACTATTTTTTGACTATATCCCCCGGAAGTTTAACATTACATGCATGTTTACCCCCCGGGGAAATCATTCATTACACGTATGCATACCCCCGGAGAAATCATTCATTACACGTATGCATACCCCCTGTGGAAACTATTCATTACACTTATGTACACCGATGTACCCGCTTGCTGTGTGGTGTGAGCCACAAGCGAATTTCGAGAATATTGAGCAAATTCTTGTCATTGCGGCCAAGTACTAAGAACGTATAAAAGAAATGTATTATAATAATAATCTACCGGGTTGTAAGTCCGGGTCAGAGGCTAGATCATTTTTATCTACTAGTTCCGCAATATTTTTTGGGAACTTTTGCTCATGTGGATTCTTCTTAGAGAACCTTTCGTTACCGAAGTTTTCAGTGTCAGTGTTAAATTGCACACAAACCTAGTGCCATCTACGATGAACTAGGTGAGGAAACTAGTAGGGTGACCCGAGGCGTGGCGCACTTCATTTATTCCATTTTTTCTTTTGCACAAATTATAAAGCATTTAAACCATCTTGAGATTAAATTTTATTTTTTTTTTTTTTGAATAAATGGAATAAATTTATTTATTCTATTTATTCCATTTTTCAACAAAAATTCTTTTAAGTTTTCAAAAGTGGGTTTTTTCACTTTTTGACACACTAGTATGGTTTGTTGTGTGCGTTGCCATCAAAGTCAAGTCTTGAGGTTTTGACGAATTTGAAAAAATTATCATTTATTCCAATATTTATTCCATTTATTTCCATTTATTTCCATTTATTCCATTTATTCCCATTTATTCCATTTATTCCATAAACGGCAGAAGTGCGTCACCCCTCGGGGTGACCATTCCATCGGTATTTCTACTTTGTAAATTATGTAACCGCTGTTGAGTTTGAGTGCACATCAAATGTAGTTCCGCTCACTCTATAAGAAAAATATACCACTTTGCATAAAACAATGGTAACTCAACCAAAGTCGTAATGGTAACGCAGTGTTGTTAAAAGGGAACGCCGTGTTTTATCTCAATTTATTATGGATAGTGTAGTAAGAGTGAATGAAATGAAAAGAAAGTTCCCTCTTACATACAGATGAAATTGGCCAAGGCTTAGAATGCCAGTTCTTCCAGTGTTTTACCGGAAGGCATTTTTTGGATCACATGCTTAACGTGAATTCCAAACCGCACCTAACGGTAGCTTGCATTTTACCATTAGGATTTCTTCTGGTGCTAATTATACCTCCGCCTAAGTTAGGTTCAGATATTTGTGCACAGAATTCATCGAATATGAGTGACGTCATATTTGTCATTATTCTGTGTACGATTCGTTACGGCACCAAATCCACAACTACCCAAATTATGAAGCCTGGGTGTGCCTGGGAACGTTACTTTCTATATATGCTATACATTGAAGGAAAATCCGGTACAGAATTTTTCCTCATCTGGATTGAACCCGGATAATCTTGGCGGGGATAAACATAAACATACATGTCATGCTCAACTTCCGGACGATACAGCCAAAAAAATAACGTACATCAGATGCTTGGAAATCAATCATTAATTCAGAATCAACTTTTTGAACTCGCGAACTCACTCGTGTGTTTTTAAACAAGGCGCTCGGAGCCCTTCGGCTCTGATATGTAAGCTGAGCACTTGTCAAAATAATAGTTTCTAAACACACTTGTGAGCTCGGGTCGTGTCACAAAATTGACCGCTCATGTAATGAACAATTTCCGCCGCATCCACTGTAATATACTATTTCTACCATAAAATATACAAATTGTAAGATACTCTGACTCCGAGCACAATGTAAGTGAGGGGTGTTTTCAGAACCTCAATTCTATTTCTCAAAGACAATGAACGAAATGTAAAAAACAACTGAAAATTAGCATCATTTTATCGTTTAGGTGTGACGCATTATTTGCGCATGTGGTATGATGAGGGTAAAAATTTTCATGGAATCATTTGTTAACGATGCAACTCTTCAAACTATAGAAAACTTAACGTCCGCTAAAAATTGACTGTTAAAGCTCAGCTATTACTTTTCGATCTGCTATCACACATTAAAATTGACTACAAGTTTATTGATGTAAAAAATACAATCTGCCAATAAACCAATTCAACTATATAAATCAATCTGTAACTAAAACGTTGTCATCATTTACACCGTTCAATAAACAATATGATTTGAACTGACTGATAAATATTCGCTTTATACGGTAATAGAATTTGTTCTAATTTCAACATTCATGGTAAACCTTCATCCAAAGTTACTTCAAGCTAAACCAAAATTGTAGTGATTAGATCCGTTTAACACACACCTAACCTCATCGACCAATCAATCCATCTGAAAAACCCTTCAATAAATGAACAATTTTCATTAACCGACCTTTTCGAAACGTTACATGATACAACATACTTTAACATCCATCGTCATCATCACCATACCCAAAACGGTTTACGTTTTCATGTTTACACTGTAGCCTTTTCCGGTATATTATTTTAAAGTCTCTGTGGATAACGTGTTTTATAAATCCTAGAATGTGTTACATAATGTGTCAAAGGTGTTTTGCATATCAATTTCTCTGCTGTTTTGTGCGGTTTTATTATGTATACATACGGCTCGGTTTATATGAATGGAAATATGTTCCAATAAAGGGATTGAGAATGGAATTCAACAGAATATAAATCTATTTGACTTTTGCAATTAAATAATATCCGAAGGCACGTTTACGCAATCCTTTTCATTGCTCTTCTATAGACTACTCACTGTCTGTGAATAATAATAAAACTCAAATACCCTAAAATCATCCCTTTTTCAGTTTCCAAATAGATATATGAAATTATATTCATTCGTCTGGTGTATATTTTAAACGTAATTCTGGGAGAGTGCAAAAGCCTTTAAGGCATGGGTATTACATACAAAAACAGTTTTTCAACTCATTTGCATGGCCTAAAGCATTTTCATATCAAAAACACCCCTTTTGTCGGTATACTCGTGCACGTACGTTGATGCGGCGAATTTACTGTTATAAACTATTACATAGGTTAGATCAGGGCCGCACTAGTTACAAAAATCCCTTAAGGCATTCGAAAAGTTGCTTCTATTTGTCGGCATTGAGAAACTTCGTCAGCATGCTTCCGGTTTCACTGCAAGGGGACATTCAAATAGTGCGCACGCTTTTTTGGGAGGAGATAGCGTGCGCCATACATTCTGAATTTTTTTCCATGTATTTTTGCGTGCAAGGGGGGATGGGGGTCTAAAATCCTTCTTTTTTAGCATCCAAGTAGTAAGTATTAAAATTGAATTCACTCATAGACGCTCAGAGTTTTGGCAACACAGCTCAATTCGCGTTAGACATCCAATAAAGAAACTCTTCCGGTTTTGGTGCGGATCTTTTAGCACAAAATAGGTTCAGTTGAGGATTCGTTTATGAAGTCAAGGGTACGTGTTTCTGTTATTATGCACTAAAATTATGCCGTAACTCAAAATTTGTTAGGATTCCGATCCTTGCGCGACTTAAGACGGCAGGACCCATCGAACCGCTAAACTTCTCAATTTTTTGTTTTTGAAATTTTTCGACCATTACTGCAGAACGAAGCCCCAAACATCATTCACGGCCAATTCGGTCCTGGATTCGATACAGGCAGTAGACTAAATTTCTATTTCCCTTTTTCTTTACTTCGCCATGTACATTTTGAATTATGTTGATACAATCTGAACGCTCGCTGCTAAGTTTCTTGTACAAAGTTGGAAGTATATAAAATGAATGTGTTTTTGGCTACGACGACGACGAGGACGACGTGGATAAAAAGCGATATTGGGGTGTTGCACTTCTAGATATGAATTTAAGCTCATTTACCGAATTTTACACGTTTCTGCTTATTATTATATTTGAAATTTACGACGAAAATTGAATTAAAATATCTTAATTGAAATGATTATCAATATTAATTTGGGCGTCAATTTTTTTACACTTGTACTTTGAGTGCTTGTTTGTAGTAAAGTGAGTTCTGGGTGAAAAATTAACGTATTGGAAAATAGAGTGTCTGACAAAGGTTTTTCATTTATAATGTATATGAAAAATAAATACGGTTAATGTTGTGCTGATAATTGAATTATTTTCGGTAAAGCCAACAAAACTGTTTCGAGCTGAAAATATACCATGAAAGTAACTCAAGGTTCTTGTGTATAGTTTGTGATGTTTTTTTATTAGGTAGACGTTGTTGGCACCGGGTGCGAATAGTGGTGTGGCTTCGGTATCCTTCGTATAACACGATGACTTTTGTCAAGAGGCATAAGAGGATAAGGTCTCCAAGAACTCTTCGCACTGGGTGCCAATAGTCACTTCATTTTTATTAATAGCTCGGAATGGTTTTGTTTTGGATCTATTGAGAAATACTGGTAAATACTGTTGGTACCAGGTGCCACTAGTCTCTTCGTTTTACTGTGGTTGATGGCACCTGGTACCAATAGGCCACTCTCAACGAAAAGTGCGACATCTACTGTCCTCGTAACGTCGATATCATGAACTAAAGATAGTGTGCTCCAAATGTCAGAATTGTCAAAAAAAAAGTATGCTTCAAATGTCAAGTGGCTAATGACACCTGGCGTCATGACGCGTCATCAGTATAACAAAAAGACAATTTCGGCATCCGTTGCTTTCCTAGGCGGTTTGAGTGTGCTATTCTAAAAGCTGGTAGAAACTATAGGCAAAATGTTCTCGCAGCTTAATCGCTGAAACTGCATTCCGGCAGTTCTCCAGTACACCAGTAGGGATTGCAAATTACTATTTCAATGAAGACGCTGACATTGTTTTAATTTGAAAACCTCTAGATGACTACGCGAGTTAAAAACACTTACTTTACTCATTTCAAGCATCGAAAACATTTAATTGAAGTTAAGACCATTCAACATTACATAAAGCAGTAGAGAAGTCGGTTCAAACGAATATTCTTTTTTTCGATGTTAAACATGTTCTCACATAAAAACGGGGCTGGCATCAGCACACAAAAGTAGGTAAACGTTTTTTTGTTGACATTTCTGAAGTTCTTATGTGTATGCTGTACGAGATTCTTTACGTCTAAATAAAGCTATTCTACAAAATCTCGTATTACAAGAATTTCTCTGTAATTAAGCTTTTTAAAATAAAATAATAAAAACAATTTTAAACAGTTTTTTGTAGCTTTAGTTCTTTAAATAAAAGCAAGCAAATAAATAAATTAAAAAAAATTTGCAAAATGTGTGCTGTGCATGTGCACGTTTGCTTAATGAAATGTGGTTGAAGACAGTTTATTTGGTGAAAACAATGAAAATGGTTGGAATAACCGCACAAACAAAAATCATGATGCATAATCATGAAAGCACACCACCCATTGAGATAAATTAAATGCTCTTTTAGAGCTTGTTTTTATCCTCACATAACGCTCGTTCCACTGAAAGAACACATTGCCACCATATGAACTGCTGGTTCACAAAGCTGAATCCGTTATACGTTTGCAGCTGCCGAAAAACTTTTTGTTATTATATGAGTTAAATGCGGAAACCATGCAATCAAGTGTACCATGCGAACAAGCGTTTGAGTTTCGGTTTTTTGATTGCGTGTTAGCAGCGTTCTATGGCTAATTCTTTGAAATTGAGAACTTATCCACATGTATCCCCAAAAACAGGATGATTGTAACAAGCATAATATACCCGCGGCACGTATATTGTGTGAGTTTGCAAATTGCAACAAAATCAGTGTAGACCTAACTGCTACATACAATGGATCTTTTGTCAAAACTTATGTTTCCATAATTTTGAGAAAACATGTGTTTCCATTTGCATTTTCATTTCGACTAAATGGGATAGTGTAGCAACATTTCGCACTGTGCACTTGCATTCAATCAGGATTTATTCGTTCCCCATGCTCTGGCCGTTCCGTACATGCAATGAAAATTAATGAAATGGTTCAAAACAGAGCAGAGACATCATTATTTAAATTTATCGCTTTCGTTTGTGGGTAGTTTGATCGGCTATTTGTGGGTCGCTTATTTTAGATGAATATATAGTGCAACACTGATGTGGCCATTGCAGACGGTATAGGTATGTACGATTGCTGACAATGGGAATTCGGAATTTATAATGCGGGAATTTTCTAATTATCCGATTTAATTGTATGTTATGTTCGATTTGTGTATTAGTTTTTCAATACATTGTTGGCATTAGGTTTGATTGTTATTCGTTCATAGATGGGCTTGAAAGCAGGTATATCATTTAAAGCAATTGAATAAATTATCGAATTACTTAGATAAAATTAACATTAGAATAATTGATTTGCATAATTATTTACGTATAATAAATATTATCTGATGACCCTAAAGACAGTGGAGCAACACAAAAGCGTCGTTACGTGGGAAAATTCATAACATTTGGCAGAGACATCGTACCTGGCAGCCAAGTGAAATACTTGGGTTTTATAATCGACAAACTAGTAAATACCTCCGCCCCTAGGGGCTACGCGGACATTAAGCATTCTTGTCCGCTAGGTCGGAGATTTGTGACATTAATACTAAAATGTATGCAAGGGTGTGCAAAGTTAGATGTAGATGAATAAGAAATGGATGTAGTAGTATTTTAGTAGTTACCATAAGATTACGCAAATCTGGTTTTCCCACGTACTACCATTTTCCCGTAAAACCGTTTGCCGAACTACCGTTGGCTATATACCATTACGTCGGTACTACCGTTTTCCCCGTGCTACCGTTTCACCCGTACTACCGTTTCCACCATACAACACTTTTCCCCGTATTACAATTTTCTCCGTACTACCGACCCCTGTACAAACGTTATCACCGTGTTACTATTTACCCTTACAACCGTTTCTCCCGTCCTACAATTTCCTCCTCACTACTGTTTTCCGCGTACTACCATTTCACCGTTCTACTATTTCCCCCGTACTATCATTTCTCCCGTACTACCATTTCCCTGTACAAACGTTATCACCATACTACTACTTCCCCGTACAACCGTTTCACCCGTCCTCCTCACTACTGTTTTCCCCGTACTACCATTTCCCCCGCACAACCGTTTCGACCGCACTACTGTTTTTCCCGTACAACCGTTTCCCCCGTACCACTGTTTCCCGTACAACCGTTTCCACCGTACTACCATTTTCTTCCCACTACTGTTTTCCCCGTACTACCATTTCCCCATACAACCGATTACCCCCGTACTGCTTTTTCCCCCGAGTTGCCCATCATTTTCACCAATACTGGTGACTTCTACTCACAAAACTCTGAGACTTTGCAAAAGAGACCTATCGTCTGTTTCTCATACCTTCTCAAATACTTTTAAAACCATAAAAATTCACCCAATGTCTAACATTTTCACCAATACTGGTGACTTTTACTAACGAAACTCTAAGAATTTGCCGAATAAACATATGGTCTAACTCCTACACATTCGAAAATAATTTTAAAACCATAAAAATTGACCCCGTGTCTAACTGCTCGACATTTTCAACAATACTGGTGACTTTTACTAACAAAACTCTGAGACTTTGCCGAAGAAACATATGGTCTGTATCTCATACCTTCCCACATACTTTCAAAAGCATAAAAATTGACCCAATACCCAACTGCCCGACATTTTCACCAATACTGGTGACTTCTACTCACAAAACCCTGAGACTTTGCCAAAGAAACCAATGATCTGTCTTCCATACCTTCCCAAATACTTTTAAAAGCAAAAAATCCAAGATGGCGTCACTTTGACAGATGGCAGCCATTTTCTTAGGATTCATAAAGATTCTACTCATCAATGTCAACAACTTTCCCGAAGAAACCAACTGTCTAGCTATTCTAATTCAGCAGATAGCAAAAAATCCAAGATGGCGTCACTTTGACAGCTGGCAGCCCTTTTCTTAGGATTCATAAAGATTCTACTCATCAATATCAACAACTTTCCCGAAGAAACCAACTGTCCAAAAAAACCAAAAAAAATTTTAAAATTACATCAAGAAAAAATTTCAATTGAAATCTAGGTAGCATAATGGTTTTTTGCTATTAAAGGCAATGCAAAACCGCATTTTAATTCAGTCCCTTTGGACTCGTCAAGCAGGTCGGATGTATGATGATTCCCGCTGGAAATTTGTGACCGACAATTTACAGACAAACAGACAAACTTTTGACTGATAAATAGTTTAACTGGATCGAGCAAGTGAGCGACAGAGCGCGAAACTGACAGACTTCTGGTTTTGTAAGTGCGCTTTCGTCGCCGCCGTTTTTTTGGAGATTATTTTAAAATGGAGATAGTCATAAATGTTGATTTTACTACAATCGATCCAAATGAAAAATTATACAAAACTTGCGATTTGTGGGTTCTGCGAGTTCTTTGAGATCTAAAACCCACACCCAGTTTTAGTGTTGTCGCTTTTGGCTTTTGCTAAATGTATATCGATAATGCAGTTTCATTGAGTTCGTTAATTGGCGCATTTTTTTTGTAAAATTCAAACGTTCTCTGACTTAAAATTTTTGCACATTTGTTTGATGACTCTGTTGTTAGCAAATTTTGGAATAGATCGATATTTGTTTCTTCGCATTATTTTTTATTTAATGTTGGATTTAGAAATTACTTCAACAATTTGAATTTTCTTGCAAATGTAGTTTTTTGTTTAATTTTGTAAATTTCCTAAAAGCTTAATTTTGCAGAAAGTTCGATTATTTCGGGGATTTGCATATCTTATAAAACTCCAATTTTCTTAGAGAGTCTAATTCTTTTGAAATTTTTAATTTTTTTGATAATTTGAAATTTTTCTAGAAATTTATATTTTCCTGTAATTTTGGGATTTCCTTGAAATATTTATTTTCACAAAAATTTATATTTGGAGAAAGAATTGGGATTTTTCAAAAATTTGAGTTTTCTTGATAATTTTGAATTTTCACAAAAACTTTAAATTTCTTGAAAATTCAATTTATTTTTGAAATAACCGTACGGGTCAACCGTATCTTGATTTTCATCATCTTTATCTACATTATCATCCATTGTTTTGATTGACGGCTTTGACAGTAGCAGTACTTCAGTATATTTTTTAAAATTTTAGATTTTCTAGTGAAGTATCTCACAAATTATTGTTTTACTTCAGTTAAAACAATTTCAATTGTTATTACGTTTTGATAATTTGTTGTGCTGTGTTTAATTGTGGAGTTTTGAATCTTTTTTTAATAAATAGATTGGTGTATCCATCAAAAAATCGCTAATTTCTATCGTGTGAAAAGTGTTTTAAAACTTCCAGCTTCTGCAAGCATTATTTCGCTTTCCTGTAGTGGATTTTCGAAAATTTTGTTTTTATTAGAAACGTTTATCTATTTAGAAAAAGTTGTAAAATTTTGTGAAGTTTCAAATTAACTTTTCTAATAAAAAAATGTAATTTAATTTGTGATCATCACGGGAATGTTCCGATTTGTGTTTTTGTTGACAAATGACATGACATGGCCAATTTGTTTACATACATTCGTCCAAAAGTGGCAACACCCAATTGGAATTTATTCATTGTGTTTTAAACCCACAAAAATAACTCTCGAAAGACATAATTGTAAACTTTCGAGATTGGAAAGATTGTAATACTGTTTTACATTCTTATTAGCTGTGGGAGGCAAAAATGATTAGAAATGTTTAGTTTTTGTTTTTTTTTAAACTTTGCGTCATTGTTCGAATAATCTTACCTCAGTCCCAATACGCGCAGCCGTAGGTGAAATTTTTACTTCGATCGCCGCCCCGATTTTTTCAAAAGGAGCAGAATTCAGTCGCCGCCAATGTTAAGAAAAAAATATAAGACGGCGCACACGTCTAGTAGCTTTCTCCTTAAAATTTTTTTTATTGATTTGTTACAAATTACAAAAAAAAATGCCCACAGTTTCTTGTTTATAGTATTTAAAAATCAGTAGTTACTTTCCTATAGTCTGCAAGAAAAATATTTATTTTCAGTTGGTTGGTAAATTGAGTAAAATATATTTTCCTGCAAATTATACGCTTTCATACAAAAGTTTTTCTTTTTCTGAAAGTCAAACATGCATTGAAACTCCAGCGGTAAAATAAAGTTTCTACAACAGAATAAAAATCGCCATTCAAAAACTTTTTTACTAAAATAATTTGAAATTTTCAAGAGGTTAATTTGTGAAATGTAGTCTTCCGTCTTTGAAAAAATAGTCGATGTAAATGCTATATAAGTCATAACGTTCAAGTCTTACTACACTACAAAGGAGCTGAAATTATTCTTTAAATAATTTAAAATAAAATGCAACACTTTCTTAAATAAACAAGAGATGTTTTAGCAACTGATTTACTCTTTACATTCATTCACTTTTTTCAATACAATAATTGTCACATTCAAATGAACACAAAACTTGAATTTGAAATTTTAGTTCGCTCGCTATGGTTGCGCCCAAAGCGTAGTGATTTATAGATTAAATTCTTCACGCTTGAGATTCGAAAATTTGTGTTTTTCACCGCAAATCGAAAACGTAACTAAAGACCCGTACGTATCAGAATAGATGTGGTAAACAGAATAAATGTGGCAAATAAATGATGGTCTAAATATTGTGATGAGGACCAACGTAGTTTCTTCAAGAAGTCCTGAAACCACTTTCTCTTAAAAAGCAAACTTGAAACTGCTGTAGCCTTATAGATATGAGTTATACCTCACAATTCTAGAAGTTGCTTTATCCCGGAATTGACAATTTTTCCCTAAAATCCTGAAACACGTTTTCTCTAAAATTTTATTCTCTACAACTTCGACTTTAGAAGGAACTTTCTAATTTCCATAGTTTTAGAGACATTGGTCATCCCGCCCAATTCTAGAAGTGGTCATATACTAGGATTCGGCCATTTTTCCTTAAAACCCTGAAACACTTTTTAGAAGTGGTAATATTCCAGGATTGGGTCGTTTTTCCTTAAAATATATTTTGTTAGTTGCATAGATGAGCAAATATAGTTGAAAAACCATCTTCTTTCATATATGGCCAAGAAACTCAATTTCGTCTATTCCATTGGTCCCAGTGCCCAGACCACCAACCCAATCTAAACACGAAAAAAATTCCCAAATGAACAATTTCCGTGCTGTACTTGCTGAGATATTTGCGAAAAAGTTTCACCGACCCACGAAAAAAAATTGTTTTTGATCACTTCTTCGACCCTATCTCCGGAATCACTTGACCAATTTTGCTCATCTTTGAACTTGAATCATGGGACATATGTACCTTTCAGGGGAAAAAAAGATTAGCCGAAGAAAGGATTAGCGAAAAAGTGGAAAAAAAAAGTGGAGACAGACAGACAGGCGGACATTTTTTTCATTTCATATTTTGACGATAATAAATGTATCCCCCAGCTCCCGCCTCGATCTACCCCATGTTACAATAAACGTGTTAGTAGTAAACGTATAGGATCTTTGTAATTTGTACGGGTCTAACAAGCAAAAGAAATTCATAAATTCACCTAAATTTACCTAACAAGAGCACTGATTGACAATTGATTTATTGAGAAGATAGATCTATAATTCTCTAGGTAACTAAGTTGCATCAAATCAGATCTTTACACCTGCGGAATGAATCTTTTAATTTACACCTGCGGAATTTTAAAATATTTCTCGTATTTTCATCCATCTGTGTGTAAAGTATGTATGGCATGTACCCGCCTGAGACCAGTAACTATTTTTGAGAATTTTTTTTAGAAATATACTAGAAATTGATTTCTCCGAGGGGGAAAGGACTCCCAAAATAGGTGAACCTGATTTTTTTCCGGATGATTTTTTAAATGATTTCATGGTTCTTAAAATCATTCTATGATTTTCCGGAGCCAATTATGATTTAGAAAGATTTTCAAAGATTTTTAAACTTCTGCAATGACTTTTAGTGATTTTTAATGATTTTTGGTGATGTTCAATGATTTTCAACGATTTTCAACGGTACCAAACCCTTTTCAAGAAAGCAAAAAAGTTTTTAGAGCAGAAAATTCTTTTATCAGAATGTTGTGCCTGTTAGGGGTGTGCGGGTCGACGTTTTCGATTTTGCGTTTTGTGGTCTTTATGCTAGTCGAAACGGAAAAGTATAATTTCTTTTAATCTCTTACTAAGATATGTGGCCATCTTTACAGGGTCTTTTCTGTTTAAAATATTTCTTTAATTTTGAGGTATTGATTTTTAAAGTTTTGGTCCGGAAAATTCTCGACCCGACCCGAACTTTTCCGGCCCGAAACTTTAAAAATGTAATACCTCAAAATTAAAATATTCTTTGAACAGATCAAACACTGTAGAAATGGTTAGACGTCCTAGTAAGAGGTTGCAAGAACAAATAATTAAAAAGAAATTATGCTTTTCCGTATCGAACTGGATAAAGACAAGAAAACACAAACCCGAAAACGCCGACCCGCACACGTCTCGTGCCTGTATGATGAGTAAATTTTTGCTCTTCGAAAATGTATTTAATTTTTCGGTTTATTGTTGTTTATTCTTTGTTAATGTTTCGGAAATTAATGGGTGGGATGAGCGACCGCGAGAGAGAGTCGACGAGAACGTACCGCTAGCTTCAAAAATCTCACACAACTCTAGCACGCACAGAAGTGATCGCTACCAGTTGTAAAATAGTTCATTTGTGTTGTGTTGTATGGAGCAATTTCTAATCCAGTATGACAACTTTCCATAACCCGGGGATTCTTTGCACCTGCAAGCGGTCTCACCTTTGCCGGAGTCAGAAAACGGTAACATGCTTTCGGGAACCCCCCTCTTTGATCGATCGTTCTTCTCATAGTATCTTTTTTTTTTGGGTTGCTAGCATTTAAACACCACGCTTGCTATTTCGGGTTGGTGAGTGATAGTACATGACAATTACAGCGAACAACTTAAAATTGGCATCATTTTATGTGATAACAATCCAATTCATTCCACATGCGTTGTGAATGTCATTAAACATACAAGTACATTAATATTGAAACGCATATGGAATGAATTGATTGAATTGCTATCACACAAAATGCTGAAAGTTTATTTCGTACGCCGTATAACATTTGTTTTTATTTGCGGGCATCAGAATTGTGTGAAATATAAAAAATTTGTCCGACATATAACATTTTTTCTCAAAATTTTCCGAAAATGAAGTTAAAAAATCAGCTACGTCTGGATTTGTTTTCCAAGTCATTCAAATAGTCAGCAGGCCCTTCTTGAGCGAATTATTTGACGACCCTTCAACAGATAAAGACGAAACCAAAATTTATCAAATACCTTTTAAAGATCGTATTCTGGTCAACAGAACTGAGCCGAATCGTACGTTATTATCTACTAATGTCGGTTGTGTTGCTAGCGTTCCCAAAGTATCCAACATCAAATAAAACGGGCGTTCGAATTCCTCCAACTCACGAAAATCTTACTTGGCGAAGATTTAAAATTTCATATTACAAGACTTGTGTTCATGATTTTTGAAGATTTTCCATGATTTTTGAAGAATTTCTGTGATTATTTGTTTATTTTAATGATTTAAATGATTTTACCGGAGTAAAAATGATTTCACCGGATTTCTATGATTTTCCAGAATGATTTTTGATTTTTTTTCCACTGTCGGATTTTCCGGAGTCGTTTATCCCTCGGATTTCTCAAAATAGTGCCTGCTTACGACTTTTGATTATAGCCCACATCTCACGAAATTCGTCTAAAATGAACCGTTCTAAGTTCAAGGAGAACGGGAAATTTACATATACTTAAGCGGCACATTTCATTTTCCCCAATCAGCTGTTCTCTAAAAGCGTGGGTGTACGAAGAATTCTAAGTATGGAAGTGACGAAAAAGAAAATTCACCTCGAAAAGTCATCTGTTAAAGATCTCATAGGTGTTGATGGTGATGATGCTGAAATGTAATTGTCCGTGAGAAAACAATTTTCAGCCTTCATATATTTCTACATTTTAATAGTTCCAATCTTAACGTTGTGTCGATGTCAAAATAATGTCATTTTCACTAATGCTAAAAGCTACTGAATAGATAAATAAAATTGTCAACATTATAAATCATCAATTTTGTATATGAAACAAGAAAATGTTTATTATTTGTCACATTTCTGACACACTAACATGATATTCTCGTAAAAACAAGCACAAACTCCATAAATGTGTCAACTGGTTGCTTTAGTCTTTTAAAAAATATGAGAAAAGCGTTTAGTGTTAACCTGTAAATATTTCATGTATTGTGAACTGAGTTAAACGATTATGACTAATTTGAGTTGATTCTTGCCATCAACGAAATTTCAAAACATTTAGCGCGTATGAAGTGTAAGTGCTTTAGGTTGGTAGCATTCCAAAAATTTCGATGCGATCATATAAACCTCCGTCTCTAGACTCTTAAGTGTAAGCAGAACTCGGGCACCACATGTGTTCATACATTTCATTAAATATTTAGATGAGATAGCAAATCGAATTGCAAATATTTGTTTGAGTCTTAGGCCGCTCGTTAGATCTTAAGTTGAATTATAAGGCAAGGCTAATATTCTTGGAAATTTTGTTTAAACATGTTCACGGGATTGATGATAGATTCAATCAAATCATATTTAGAATGGTGGGCCACTCAGGACCTCAGACGCAATTGATAAATAGTGATGACGAGATCCATTACAAATCCTTTAAATTAATCTACAATTTTTGGTTCTCACTTTTCCGAATCATCAAATTTGAAAATCACCGACTGAGATATTGCATCGAATATAACGACACTAACTATCTTCAATTTATTATTCTTTTATATTATTATTTACATCGAGCTGATAATTTGTATTTTAAACATAATGTACACCTATCACATTAGCTCTTATATATGCTAAATACTAACCCATGCGATAATGAATGCAAATGTAACGTCTATTTACTGTTAGCATATCAAATTAACATTCACCGATGATTTAATTTTATCTACCTTGCAGGTATAATTTAGTGTGTAACGAATAATGTTGTAAATTGTAAAGTGTTGTGTACCTTTTCGTAAATCAAAACTAATGGTACTGTACGTACACGTATGTGTTATTTATATTCGTACAATGTTGTACAACTTCAACTGCAAACTAGTATACAATGCTCTCAATATTGGATAATGTTAAATGTGCAATAATTTACCATCCAGATAATCTAAGTACGGCTTTTAGTTGTTGTTTTTCATCGTTTTTTTTTTGTATTCCTCTTTGATGCTATTGTATGTATTACACTCAGAAAATTGAAGTATTTCGGCGCCACTTTTTCGGTGTACAGTAACAATGAAATTTTTTTTCAAATTTGCAGAGTTTTTTTTTCATTGGAGAGTACCAATAAATGAATAAGGTCTAACCAGCCAAAATATGGATGGTATATGTCAGTTGACTTGGCGATTCAACATATTTTTAGGATTTGGATTGGTGCGAATCCGAATACAATATGATCCGATATGATGATCTGAGTATTACTTTTTGATCTTTTATTTACGATGTATTTGGATCATTATCTAATCCGTTATATGTTCTAGAATTTTGAATTGAAAAATGGATGTTCATTCTTAGAATGTGTTCATTTGACACGTTTTTTGTGCTGATGAAAATTTTACGATATTTCATGACGAAGTTCATCATAGTGATGTGCTTATCAGTATATGCATTTCGTCACGAAAGTTCGTATTCTTGGACAAAGTAAAGTCAGCAACTCTCCCTTTCTTTCTCTATCTCTTTCTCATTATTTTATAAACTGCAGAAAACACTACAATTACTTATGTATTACGCACAACAAGAAGAGTTGTCCTTCTTTTGCCCATGAGTTAAATCGTGTATGCAATTTAGTTAATAGCATCCCACTGAGATCATCAGCAATTTATCAATGGCAACAAATAATGCTAGTGTGTATTGGTATTCCGTCCAACCCATGCACTAATTTATTTTTATCCCTAGGTGATAATTTTAAGCAGTAGCCAAACTTAGGTTACACATTTTCGCCAAGATGAAATTAAGCCTAAAAGCGTCTCATAATATTACACACCCAAAGAAAAAATCAAACAAATCCTATAATATACATGGCATTTTGGGGATACGTTACACATACGATGCGGTGACGTGATGGTATGTCATCAGTACCAAAAACTTTTACAGCATATAGTTGGTAATGCTCGAATAAATGACGGGAAATAAAAGCGACCGACAGAAAATCGGAAAAATAAGGATAACATTCGTACACCCGTAATGTCTGCATATACATCGCATAATGGCTTTTGTCTGTCTAATGGGGCCACACGATTTAATGATTTTATCTATTGGGGACAAAATAACTGCAAAAAGCTTAGCTATACATACGAAAAAATTACTCTGCTATGCGAATTTCTCCGACTTATTGTATTTATACCATTTCAACTGGAGGTCCATTCATAAAATGACACATAAGGGTTCGACAATTGTTGTTTTGGGTTAATTGAAAATTTTCTTCTTTGGCATCTATGAGCTTTTCATAAACTGCAAAGACATGTTTATCATATAACGCTCAAGTAGGTATAAGTTTCAAATGTTGGTTTTTGTGAGACTGAGACATTTTCCGCAGAGACAATAGAAACAACTGATGGTGAAATACTTGTAAAAGTAAAAAAAATCCGGTTCCACAGAGAATGGCAAACTTTTGAGATGAGTGAATCGTAACTTGACTTCTTTTCTTTAAAGTTATTGTTGTGAAAAGATGAGTACATAGCTCAAAAAAAGGTGAAAAAATGAACACTTCTACTCTACATAATATCGTTGCAGAAATTATAATGACAGCGCTTCCAGCGCTGTGAAATTTTATCCAAATTTAACGTTTATCGGTTGATTATGAAACTCAATCAAATGACAGTAGACTTAATTTATAAAGTTATAAGTCCTCTGTACTGGTAGAAAATCATAATTGCAACACAACCGATTTATCGTCAAGCAATTTGTTGGCTTGTTGTTGAAAAAAATGTAAGCAAAATCGGTAGTTCGTAAACAGAGAGGGAAGACAAAAAATTCGCTTCACGCGTCCATATCGAGAGATCGAGACCCTATCAAGTCTTTACTTCATTGTCTCCTTTTTCGAATTTACCATAATACACGCGATGGGAATCTATTTTAGGGTCACGATAGACATTTCCGCCTTGTGGGCTCCCCAAACCCACGGTGCCGAATTTGCCTATTATAAGGGCTGTCTTCCGCACTGCCTTTCTTTATTTCTAAGTAACGAAATATTAATTTACACGCAGATTCACAAAAAACGTCAGATTTGCTTACAGAATTTAGACCGAGAAAATAACTTATTTAGTGTCACTTATGATAGTTATTTCCCATCTGTCTATTATTTCCTTGCTTTATTTCTCCCAAATTAATGAAAATATCTACAAGCGACGTAGGAATTGTGTTTGTAATATACGCCGCCGATGTATTATATACGCGGTGAATGTATTATCAATCTTATTTAAGTATTGTGTAGTATGCCATACGTAACGAACTTGTTATGCGCTCACATAATATGTGCACGGCGTTCATAATACGTGCATATTGGATAAAATACGTCAGCGGCATATATTATGAAGACAATTCCTACGTCGCTTGTAGTTATTTTCCTCAGTGTCTGTCGAAATTTCCCTATTTTATTTCCCAGCTATCAATTATTTCCCTACTTTATTTCACTCTTGCCAATTATTTCCCTACGTGTTTTGTACGGAAACTGCCTTTTTGGCACTCTGCGCATAAAATAGCATACATAACAGAGAGCTGAGACGGTGGTGAGCAGGTCCTCGGGCTCCGTTGCGTTCCACCCTCTGACCTTTTCGACACCAGGGTCTAAATCAGCCCTTTCAGTTGCTTGTTATGTAATATACTAAGTATGTTCATTTTTTGGCAAGTAATCGTACTTTGCTGGCGTAGGCATCTCTTCTCATTTCTATTCTCTTTCTTAAACGGGTCTTACATACACATAAATTTAAGTCCGACATGTTTTGTTTTTCTTCGTTAGAATTATTAGAATGTTGTGTCTACCTAATGTTTTTCAAATTAAATCTTAGCATTATTGAAAAAACAAGCGAAACTTTGGTAAAAGAAAATTAAATTTTTGGTATAACATCGATGATAATGCTAAAATCTTAAACCTGTATTTACGTTAAAAAGTTTTCCAATTTAACAATGATAAAATGAACGTTTTCCTAATGAAATTATGATTGAAGTTATTTGTAGGTACAAATAAAGTATAAGCCTTGTCGTCTGGAAAATTCAACGTAACATTATTGGATTTATGAAAGTTTTTATTTAAATTTTACATAAATATAATCCCATTATTTAATTTAGAAAATTATGTGCCTTAGCAGCCCCTTTTCGCAAACCGTCTTCAGCAAACTCGCTTATATCTAATTGATCAAACATAATATAAAACAACTTCCAACAACAACGTCATGGAAAGTTCTAAAACCAATCGACATACTCCCTTTCTCATCAAAATACTGTAATAAAACATCACACATACAAAATGTGTGTAAAGAAATAAACTCTAACGCCGCCGTCGCGTCGTCGGGTAAAGATGTCACTTTTTCATTGAAGCTAATCGTTGAATTTAATCAACATCACAGGTTTTACAGAAGGAAAGGATTTTTAGCCTGAAAAATTGCTTACCATAAAAAGTAAATATTGAATTATTGCTTGTATTGCCATAAACTTTTTCGTTGTCTCATACAAATATTGAGAAAATATAAATCGCTAAAACATTCATTCAAATAGTATACATTACTATGATGTCTTCCCCGTAAAGGACAAGTATCTCTCCCTCAGAGGAAATGTTCTTTTGCTGGAGTTGCTGTCGGGTACATACATTGCATAATACATAATATAGAAACTTTGTTCATGCACGCTTTCCTCGCCAAGAATAAGATTAAATAACCTCATCATCCATACGAAAAATGCATTAATCAAAAGTGTGAATTATAATTTAAAATTAGATGTAATAAATGCAGAAGCGAAAAACGTTGATGGCTGTGTAGAATAGTATGGTAAGGTGGCGTTAACTGTGGGGTGTTGAATAATTACATGATTTATGGAATTGTAAATTTATTTGAATAGTGGGTTGGGCTGAGTACGTTGCTAAGAATATCAGATTTATGGTTATTGTCTCAGTTGCAAACATGTAATTGTGTATTGTGAACACGCGGATATTGTTGCTTCATAATCGTATGCTTTCGACGCTTTCGTGTTTCACGATTTTCAGGGCAGAGGAATAGCGAAATTGAAAATCTTTTAGTGCATTAGCCTAAAAGAAGCAGGAGACACAAATTTTTCCCGTCATCAAACCGTAGCACCGTAGGAGTTGCACTCGGAGGTTCCGGTTGTTCGACCTAAAGGAAAATCAAGTACATGCCCTATAAATTCCAACAAGAGAGATTTAGAAGGTAGGGGACTTTCGAACCATCTGCTTATAGAAAGGTTGTGATGAACCACCACTCAGAGTATGCGTCATAAAAGCCTCACACCAATAGAAACTAAATGTTCAATTAAGCATTATATTACATACTTATGATATAAACAAAACTGTACGGGGTGGAAGAGGATTTCTTTCTACGATCCTGCGGTGATGTGAGCAGAAAGTAAAATCTAATACCAAATCTAGTACAAATTTAACAAATAAACGTAACCAAAGACCCTTACGTATCAGAATAGATGTGGCAAACAGAATAGATGTTACAAAAAGACTCGAAGGCATCTAAGTACAATTATTTATTTAGCGTGCGGTAACAATCTCATATACATTATCAATTCTTAATCTCATACATTGAAACTGTTCGTTCTTATACTTGATGCAAACTGCCAGGAGGATGGCAATGACCAACTGATTCGGCAACCGAAATTGATGACACTTTCGTCTTTGTGCAGACATCGTGAAGACCACATCCACAGAAATTACCCGAGGTAATGTCAAAAGCCCTACCGAAGTACGCCGGAGACCATTAATTTTGATGACCAAAATGTTCTCCCCTGCAACATATCATAAAGAGAATTAACGTAGTTTCCCCAAGAAATCCTAAAACTATTAATTTTCTCTAAAATGTAACTCTCATCAAGTCTGCCCTTTGCAAGTTTGCTGAAGCAAATTTCTAACTGTCGTAGTTCATCTCTCCCAATTGTAGAAATGGCCATATTCTGGCATTGGGTCATTTTACCTTCAAACCCTGAAACAAGTGGTCCCTAAAATTTTATTCTCTACAACTTTGCCTTTGACAGTAAATCTCCATATTGCATAGTTGAGCAAATATAACTTGCTGAGATAATTGCGAAAAAGATTCACCGACCCTCGAAAAACCATGTTTTTCGTCAGCTTTTCGATCATATCTCTGGAACCACTTGACCGATTTTGCTCATCTTTGAACTTAAATCATGAGACATAATGTACATTTCAAGGAAAAAAAAATTTTGATCGGTGATCGGTGCAGCCATTTAGAAAAAAATGATGGGACGGATAGACGGACATTTTCTTTATTACTAATTCCTCATCACTAGACCATAATTAATGTATCCCCCCCCCCCCTCCCACTTCGATCTACCCCATGTTACAATAAAATCGTTTGTAGTAAACGTATAAGACCTTTGTACTTCGTACGGGTCCAATAAAAACTTTGAATGAATATAAAGCGTAATGAAGTCGATAATCTGATGCGGTATCGAATTTATCTACTTTTTTTATTTTCGTCGTTATACACTTGAAGTTTTCATATTTAAAAAAATTCAAATTTACGCCAATCACACTTCAATTTTCCTTCAATAAATTACCGACAATATGTGTTCGACATGCTATGTGTATGCATACAAACGTAAGGAGAAAATCCGTTGAAAAAGGGTGTTATAATGTAATGTGTCTCTAGCATCTTTCTTTTCTTTATATCTTTTAAGCTTATACATCACATCATCATACATTATACTGTATTGAAGATGAACAACGTGTAATAAGCAGAAGCTTTCCTAATGCGATGTCATAAAAATAAATGGAGTAGATTTTAAGACATGTTAAAAGACGCTTCTGGCTCCAAGTCATCATTCCCATCTATATATTCACAGCAATTTTCTACGTTTTTCTACGTTTTTTTTTTTGTTTATTGTTGATAGTTGTTAAGGGGCAAGGATATGTAATGAATAGAATGGCAGCACTTATACAAACGAAAATTGTATTTTACTATGCAACAATAGCGTTCGAGATGCAAAACTTTAAAAAACGTTCAAGTGAAAATGTTGTCTCGTACCAGTCTATTCCGCACAGGTCGCTGGTTAGACGAATGGGAAAAGACACACAAGAAATAATACCATTTGAAGGCAAGAAGATTTTACAGCAAATTTATGATATCTACTTTGTACATTATAACATACGAGTATTACATAAAATGAGAATGAATTTAGATAGTAAACATTTGATGGCAAATTTAGAGTAAGGAATAATGTCAGTTTATGAGTTTATTTTTTTTTTTTTTTGTTAAATGTATGCAGATAGTCATTATGCTTTAGTTGTGAATTTAAAACAATTTTTTCCAAGAGACAGATAATTTTTTAATTTATTTTGAACACTTGAAAAAGACTTAATGTCGTATAGTCCCCTGTTGTTTGTTGTATTTTTGTGATAAAACATATGCATGGGACCCGTACGCATCAGAATAGATGTGACAAACAGATAGATGTTACAAAAAGACTGGAACTAAATTCCCGTCCTAATTTCGCAGAGATATATGTCAAAAATATTCACCGGCCTTCAAAAAACCTCGTTTTTAACCACTTTTTCGACTGTAACTTCGATTTTTCTGGTCATCTTTGAGCAAAAAAAAAATATTTTGAAAATCGGATAAGATTTACCCGATTTGCGTAGGAAAAACACGTTGGGCCCTAGTAGATACTCAGTTTTAGGGCCCTGACTGAGTCAAAATCAAAAAAGTTCCATAAATTGTCAGGCATCCCCAGGTCTTTCAAACACCAAAAATTTTTTTGAAAATCGAAAAAGATTTACTCATGTTATGTACAAGGCACCAAAAACCACTTAAACTGCCCAGCTCCAAGGGCTTTGGGCCGACACAGCCCGGATTCAATCCCATAAAAGATATTTCGATCGATTACCTTTCAAGGAAAAATAGTTTTTGAAAATTGGTTGAGTTTTACTTACAGACAGACGGACGGACATTTTTTTATTGCTGATTTGATCAATACTCCCCTTCCTACTTCCGGGTCGAAATTCGACAGATTACAAACGTAGTAGTAAGCGCATAAGCCCCGTTTTCAAAGAACTTCGTACCTTCGTACGGGTCTAAAAACAATGATTTCGGTTTCTATAATCTGAAGCAATCTCATTCACCTCTACTCCATAAATCGGATGGAACTATCTGAACATCTTGCAGATGCTTTATTTATTAATTCACAGTACGATTCATTCTCTCCTATTGCTCGCCTGAAAGTAACGACCCCTTTCTCTTCTTCGCATAAAAAATGCAGCGTCAGTCAAGATTTGCTTCTAGCTCGAATTCACTCAATTATTTAAATCAACAACCATGAAATCCTTTAAGCAACGGATTCGAAAGGGTTAATAGCATATTACAACGTCGAGCATGTAAATGACACACTAATGCATACGTTTTCATGCATAAACAAGTGTATGAAGGATAAATGTTTTCGAACATGAGTTTGTACATTTTTACTGGTGCAATAATAACGAATCATTTATAAGACCTAGCTGTACTAGTGCCAGGTAATCGATTGGATAGTACTTAGTAATAGTAGGGAATAACACAAGCACTGCAATCGCGTGATCATAGGTGAAATAGGATGCGAGGGCTTCTTCACGATGTCTTTTCTCGTACCGAGGATGTTTATTGCTGGTGCTGGAAGGAGAAGATTCTAAAAAGTTGAAAAAAAGCAGAAAAGCAGAAAAAAGTCCCATCGCCACAAAATTTGTTCGACCACAACTATGCAAAAACACTTTTAGTCTCATTCGTCGCAATGGAGAAAGCGCTGATAATCTGCACTATCATATTCTCCTTTAGCCTTAGTCGAAAAAGTAATCTGTCAATTTTTACATTCTGAGTGGACTCTACTATAATAGCATTGTTATAATCGAGTCTAGCATACTAAGGAAAATGCTGACCGCTCTACCTAATACGAATTTATAAATATTCATTATGGGGACGGGAAACATAAATTGATTCAAATGTACAAACACGTTGGTTGGAGCGGATTGTTTCGCATTCGCACACAATGTAGGCTAGGGTCGGTTTTTTTGCAAATTGTCGAAAAGTTTTATTTAAAGTAGTCATAAAATATTGTATGGGTGAGAAAAGCCAAAGGTTTTTTTTTCAGAATTTTTGGACGCGTTTTTCCGTTCCGTAAAAATCATCAAAGTTTGTACGGGAAAAACCAATTTTGTATGAAGATGGAGAAGTATGTAGAAGAAAAGTTCCCCATATGAAGACTTCCATAATTTTTCTGGACCGCAAAAACGCGTCCAAAAATTTTGAAAAAAACAATTTAAGCTTTTCGCGCCTATACAATATTTTGTGACTACTTTAAATTTTGGAACTTTTCGACAAAAACATTTTTTCGTACAAAACGCTCAGGTCAAAACCAATAGAAACTTTTGATGATTTATCTTTTGATTTTAAGTCCCACATACTCTCAATACATGAAACTACACATGTAAAAAAAAGTTTATCCGGTTATCTCACTCTCCGCGCGCGCGTGTGAGCACAACATCCGAAAAATAACGAGTCGTATTTAACATGTGTAGCAATATGGAACCATATGAAACTCAAATTCTTCAAAAGTTTCTATTGATCTCGCTCTCTCCTACCTAGTTACCGTGGAAGTATAAAGCAGTGGAGTTTCAAACATGAATTTGGTTTCCCAAATTCAAATCTCACATAGCTATCGCTCTGAAGCCATAGGCACCTCAACCAATGTTGGGGAACTCAATCAATGTTGGGGACCTCAATCAATGTTGGGGACCTCAACCAATGTTGGCGACTAAAACCTATGTTGATGCCCTCAACCAATGTTGATGCCCTCAACCAATGTTGATGCCCTCAACCAATGTTGATGACCTCAACCAATGTTGATGACCTCAACCTATGTTGATGACCTCAACCAATGTTGGCGACATCAACCAATGTTGGCGACCTCAACCAATGTTGATGACCTCAACCAATGTTGATGACCTCAACCAATGTTGATGACCTCAACCTATGTTGATGACCTCAACCAATGTTGATGACCTCAACCAATGTTGATGACCTCAACCAATGTTGATGACCTCAACCAATGTTGATGACCTCAACGAATGTTGGCGACATCAACCAATGTTGGCGACCTCAACCAATGTTGATGACCTCAACCAATGTTGATGACCTCAACCAATGTTGGCAACATCAACCAATGTTAGCGACCTCAACCAATGTTGATGACCTCAACCAATGTTGGCGACCTCAACCAATGTTGATGACCTCAACCAATGTTGATGACCTCAACCAATGTTGATGACCTCAACCAATGTTGATGACCTCAATCAATGGTGGTGACCTCAACCAATGCTGGTGACCTCAACCAATGTTGGTGGTTAAGACATCTATGTTGGTACTGCTTTTAATACGATTCCCTTGTATTGCTGGACCAGTTAAAGAACCTATTGATCATTTTTGTTCAATGCGTTTGCTACTGAGTTTATCATGAGTACATGGATCGCAAAGGGAACTTTTACAGATCTCTGATACCATAAAATAGCATTATAAGTGAACATTCTGCCATTTATGAAAATGCATAACCATTGCACAAAGAACAAAATGCTAATTTAGATCTGACCAGATGGGCAAATGTTTTACAATATTATTAAGTACACCTTAAGGGATTTCGGAAAACGTGTAACAGTATACCCATTTCAAAATTATTAAAACATAACGTATGTATTGTATATGAATCGAACCAGTGTTGGTCTATGTATAACCAAAAAATGTTTGTTTCAAATCCCTTTGGGTTGTGTCGGAAATTTGATGTGAAATATTGTGTGTGGCGGAGAAATTGTGTAAACAAGAAAATGTACGACACATCGAATACGATTAATGCCGGTGAATAATTTATTATGTTTTTGAAATATTTTTTGAGATGAGAAATTTTAGAATATTTATGACAGAATTTGTTTAACGACTAGAGACATAAAGTAGGCACCAAATATTGTTTTAAGATGAAGAAATGTTATTCAATGAATAATAAAAATGAAAATAATGTGTTTAGTTTGACTGCTGAAAACTCAATTTAATTTCTTAAATATTTATTTTATCTTCAACGTATATAAATATTAATTAATTTATTTTACACATTTTACGATGACATCTTCTCAAATCCATTACTTAATAAATAAAATTGTAATTTATCTCACAAAGCTACGTGTGTTGGTTCACAATTTAACCACTTTCCTATCTATAAAACTTTTTATTTATAAATCCACTTTTGAACATAAAAAATATAATAAAACGTAAACTTAACCACACTTCATGGTACATTAAAATAAATAAATTCGTTTCATCACAAGCATGACAAATATTTGGTCGATGACTAATCTCTTCTAAAATAATTTCAGCGAAGATAAACTGTTAAATAATATCGTTTGGTTGTAAATCCACAGACGAAATAAATATTCTGTCACATTTTCGGAAAATAAAATAAATTTTTTATCTTCAGTTCTCAACCAACTCAAAGTTAATCTGATCACACAAATAGTGTGATTTATTTTTTGTTTATTTTGTTCAACAATTTTTACTTCATAAATCTATGCACAAAAAGATATTTTAAATATTCGAGACTATTTCAAGAATTTTACAGACTGAAAATAGATTTCTTTTTATAAAATTAATTGTAGCGAAACAATTTCGTGTAAAACAATGTTAAACGAGATGATCAATTTAGTAAATTTTGTGAACGTGACAAAAGTATAATTTCATGTTTAACAACAACACAAAATGCTAGTTGAAATGGATACAAATACTACAAGCGAAACTTAAGACTCATTTTTTGTGGATGACTTAAATTCTCAATCGAGAAACAATTGCCCGGGGGTGATTTGAATGTTTCTCTGCATTTTAAGGTTTTTACGTTACACTTGTAGTTACCATAACCCTTTAACAAACACGCGTTTGGTTCGGCGTCGGCTAATGTCCAAGTCAACGAAATTTCATAACGAAATGCGTAAAAGGCACCATTTTTCTTTGCTTGATGTATTATGAAATTCGTCATGAAATAGCAATAATGAGGATTTTATCCAATCGATGAAAAATTTTGATACTTTCACACAGACATGAGCGCCGCCGACCTAGCCGCCGCCGACACATTTTGACCCAGCCAAGCCGCCGATACTTTATAACCGGCTGAGCTGGCTGAAAACGGCTTGGAGGAAAAACCGTTAGTTCTGGAACTTTAAAAAAAATAGCAAATTTTTTTAATCATAGAGCAATTCCATGCAATGAATTTTGTATATGACCTGGGAACCGTGTCAATCTCCTGAAGCGTACAAAGGTGCGAGACTTGTGATGTATGAAACATTTTTCAGGAAAAACCTTGTCTATAAGTCTCTCATACGAGAAAACACTGTCAGATGATCGGTTTAACCGGAAAACGTGGTTCCCAGGTCATCCACTTTTTTATTTTCAACTTTTCAGTGGAATAGCCCCATAATTCATACGAAATGTCATTTTTGGCAATTTTTTTTAAGTTTTGTCAACTTTTCTCTGTACAGTTGTAGAAGCAGATAATGAAAGCTACTAATCTCACGAAATAGTTTCTGAAAATTGGTTCATAGGATTTGTGGTGAAGATTCTCAGAGAGAGTATTTGTCGGGCTATTCTAGAGATGAGCGGGTTGACCATTTTTCGAAATCCGACCCGAACCGAACCCGACCCAATAAAATTTTTCGAAACCCGAAACCCGAACTGTTTCAAAACCCGACCCGGACCGAATCAGACACTCAAGTTTTTCGAAACTCACAAGCCAAATTACTTCGAAACAAAAATTATTTCAAGGCCGGACGTCTGCATTCTTCACGGACCTTAGACTAAAACAAAATTAGTGTAACGAATTTAGACGAGTTTTGTAAAATATAAAAAGTCAATAAGGGATCGGGACCCGAATAAAATGATACAACAACCCGACCCGCACCGAGCCCAACCCGATAAAAGTTTTCGGGCAACTCGCTCATCTCTAGGATATTCGGCGTATTTAAAAATTCACCTATGTTGATGGCTTAGTTTAAAGGGAAATGAAAATCGTAAAACCATTGCAATGTTCTTGGGAACTTAAATTATTTTAGGTAGTTTTGTTGAAAAAGGAAATTATTGGTTTTCTTTTAATTTTAATGTTGCCAAAATGTCCTCTTTTCTTATTTTCCAAAATTCTCAAAAATTCCTCAATTTTCCAAATTGAAAAAATAGGTCACTTATGCCAAGAAGTTTAAGGGATTATTGAACAATTCATACTTTGTTCGATAGTCGTGAATTATCACCAAGAAAAGTCGCCAAAAAATGCAATTCTTTAGTTCTGGCGATATTTTATACTTTGGCGATTTAATACAGCATCAAAAAATGAAGAAAGGACAAAAAATCGGGCAAAGTCGGCTCCGTGTTTGGTCCGGTCTCCAGGCGACCCGGTCTTCCGGGCCGCCGACCAAGCACGGCAAGCCTGCTACTTCGACTTTTTTGTCTGCAATTTCGAATTTGCTTGGTAATGCGACTTTGGCGTTTCTTCACTATTTAGCGATTTTTATTAGCGTTACTTTACATTTTCGCGATTTTTTTGGGTTTAATCATTTTTTGCTGGTGTGTAAAATCTCCAAGAAAAATCATTAAAGTGTGAAAAATCGCCCACTTTCTGTTTTTTGCGATTTGACTTTGGCGATATTTCACGACTTTCTTCGTTCGGGATTCTTTAAATGTATTTTGAGCAGTTTTCACGAATGAATCTATTTTATGACAGTACAGTAAACGTTTCGTGCAAGGTATGTGTTATTACTAAAAATTCAAACTTCGTTCGTTCTTACAAGGACTATTAACGTGCTGAGCTACAAACACATAAAGGGCACCACGCTTTCCAACTAGGGATACCGCAACACAACTCAAATTTCTGAATATTCGACCTCTAACTCTCATTTAACATTATATTCAAGATTATATTTCAAAAATTTTTGAATTTTCTTGATTTTTGGTTCTAATTGTAACAATTTTAAAAATGTACACGGCCGCCGTTTTAAGCCGGCTTGAGCCGACGACTGCAATTTTTCGTCTAGCCGCCGCCTTCACTTTTGAATCGGCTCTCATGTCTGCTTTGACATAAGCCAACGCCGTACCATAAACGTTTTCTGACGCGTTTAGTACGACATCTGATTCATATTTTATGAATTTCATCGTTTAATTTATTATCCTTTCGAACTGAACTCATCAATAGCCTTAATGGATTCTTCTTTGTTGGGTGCCATGCCAACTCAGTCTTTATAAGAAGATGAAGGTGGAGAAAACTGGCTATTAGTAAAATCACACTTCCAAGATGTAAGGTTTAAATTATAAATTAAAATCTTAGTTGAGAGTTTACTATTTTTGAGCTGTAAACGTATTAGAATTTTTTGCTTGAATTTCATATTTCCCGATGAGTTTTTCTAACCGATGAGCTTTATTTCCCGATCGGATTGACTTCCCGATGAGATGGACTTCCCGATGGAACTGACTTAGCTTCCCGATGAGTTTCGCTTCTGTATGAGTTTAGCTTCCTGATGAGCTTGACTCCCGATGCACAACAGGCCCAATAGAGTCTGAGGTGCTGGAGCTTAACTCCGCCCAATTAAACTAACTAACTTGACTCCCGATGAGGCTGACTTCCCGATTAGTTTAGCATCCCGATGACTGCTGTCGGTTAGTAAGTGCCTTCGCCTCCGGCGACCGACGGCGCAAGTCGATTAACCGCTTTCTGTCTGTCGGTGAAACAAACCCGTCAACCAAAAAAAGTACAAAAAACTTCCCGGCAACTACGTTCGCAGATGACGTATACCTGAAGTTAAAAATCATCTGGTACTAATTTTTGCTTAGGATGACAGGGATAACAGGATGCCGAAGTTTGGGGTATCGACTAAGGACTAGGTCAGGAAGGCGACGAGATCTCTTAGACGGAAAAACCATTTCTTTGGCGGCTGATAGGGTTGCGTCGAGGACTATCCCGCCCACCCCTTAAGTGACTGTCAAGTGAAGACCTTACACTATAATGATAACACGCATCGCGGATATTGCCGTCATCACGAACGCAGCTAGCATCGCAATTAAATAGTGGCTTTTATTCGAAGTTATTTTAAGAAGGTTTGAAATTGCACTTGGATACATTTATATATCCGTTGAAGAGGTTACCAGCCGTCATTCACTCGATTAAAAAAGACCTCGATTTTACCATTTCATTCGAATGTGATAACGGATGTCAGTTATTACAAAGGCATCTCGTAAAAGTTAATTTTTTCTTAATAGCTCAAGGCATAACTTAACATTGACTAAGCATTATGCGCAAGTCTATCCTTATAACCATTTTCACAATAATTACCTGTTTAATGTAATCGTATCATAAAATACATAATTAATCTTATTTAAGTTAGAACACAATTTTCAACTACATTAAAAACTCAAGTAATATTTCAGTTTTTATTATTTAATTTATTCTTTATTCGCTAACATTCCGTCGTCTTTATTATTCCAGGTGAGTGGCATTGATCCGCCGATAACAAATTTATGTGCAACCAGCGGTAAGATGCGCAACATTAAATTTAACACAAAACGAGCGAGATAAAAAATAACAAAACTATAACAACAAACGAACCAACAACCGAAAAGAAAAATTATTTTTTAAATTATTAATTCCAAGATTTTATCGTCATATTGTATGGATGGTATGATGTACAAGTTTTATGTGCCATTGTGTTGTTAATTCTTTTTATTAACCCCTTATGTGTGTTGTGTGTTTTACTTTGTGATCTTATCGACAATATTTAATGTAATATTTCCAATGACAAAACAAGTCTTTGTCAACACTCCAGTCAGTAGTTTTGTTGCTTTTTATGTACAAATTTTTGTGTTTAAACCAATGTCTACAGCTTATAATGTCCTATAGTCTCACAATTGTACTTTTTTAACTTTCCTTGTAATCGGTTCGATTAATATCTTTATAAAATCAGGAATTATTTTCCATATTGAGTTGATGCTAAAGGTGAATTAAATTACGGTAAATGAGCTATAAATTATCAACAAATTGGAATCTTAATGGTTAAAGATTACGACTTGTTTCCACTGTATAGAGTCGGTTTGGTATACTGTGGAGACGTAGAAGCTGGTTTATTCGCTTTTCACATTTTATGGCCATGTTCGTAAATGTCGGCTCGGCTTTTGGTATCGCAATATCAAGTTGATAGTTTTATTAATTAATAAATGTGAACACGTAGCCCATAAAAAAAATTAAGATATTCGATTTATAACTCTCTATAACGCCTTGATATCTCTTTAAAACTTTTATGTAATTTTTTCCTGTAATTCTGTTAAATCTTTGCAACTCTTCAGGTGGTTTGCCATTCAAATGACATTTTCCGGTATGACGCCTAGACGAATATTATCAGTTTGCAAAATTATGTCTTTTCCCGAAAGGCTTTCCCATCTCGATTTGTACTGCTACATTTTAGAATTACGTACTAACACTTAACAAAATCAGAAAATGTGGTGTGCTCGGATCGACACACATTCAATGTGGTCTTAAAACCTCCTAAAACATTACGCCGTTTGTTTGGAGAGAGATATTTTTTTCTAATCCATTCTTATCATGATCCGACTGCTCTAACAAATTTGGCTTCAGGATACTTATGTATTAGCGTGTTAAAAATGTCTATAAATATTGCTAGTGTATACAAAGCACATTGAATGTGTTTTTTTCTTTGTATCTATAGAAAAACTTTCTGAAGATTTTGTGATACCAAACGGATTCCACACCACATGGCAATTTAGATAAAAATTATGTTACCGAACATATTAGTACGGTATGTTCACTTGAATTGACCTAACTTTGTGCTATTCAATTTCATGCCCAGGAGTGTCTGCGACTTTGGAGTGTCATCAACATATTTCAATTCGTCTCTTTCTATTTCCCAGACATTTTCAAAAGAAAATTGAAATTTCATTTTCTTCTTTTTTTTAACAACCCACGCTTAGCCTTGAAGGTTCAAAATTAAAATTTTAGTTTACCGATAGATTGATTTTACCTCGGTAAATATGTGAAACAAACACAAGGTTACAGCACCAACTGTCGGTGACAAAAGCGCTGCTAAGGCGTTTATTTAGTATATATTTCTGCCATCCTAATGGCGCAAGAAAGTACAGGTGTGCGGGCCGTCCGAAACTCGAAGAAAAATCCGACCGGGAACCCGAATCAATTTGATGGGTCGGGTTTTTTGTTTTCGTTTTTTGTCGGGCCAGGTCGGGTATTCGTTTTCTTTTTTGTTTTTTGTCAAAGTCATCAAACCCGACCCGGCACGAAAAAATTTAGTTCAGATTCTGGGGTTTCTAACAAAAAACTCTTACTCACTTGTGAATTTTTTATAATATGAAGCAAATCAAATTCTTTTCTAATCGTCGAATGAGGTATGCTTGCTCAGAAGAAAACAGGATTTTTGGACTAGTATGAACTAGATTTATCAGTTTGGGACGACTTATTATTGGCCTTGAAACACAGATCCTAGAATCCTTTGTTCCTTTTCCCGTTCATCATATAAATCATTATGTGAGCCTTCCTGGTTGCTTCCAAGAACCGGTCCACATTTGATAGCTTCAGATGGTCTCACACTAAAATTCCCAAGAATCCCCCGTCTCATTTGGAGAAATTTAGGTCAATGCCCGAACATCTTGGGGTCTCCAAAAACCGCCATTTATTCAGGTGTCGGTTCAGCCCACAGTGCCCACTGTTCGCTCCTACTACCCTTGTGATATGATCCCGGTCCATTTTGATAAGGTCCTTGGCCCATTTTGCATCGGCTTTCAGGAAGAAGCGCTTCGTGTGCCCGCCTCCTTCATACGCGTCCCAGCGTTCTGCATGTCTCCGTCCGTCGCATCAGTCGCTTAATGCATCTTCGCATAATGCCTAGGGTATTGGTAGATGTGGTTCCCCTCCGCTTGTCGTGGTAGCGGAGCCTACCCTAGCAAGCTCATCTGACCTCGTACGAACTAGCGTGGTACATGCGTCTATGGCGACGTTTTTAACTAGTCGAATTGAGAATGAGTAAATTTTCAATTTTCATCCACTGAAAAAGAATAGTTGGCATTGAAAATGGGCAAAAATCGGTAAACAACTTAAAAATGTACGACCGAAAAAGTCAGTCGACTAAGTACTCCAATTTTTATTGCAAATCAATCTTTCACATAAGCTAAAAGTTACATCCTTTCAACATCTAGGATATGAGAAACTCCCTACTTACTATTTTACTTCACATATGAAGGATAGTATACCCCATAGCTGCCGACGATATTACCCTTAATCATTTGCTTCCGCAACATTGAGGACGTTAATGTAGTCCTTAATTAATATTATCATCAGTTCAGTGGTTCGTCGATGCAAAAACTTTGTTAAATAGAAATTCGTCCGGTTAGAATATTTTTCTCTTAAAGAGATGCCTCTACCCGTGCAAGTTTTAATGTTTCGCATTAACTTATATCACATACTAATATTACGGGTAACGCGCAGCAGCATCCATAACTAATTATATATTATCTTGATTCAAACTACTAACAAATTATACCTTCTGTTGTTCAAAAATTACCGTACATACCAGTCACAGTGACCGATCTGCGTAATAACCATATTCTCTGAAGAAAAATGAAATCCAGAAAGGAAGTCCGTGTTAATATAGCAACGCTCGTTAAATAAATATTGAAGATGACAGAAGTGTGGATTGTAATTATCTCATGATTTTGTTTTTGTTTTGTTACTCAGCATTTTTTCCCCATTTTTTTTAATAATAAAATTATACATTTTCTCCACTTTGTTTGACAAGTAAATTTAATTAAAAATTTGTTGGAAAATTAACCGTTAAATGGAAGATTATTATATGCTATGAATATTGATTGAATTTTTATGGTTTTTTTTTGGGTCATTTAATGATGAAACAACGCAGAAAGAAAATGTGGTATTTAATCAGATCCAATTAATTTTGGATTGTTTTAAATTATACATGACATATTCGCATGGTAATATATGTAGAAGTTCATGTTCGTTAAATACGAATATCTTATAATATCCAAGAATGTTTTAGCAATTCAGACTGAATTGTTTATTCTTTGTACTTGTTCCTCTGTCTTGGATAAATGATAAAATTTTTTGATACGTTCAGCAATTTCGGTTTCCATTTTTGCGTTCATTGAAAATTCCATACAAGATAATTATCTTTCTTTGCGGGATGTAAACTGCAATCAACTTTTTTATTCACTATTGACATTTTGTTAAATGTTTTCAGAGTATAGTTTATGTGTTAATACGGCATGTGTGGTTTTAATTTGAAAAAAAAATCGATGGTGAAAACGTTTCTTTTTACTCGTACAGGTATCAGCTTATCATTGACATACAATCTCATTCACTTTACATTTCTTACACTTGATCTTTGAGTTGTTTTACACAATGACTTATTTTTAATTAAAATGTTATATATACGTTGTGTTTTGTAGTTTTACATACTTCAAGTGGCAACTTGGTGTGAAAGCGGCTCATTGCACAGAAGAACTGTCACTTATAAAACGTGTAGTCGTGTAGGATCATTTTTCACATCTCAATTTGTAAAGTATAACACGAAATTTTAACCAGGACCGCATTTTGTATCCTCCTTAAGGCGGACTTTCGGAAAATTCAAACTCTAAAGCCCTATATCTTGGCCAGCTTAGAAAAATATCGAAGCGAATTTACCGATTTGTGTAGAGAATTGTTTATTTTACTTAGAAATGTGTATTTATTTGTGAAATGTCCGCAAAAAGCAATAGCAGCTTCTGAGATTTAAACACAACAAACACTCCATAAAAATTAGTTACTTACTATCAGTCTGAAAATTTACAAACTGCTAAAACTTATAATATTTTCGTAATATTAGACTCCCAACTTGCAAAAATTAGTAACAAGCAGGACTCAACGTGTTTTGGTAGACCTAAGGTTCCTACATAATATCCCAAAAGTCTCCAGCGATCACCACGCTACAGGGTTAGAAAATCGTCGAAAATCGAAAAAATTGAGGTTAGGTGTAAGCTTTTTTTTAAATTTTATACGTTAGTCGCTTAAAAACATCTTCGGACTATCCTGAAGACATTCTAAGAAGAATGTACCAGCCTTCAACCTCAAACTAAAATTTGGCTGGAATGTCGAAAATTTCATTACACGTTGAAAAAATCCTCCTTGACCATAAATTATACGCAAAATATTCATAGTATTGTATCAATGTTTTATAACGGTGAACAAGCAACTAATGACATCGAAAAATCCAATTTGTTTGCAAAATTCTTCTCATCAGTGACTCGACGGGCGATGATGCTCTCCTGTCATTCATCAATTCAAGGAACGACGACAGTTATCTCGACATTATGGTTACACCTGTATTAGTTCAGCAAGTCCTTGAACGGATGGATTTAAGCAAAGGGGTGAGCCCGGATAAAATGTCACCACTATTTCTTCGCGCATGTGCGGATATATTATCTCATCCTCTTTCGAGAATTTACTTTAAATCATTCCTGGACTGTGTCTACCCCGTACAATGAAAAATTGGTCACGTGACTCCAATTTATAAATCGGGAGGGAAAGCTGACATCAACAACTATCGTGGCGTTTCCGTCTCACCGAATTTTGCGAAGGTCTTGGAAATCTTAGTGTTCGATCAAATTAGATTTTACATTGTACCTCAAATAACACTTACGCAGCATGGTTTTCTTCCCAGTAGGAGAGTAGAATCAAACTTTATGGAGCTTTCTATATTGGTCCATGACGCATTCGAGAACGACCACCAGACGGATGTTTTTTTGGCAGATATTTGCAAAACATTTGATGTGATACGATCAACGCGCTTAAAAAGGAAGCTATCTGATGATAAATACCGCTTGAGCAACTCCCTGCTTTTTTGGTTCCGTTGTTTCTTCCGTGATCGTAAACAATTAGTTAAAATTAACTCCAGCAAATCCATTCAGTTTGATGTTCTTTCCGGTGTCGGCCAAGGGTCAATATTGGGACCGTTGAGTTTCCTGGTATACTTTAACGACTCCGATTCAAAACTTGAAACCACCAGGGATATTAATTTTGCAGACGACAAGAAAATCGTTCAAAACAACATCTCGTATGAAGATGACAAATGCATTCTTCAGTCATCCATAAACAACTTTTTCAACTGGTGCACTGAGAACGATTTTGAACTCAACGAAAGTAAATGCAAAGTTATGACGATCTCACGGAAACGCACTCCTATTCTTACAGAATACACCTTGAATGGCAAACCAATAAATCATGTGTTTAACACCAAGGACCTAGGTGTTACATAAGACAATAAGATGACGTTCATCGATCACAACGAGCTAGCAACCAAGAAGGGTAATAGTTCGATCGCACTTGGAATCTGCTAGTACAGTTTGGGATCCTTTCCACAACGTGCATATTCAATCACTGGAAAGTGTACAACGACAATTCGTTTTATACGGCAATCGCAACCGATATGTTGATGAAAGCGAAGATAGCTACCGTTTACGACCATACATGGATCGCTGCGAGGAGCTGAACCTGACATCGTTGTTAAGACGCCGTACAAATTCTGCGGTTTTTTTCAAACATGACATCTTGACGGGCAAAATCAATTCTAGATTTCTCCGAGAAAATATTTCTCTAAACGATGGAAGACGAACACTGAGAAACCCTGAAATGATAAGACTAAAGCCATCCAAACACGACTACACTCTCTACTCGCCGTTCAATTTTGCAGCACGTCTTTTTAACTTCGCTGCCGCCCACGTTGACCCATCACTACTGACCATGAAATTTCGTGCTGCGGTGCGTGAATTAGATGACGCTATTTCGGAAGTTTCGGCAATGTAACTCATCACGCTTAACTTTATATTTTGACTTTTATTTAATAATTTGTTTTTTAATGACAACATCGTTATGGCTTTCAAATTTTTGACGTAATTTTGACCACTGACTCTCCCGGTGCCCGGGGATGTAATTTACGACAACGCCAAGTTGACTTCAAATTTTCGCATTGAGCAGAGAGAGCTAATTAATATTATTAATAATAAAATTAATAATAATAAATTTTCTGCAGGAGCATAATGTTAGGCATTGTGATTTTTTACAGTTGCTGATGCTTGATGATCGTCCCTAAATAACGTAAATGTTGCCACAGATTTTAAATCATCGATATCTCGGAACAGACGCACTCCAGAGAGGTCAAATGTAGGGCCGATCCCCCTTTTATACACCCTAAATAGGAATCTTGTTTTCTTTTTCTTGTTTCACTCCCTTCTCCCACTTTGACCCCCAAGTCTCTTTGTCACCGTTTCCTCCTACCTTGTGAGCTGCTCTTTCCCATTCGCTTGTGTTGTTGCGTCTTACCTATTCGGTGGTGCTAACTCCCGTTCGTAGTTATTGTAAGAGCGTGTAGTTTGCGTCTTATTTTATGATTCGTTTTTCTACTTGTTCCACCTTCGTGGCCGACCACCCAAAATTGAACATCCATCCGGTCATTTCAACAGATAAGAGAAAAACTTAGTACATTGACCTAAAACTGTAAGTTGGTGTTGGAGTCTCGCAATAAAACGAGTCGTTATTTGAAATGCTCCACATTTGAAAGAAATTCCCTATTATGGGTTTGAAGGAAAAATTGCTCCATACTTCAATAGGAACTTTTTTTCTCTCCTCCTTAACGTTACGAAAGTTCGACGACTAAAATAACTTGCTTCTGTAGCTAAACTTTGAAAAGGAGTCCAATTTGATGTGGACATAATTGCATATACTTAAGAGCTAGGGCAATATTTACTTAGATACGTTCGAGTCTTTTTGTAACATCTTTTCTGTTTGCCACATCTATTCAGATGCGTACGGGTCCCTTGCATACGTTTTCTCAATATCCAGTTGTTTTTCATGCAACTTGTGACATTGAATTCGTATGTGAAATGAATCAGTCATGGAAAGACAAAAAAACATCACATCACTTAAAGGTATTAATCAGATTAATGTAAGAACTATGTCTAATTGTAACACGCTCGACCTTTATTCTCTTTAGCCCAATTATTCGTTTTTCTCGTTTATAATCATTTTGCAAACAATAACCTATAATTTACAATAATTACTCCATAATTAGAATCGAGGAGCAACTGTATATCCACCATAACTACCAATTAAGTAATTTACTGATTTCATTTACAAGATAAAATGCTGAAAAAAACACAACACTATACTAAATTATAACGTCCGTTGGCAAATATTATCTTGATTTTTCAATCTTAAATAATTTTTTTATTATTATTTTTTTTTCTGCAAAGTCTTCTTGTGTCTGAACTCGCTGTAATTTAAAAATTAAATGCTCTGCCACATTTAATTAATTAACGCTTCTATCAATGAGTATCTGTGGACGTAAACTGCACAAATAAATGAGCGTTAATTGTGTAAGTGATGCGTGAGAAGTTAAGTCAATTAAGTATGTGATTTGTTTCGACAAACATTTGATACACATTTTCTAGACAGTTATTCTATTTGATTGTCCTGATTCAAACGTTGATTGCTCAACCATTCACAAGACTAACATTGAAAAATGACAGTCCATTAAATACCACAGATAATGAAATTGAAAAATGACTTGTAAATTCAAGTTTGAATAGTTCGAAAGTCATCATGGAAAAATAGCCAGGGAGGCCCAGACCACGGAGTAGAAAGAGTAAATGCTTTCAAATAGATTTCGATGAGTTATGAGCCTCATCGCAAATGCTAATTCTTAATTGAGAAAAGATATCATTTTTCGCTTCTCTAAATGCAACATCAAATTCGACAACCACATCTGTTTAATTACTTTGTTAAGGTAGAAAATGCCACGTCGATCCCTTATCTGCCACTCGAGGGAATACCGCTTCTTTAATTTTTTCTTATTTGTTTATTAGGGGAGTACGGTCTAATTGTGAAGCAACTGGGCTCCCCTGCATCATCAATTTTCCTAGAGTAAATCGCTGAGATTGAGATGAATACAGCATCAAGTTTACATTCATTTTTCAAATTCCATTACATTTTCATTCTTTTCAACGCGAAGTAACTCACTCTAAGGGGTACCAAGAATTCGGTTAAAGAAAAGTAAAATATGCGATAAACTGTGTATTAGGGGGTAAGGTATTTACATGGTAACCCAAGAGATTCGCCTTTTTAGCCTTAAGGTAATTCTGAAAAGCCATTTCCCGAATTGTTTTCCTGCAATTTTTTTATTTCTGCTTAACCTGACCAGTTAGCATGCAAAAAACTTGCTAAAATAACTGATCATTTGAAGGCAACGTCAAAATTTTCATAAACAGCGCCTGTAACCAGGGCCGAACTGGCTACCAAACGGCCCATCGGGTGATGCTCTGGACAGGCCTGAAACATTGATTTCTGCGGCATACGCGAGAGGTTTCTTGCACATGTTTCTATCAGATAACACTGAAACAATGGAGGGTAGGGGAGATAAAATCATAAGTGCTATAACGTCATCTTACATAGAATTTGTTAGATACTTAATAAATAATGCTATTAGCGCCGCAGGCAAAATTTTTAAGTGCGAATGGCCCTTTGTAAACAAGATGTTCAAATGAAAATGGGATTGTTATTGCGCCACTAGCGAAATTTTTGAATCGAGTGGTCTTTCGTAGAAAAGATGTTTAATAGAAAATAGGATGATTATAGCGTCGCACAGTGGGATTTTTGTAGGAGGTTTCCGCAAGACGGCATTGTTCGCTAAGAACGAACGAAATTATCATGTTGATACGTGTTCTATATTAAATCCCACACAAGATAGGCGAAAAAAATTTTTTTTTAACATTAACTTTATTTTTAAAAAATCTCTAAGAATAAAATTTAAAAATAAAGTTTAAATAAAAAAATTAAATTGGTCCTCAAAATATCTTTGAAGTCTCTACATTCCAAAAATATATACATGTTAGCGTTTGCGGGTTGAAATATCGGAATGAAAATTCGTAAAACATGGTAATTTTTAGCTAGTTTACTTAGGTTTTTTTATAAACTAGGTAGAAATGACCACGTTTTTCATATAAAAACGAATTTTCATTCAAATACTTCAAGCCGCAACCCCTAACATGGAATCTAGAGACTTGGAATCTAGAGACTTCAAAGATATTTTGAGGATCAATTTTATTTTTTTATTTTTACTTAATTTAAAAAAAAAAAAATTTCGCCTATCTTGTGTGGGATTTAATATAGAACAGGTATCTACAATCCATTCATAATTTCAATCATTCTTAGCGAGTAATGCCGCCTTGCGGAAACCTCCTACAAAAATCTCACTTGATGATTAAATCGTTGCAGGCAAATGGCCTTTCGAAGACAAGATGTTCAATAGAAAATGGGATGGTTATAACGCCGCAGGTGCAATTTTTGAATCGAATGACTTTTCATAAAAAAAATAGAAAATGAGATGATTATAGCACCTCAGGCGAATGTCCCTTTGTAGACAAAATGTTCGATAGAAAACCCTTTGCAGGCAAGATGTTCAATAGAAAATGGGATGATTAAAGAGCCGCAGGCAAAGTTTTTAAGGTCAATGGCCCTTTTTAGACGAGATGTTAAAAAAAACGGGATGATTTTCGAAAATAGAAATGTCAAAAAATGTTCAGTGTGGCTGAAAAAAACTAGCGGCCGATCGCGCGAAGGCTCATCGACCAGTCCGGGCCTGCCTATAACAAAACAGTTTTATTGGCTGGGACTCCTACTCGTAACCCATCCCGTTAAACAATCAATAGAAAACGCATGTCCACTCTACATAGCGTGCAGACGCAGCGTCATCTACAATCATATTGCAAACGCCAATTTTGAATTCCTTCCAATATAATTATGTGTCAAGTTTTATATAAATCTGAGACCTTTGTTAAGAAATTATTGTAATATATTAGTACAATTTATGAGTCTCATATTCTACATGAAATTATATTCAAACATAACCTCAGATTGCTGTTCTATAACCAATTTTGCACAATCCCGTATTACATGAACCAATTTGAACCGACACACATTAGCTTGGTATGTGGTAAATTCCCATATATTTTCTCAAATAAATAATGTTAACTTCTCTTCGAAAACCCCTATTCAATTTGAACAATTATTTGTATTTGTGTTCGTGTTCTTTTGAAGGATTGTACAACTGACATGAAGTGACTTACCAAACTGAATGGGTGAAGATGAAAATGAAATAAAGATTTAATACCAATAATGTGAAAAAGGAATGGCAGCGACTTTGGTTGAAGCGTTCCGAGGGTATGATAGAGCCCGAGGATGCATTAATCATCGTCTTCAATATCCGAAGTTTTCAGTCATGTCATGTTATGTACTTGATTTTATATTCAAATTTGGCACTAAGCCCAAATTTAGATTATGGAAGAGTAGTTGGCAAGACAATACTTTGACTTCAAATGGTAAGAGGTTGTTGGATTTTTGTAATTTCTTTAAATACAATTGTTTGCCAAACTGAAAAAAAACTTGGATAGTCAGAAGTAAAGGTAGACGAGGGGGGAAATCTCGTTTTTAACATGAATTCACAGAAAAAGTTTAGGGTCCCTCGGATTGTTAGTTAGGGAATTATATAGACGGTGTGGTCAGTCATAAAACCAACCTCACTACCGTTGGATAGATTTTATGTGCCTTGGGTATTTCTGTCAAGATGGTCAAGATGGTTATTATGATCATAGAGAGTGCGTCGTGGACAATAAGAAATGTAAACGACGGTTGGGAAATAACAAAGAGAAATTGTCCAATTGCGGATGTCTTCTCAGTTAGAAAATCAGTGTCATTTTTTGCCCACATTAACAAAAAAAATACATTTTGATAATTCGGAAAGTTCTTTTGTCGAATATTCAAGGAAACCAACTATGAATTTTTGTAATAAAACATAAAACAAAAAACTTTAAATTTCGTTACCAATATCTTTCTCTTTGGATCCGTTGACTGTATGAAATACTCCCGTCTATACGATAAATATATCATATAATCATACAATACCAAAGCAAAAAGAATAAAGCACGAATAATATGTTTCCATACATGAAATCCGTCTCAAAACCAGCAGCTTTTTGACTAATTCCATATTTTGTTCTCTCTCCGGCCCCAACATCCCAACAATTCCGGATTGTGTTCTAGTTATGTGAAAACAATCTCATATTGTGCTGTTATGTACTTCAGCGTTACACGTTTATTTAATACATCGCTCAAAGAACTGTTTTTACGTAAAGCCAATGCGAAAAACGGCTAAGTCTGGCTTAAGAGATGATATATATAGACGATTCTCTATATGCTGTTGATATGGTTGTTGTGTTAGTATACAGTTCATGGTTACCAAAAGAAAAAAGGGCGAAGGTAGTTATGGCTTAGCTCTTTGTAAGTTTTATATGCTTTTGTTGAACATGTAATACAGATAAGGTAATTAGAAGTGATGCTAAATCAAAATACACACTTAATACCATAATGAATTGTCGACTGAGAGAGCGTCAGTATTTCGTTGTGCAGTATTAATGAATGTAATTTGTTGTGCAGAGTTTTTTTATAGAACATTGCCAATAAATGAAATCCCTTTTTTTTCTCTGAGTGCACGTTACATCTACTTTGAATTGGCTTAAACAACACAAAATAAATCAATTTTTTATTGAAATTCTACGAATTCTGTTTACATAATTCACTCGTTTATGAAACCCCATCATTATGTTTATTTGATATCAACCGATTCAATGAAAACAAAAACGAAACACAAATTGCTTTCAATAAACTTAATGATCTAATAAATGGATGATCGTCAGTCTTTTTTTAACAAATGAATGTAGCCAATAAAAGATCTCCGTCTGTGGCATCGTGTACTAATACTAAATTGATTTGCTTTAAAAACTTTGGTGGATGAGTGAGCGGAGCATTCTCCAAGGACTGCATTATTTGAAGAGGCTTTTGAGAAAGGTGTGAGTAAATGTTAAATGTGTGAATTCAGGGCATTCATGGGACACCACATAAGACTGAGTTAATTCCAATGACACCTTATACCGTTGGAATATCCCACCAAGCCTGAATTTATACTTTTTACGACACTGCACAGGATGACCAATTTTAGATTCAAGTGGATTCAAGTGTAGTAATAATCAGAGTATTCTCATTTAAGAAATTTTTATGAGCCATTCATAAAGTACTTATGCCTGGCAAAAACAAGAGAAGAGTGATCAAAACCTCAGTAATGTTTTTAAATGACGTACTTTATGAATAGGGTCATGGTCGGGTGGGATGAATGACCTGTCAATTAAATTACTTGTCACAGTTTTTCATGTTTACATTCCTAAGTTTACATGATTGTTTCCAACTAAAGGCAATAACAATCAATTTAATTGTGTGTGTTTATCGTAACGAATGACTTTAGCATGTGAGGTTTATATATAGGGTTGAGACATGAAGAATGTCGCTATAAACAGTTTTCGGCACGCATATTTGTTTAAAAATAGGGTAGATAGGTAGATAGGGTTCGCTTTAAATTGGTCAATTCAATCAATTAATTAAGAGTGGGCGAATAATTTAAATAAATTGTGTTTCCTGTAAAACACTCGATAAACATTTTGTGAGTAAATGCGATAAAAACGGAATTAGAGCGAAAATGAAACAAATTAATTCGTAATAAAATGAAGGATATGCTATAAATAATGTTTCCAGATGCGTACTGTGTAGTGAAATTACAAATTTTTCTATTAAATGAGTTCATTTTGCATGTCTTTTTGATAGTTAAGTAGATTTCTGTTTTGAGGCGGCCTTGGAACACAGATCTTTTTTTGACCATTTGTTCCTCCCCCATTACTCTTCTATAATTCCAACTATTTCTAGCTAGATTCTCACATTTACACGGGAACGGGAATCCTTGACACCAGAATCGATTGAACTGGTTTCCTACGGGTCAGCATAAACTTTGAATGTCTAATAAAAATTTTTCCTTTTTATTGGAACAAAACGTGACGTTGCGCAGACACCCCCCCCCCCCGTCCGATTCCATCACGTTTTCAGTCACCCCTCCCCTTCACCTCTGAGTGTGACGTAATATGTGCACGACCTCTTAGGTGATTGTGTGGATAGGAATTTGGTGGGAGGGTAGGAAGGAGGATTAGGTTGGTTGGGATAGGAAATGTTGTAGTTGTTTGAAGGAAGAGTAAGGTTAGAAAAGGGATTAGGTAGAGATTTTGAACTTTATTAGGGAGGTGGTTAGCAGAAGAATTACGTGAAGGGTTGACAAGGGGTAGGAAGGAGGGCTGGTCTGTGAATAGGAGGATTGCGATTTTTACAATTTGCAATGTAATCTAATAACAACGTCTGATACCGGACTCACTGGAGATCCTACAAACTTGGTAGCTTACTTAACACAATTGATCTTGACTCTCGCTCAAAGAAGTGATCATTCAACACATCTTCCTCTAGAGTGCCAATTGGCAGGATCATAGCTGAGTCAGAAATTATATTCCAATTAATTTTAATGAAAGTAACACTTGAGTGTTACTGAACCGAACCGAACTGCTCTTGAGGACCTTTTCCTGAGACTGGTGCCCATTTCCTCATGGACTGTCCAATCTACATCAACCTCAGGTTAAAAACCTTCGGGTGTCATACTCTTTAAGCAAGAGAGCTACCAACACTTGATGGTAAACGCCTGGACTCTTTACTGGCAAAAACTGGTAGACTTAATGCGAATCAGGCCCATTTACCTATCTATCCATCTATCTACCATCTATCTCAGGCTTCACCTTAGGGTTTCAATTACTCCATCATGCTACACCCTGAATCACCTCCAGGTGCAACTGGAAGGTTTTACTTACATTCAGACTCTGGGATTTAGGGACAAAGAGTCAAAGATCTGTGTCCCTGTTCGAGCGTCCAGCTAGAACACCCCCACTTACGCAATCTAATCTAACACTTAGGTAGATTTTTTTTCCTTTTCTAGTTTACAGTAGACATGGGAATATCGTAAAGGCTAGTAGCAAACAACATCGGCAACTGAAGCTAATTTAAAGTTAAACAAACCACTAATTATACTAAAAAATACAAAATATGATGCTTTTGTACATCGAAATATTTCATTGTGCTTCATAATGCAATGAGAAAGAATATCAGATGTTTGGCCAGCCATTATATTCGAAACAAAAAAATTTGGTGAACACGCGATCATGCAATTTGTTTGATTGTTCGATTCAGTATTACCGAGATTGTGTTTTTTTTATTTTACATCATGACAAAGACAACATTTATTTTACGATTGACGCATGGTTTAAGCAGTTGCAAAGATTAATTCATGGGAAAATATCTTAAACTTTTTACCAAAAAACAACATGCCATTGGTTTTTTTTATTTATTGTGTATAAATAGCTAGCATTTTTTAAATATTCAACTTATCATCGTTTCTTAAAATAGCATCAACGAAAACATAAACATCTCAAAAATTGTGTCACACTTTTTGCAACAAAGATTCAGCCTTTGACAACACAATCTAATACATAGGGCAAAGGTTTTGTGATCATAGCTAGGGTATAAAAATAAAAATAAACAAAATTACATGAAGCATTCCTCCTCATAGCCATAGACGTAATTTATGAACAACTCCCCGCCCATTTACAACTTTATTTTTATCAAGTTCATCGTTAAATGAATTATTTTAATTTCTGCTTTCGTAGCATTCGCCTCTCAAATGACTTAACAAATTTGTGCGACTTTTAATTATTATTAAAATATTCTCTCGTCTTACCGGAATGCTTAAATTACGTACGACGGGTGTTTATAGATTTTAATGGTTTGATGAGCAGAATGTAGACGTAGAATATGCAAACTGACAGGGTTATTCAAGTAATTTCCGAATTACAATGCAAAAGTTTTCTGGTAAGAGTAAATTGATTCAAACTTTTTGAAAATACTTTAAGTTTTATTTGAAAAAAAAGTACGTTTTATTTATTTTGGAGTTCAGACACATATCGTATTTTGTGACACGATCTGACTGTAGCTTTTGTAAAACTTTAGCTTATTGACTCAGCTCACAGCTCTTGGACTGTGACTCTTATTATTGGAAAGAAAATTCACTTTTACGAATGATGCGTGTAAAACAGACAGGTTATCTTACTTAGCTACATATACTAGTAGTCGTGAGGAGAACAGAAGATTGCATTTTTTATTATAAGACTAAGTTATTATGAAAATAACTAACTTTTGTCCCAAATAGACCCTATGTCGACGCTGAAAAATTTATTGACACCCTTTAAAGGTAAATAAAAGAATATTTTTTTAAATATCGAATCCAAGTACGGTAACTGTACTCATCACGGCCGGCTTTAGCGTACAACGATATTCTTCACATTCATTTTTATTTTTTGCAATCTTTCCGTAGTCGGATATTATATTAACCGCAGAGTTTATAAAGCAGAATGAGTGCTATCTTTGTGCATTTATATATTTTCACTCAATCTTTTATGTATTTGGTATGTATCTACACATCTTTTACGTTGATATAATTTTCCTGGGTGCCAGATGAAAAAGGCGGTACAGATTAAGTGGTGGTAATCGTATTAGTGTCGACAACATAAATTCTATGGTTTTATATGCACGAGATGAGAAGCAGAATGTTATGTATACCAGCTTGAAGAGATGGAATTTTTGATATAGTTACATGAAGAAGAAAATATTTACGCTTAATATTCTCCGAACTTCATGTGAAGCTTCTTCTGAACTGAATTAAAATTTACTTTAAGAGATGTTGAGCTTTGTGTTTATCTACTTATTTATTTTATTTATTCACGAGGAGTGAGTTCTCTTAAGTTTTAAGCAGTTTTTGCGATAGTGTTTTTGTGCGAAAATCCTCATTTTTCAGACCCTTCACATGTCTTCATGTATGTACAATTCATAATGTATGGAATGCAATGCAACCTAAATTTTCATTCCTCCTTCATCAATGGCCACAAATGAAAAAATTAAGCGCATCGATGCTTCTCACAAGGATTATAGCATTATCATTTCAAACAGGCATTCACAATAATATGCATGCGTCTTCAATTCCGTCCGATTATCATGGATTTGCATAGTTTTCTCGAAAAATTAATTCCTTCTTTTCTGATATTTTATAATTTTATTTTTTACACTGACACAAAAAATACTGTACTGGTGCTACGTATTTTGCCCGAATTCGAAAACTCTTTTACAATCGGTTTCCTCAAGAAAACGATTCTTTAAATTGTTTCATCTGTTCGCTGTTGTTAAGATTGCCGACTTTTATTTTTTCATTTTTTATGACTTTTATTACACTCCAACGACCGCTTCACACAAATACTATGTAATCTAAAATAAGGAAATGATAATAAAAAAATGTATTTGAAAGTTCATATTTAGCTCAAAGAGTGTTCGAAATCACCAACTACAGTGAGCTCATTTTATTTAGAAAGATTTCTGACAGTGTATTGTTAGCAATAGTGGGCAATTAAATAATTCTTGGAAAAAGCAACTGTAGAGAAAAATCTTTGAAACATTCATGCTGGTATTGCTTATTTGGAATGTTTCACCGTTTTTTGAACCTACTGGTTAAAACAAAAGAACAAAATAAATAAAACAATTTATTTTATTTTACTATGTACATTCAAAGCGTTCTATATGTGAGCCCTATGAACTTTCATACTGACTTAAAATATGAAAACACTTGGTACATGAGCAAATGAGTACACGAGCAAAACCAGCGCCTAAGTTTTGATAAAGGGTCATTTCAAAAAAAAATTCTAATAAATTTTGCAAAAACCGCTCGCAGGTCGTACAAATATAATTGTTCTCTGATGCCTTCTCTTGTCTCTAGGATTGATTTTGCTGAGAATTTGTGAGATGATATCGCTTTTATCGTCGATTCGCTATCTTCGCAGATAACTATTATTTTTCCTGTCACTTGCTGATCTATGAGCGTGTGGCAAGTCCTGTTAATAGCCAGAGCTTCCGATTGAAAGACAGTCGTAGAGACTCCCAGCGGAATCGAAACGTTAAGTTCCAATTCTTCGCAGTATATTCCTGCTCCCGTACCTTCATTGGTTTTAGATCCGTCTGTGAATACCGTTATATCCTCCCTTGTCGCTGGAGCTCCATTTTCCCACTCCATCCTCTCGGGTATCACCGTGTCAAAACCTTTGTCATACCGGAAGGTGGTTTCCATGTGGTCACTCGGCATTTCCATTTCCCTAAATCTTCCGATCAGGTCAACTAAAACACTCGCATGTCCCTCATGTCTACCTGCCGCTATCCAGTGTCCACTCCTGTACAATCTCGCTACTGTCATCCTGGCTTGCTGTTTGACGAACAAACCAATGGGACATACCGATAGTAAAATCTCGGGGTCGACGTCATTACTCCTGTCACACTGCCCTGTGTGACCAAAACATACAGCCGTAGCTTAAGATTGGTCTCACAATTGCTCTATACATCCAGTATAGAAGTGAAGGCTTTAGCCCCCAGCTCTTCCTGAATGCTTTCCTCCAGAAGACTCTAACCGCTTTATTGATCCTCTCTTCTATATGAGAATTCCATGTCAACTTCTCATCCAATATGACTCCAAGATATTTTACCTTGTATGTCATTACTAGCTGAGTTCTGAAAAGCTTTAGCATTCTCATAGTCAAGGCTACTTTCTTGTTCTTAGGCTTGAATAGTACGAGTCCGGTTTTTCCTGCATTCACAGAAATTCCCGTTCCTCCACACCATTTTTCGACGATTCTAAAGATTCTTTGCATGAGTTCGCTAATCACTTCTTCGAATGCCCCCGGAATCAGTATTGCAATGTCGTCTGCATAGCCTACTCCAATGCAAACTGGGCATCCTCTGTCTACTAATCCCTTTCTAATAACTCCCATCAGATTAACAGTCAGTAATCTGTTACCCAGCATCGCCATAATCCATCTTATTAGCGTTCTGTCCAGTCCGAACCTTGTTAAAAGCCCCCTCCAAGTCCAACAACGCTGCCAAAGTTAGCTCTTTACGGTATGCCCTTCTCCAAGTTATGAATAACTTCGTGGAGAGCTGTGTCAACTGATTTACCAGATTGATAAGCGTGTTGGTTTTTATGTAACGGCCTGAGCTTCAGGTTTAGCTCTCTAATATATCTATCGCAAAGCCTTTCTAGTGTTTTCAACACAAAAGACGTGAGACTAATGGGTATGTATGACCCGGCCTGGTCGTAAGCTACTCTCCAAGTCTTGGGGATATAGCCAAGCTAGCGCAAGGATTGCTCTTAAAATATATTTGAGGGGTCTCAAAATAATTTGAGACGCTTTTTGATGCACTATTGGATGTATACCGTCGCTTCCTGCCGATTTGTATGGCTTAAATGAATTAATTGCCCATTGTTAGTTATTATCTTATCTGCCAACATCCAGTCAGTCGAGTTTGGAGTTCTAACTCTTCCTTCTTTCGTTGGCACCGGTTCTGCCTTTGTACCCGGAAGGTGATTATTCATGAGAAGGTCCACCACTTCTTCACTGGTTTTTGTGTATGTCCCATCCTCTTTCTTCAGCATTTCCGGGTACAGAGGGTCTTTGGCGGGAGCTTTGCTGAGTTTCGCTCCGGCTTTTAGGTCTTTGACTTCTTCGCGTGCGAGTAAACTTTGTGGTTCTTTGGGGTCGTAACAAGTAATGTGTAAACGACTTCTTTGTCCATTAGAAAATGTTGCTTCTAATAAATTGTGAAGAGCATATATTCTATTCGGTTCGCATATGCGAACTCCTATACTCGTCAAAATAACAGTTTCCAAGGCTTGTTCCTCAAAAACACACTTGTGAGCTCGGCTCTCATCACAAAATTGTGGAATTCTTTCACAGTGTTCAATGTAATGTACTATTTTCCGTTTATTGGAATTTTTTTAAATACCTACACTGAAAATGGCAATTAACCTAAGCAACTTGAATAACAATTTATGCACAGACGGACAGAAACGTCAGATTTCCTCACAAAATTGAGACCCACAAATAACTCATTTAGTCTCACTTTTTATTATTTCCCTTCTTTATTTTCCTCCTGTCAATTATTTCCCTTCTTTCTTTAGCACCTATCAGTTATTTCCCTGGTTTATTTCTCATCTCTGAAATAGTTCCTTGCCTCATTTTCAACGTGTCAATTATTTTTCTACTTTCTTTCCCACCTGTCAAATAGTTCTTTACCTAATTTCCCACCTGTCAATTATTTCCCGACTGTCAATTATTTTTCTACTTCCTTTCCTACCTGTCAATTATTTCCCTACACCTGTCAAATAGTTCCTTACCTAATTGCCCACCTGTCAATTTTTTCCCTACTTCTTTCCCACCTGTAAATTATTTCCCTACTTTCTTACCCACCTGCTAATTATTTCCCTGGTTTATTTCCCACTTGTCAAATAGTTCTTTGCCTAATTTCCCACCTGTCAATTTTTTCCCTACTTTCTTTTCCGACTGTCAATTATTTCCCTACTTCCTTTCCCATCTGTCAATTATTTCCCTGGTTTATTTCCCACCTGTCAAATAGTTCTTTACCTTATTTCGCCCTGTCAACTAATTGCCAACTTTATTTCCCACCAATCAATTATTTCCCTGGTTTATTTTCCACCCGTCAAATAGTTCCTTACCTTATTTCCCACCTGTCAATTATTTCACTACTTTATTTTCCAACTATCATCAGCTCCTTGTTATGTAATTGTATTATTTCGAGTGAACATTTGAAGGATGCCTAAAAATGTCTAAAAATTACTTACAAATTCAGCAAAAAAATTTGGGAAATGAATCTATTTGGAACATAAACTCGCCTCAAAATAAATAAGAACTTTCGTTTGACATTTGCATTTTTCATTGTTCGAACAATTAAATTTTCCGAATAATTGAAACGTCGGACGAAAGTTCATATTTATTTTAAGGCGAGTTTAAGTTCTGTGAACTGGTAAAAGTGGTCTGTGGACAATTCCATTATGGCTGCGAAAATGTGTTATCCATCTATCGATTACTATGGATGAAACGTAGTTTTGCACGTTGCATTTTTTTGTGTTGGGATACTGCAGTGAGCTAAAGTTTATAAAAATAACGAACGTAAAATGCTCTAAATGGCAGATGTAGCAGGAAATTGATTCGAAATGTATCGTTTAAATCAAATTTTGATCCAACTAAAATGAAGTTAAAGCGTTGCAACGCTAAATGCAACAGGCAACTTTATTGAATGAGGTTATGAGTCATTGGCTATACGTCAAACTAATATTTAATTACCGAACAGATGTATGGTTGAGATAGACCGTTTGTAGCAAATTCAATGATATTGGGTCTGATTATTTCTGTGTGTAAATAATTTCAAGTTATTTTTGAAAGAACATTCATTCGTTTTATCAGGCTATTTCCTGTTTAAGTACATCAGTTTCCGGATTATAGTCTATTAACACACCAACGATATTTATTTTTCCTCTTAAAAAAATCACTTCTTTACATGAAATAACTTTACATCAACATTTACTATGTAAATTAATGATTATTTCAACGCATAGCAAAACACATAAAATAGAAAATGAAAAGAGGAAAAATCATGAAAAACGCCGCACAGTACGATCTAAATTATACATTTCCATTTAATATTTCCTTGAGCTTTAAAAACATGGAATTTATTATGCAAATCAAAGGAAAATCCTGTTCACTCTTTTACTATATAGCCATATGTATCCATATACATATAATGGTTTTCTGTGCTTTAGCAGTTTTTCTTCGTCTTTTTTTTTAAATAAAAATGTTATACAAAATGCAGAAAAAGTAATAATCTCACATTTTATGATATTATGGATGTAACGGTATGCTCACACAGAACGTATTTTTTGTGGACAGGGTTGACACTGAAAGTTTTTCCTTATTCTGTGTAGCCTTGCGTACTTTTCGAATAAAGTTAATTTCGTAGACGACCTCTTTTTTAACGTCTGAACGCCGTTTAATTAATAATTTCAAATATTAGACTCAAAAAACATTTTAAATTCGATTAAACTTTCGGTGAACTTTACGGACGACTAGAAAAGAGTGTCCTAGTGGTGTATATGATAGACATCAGCAACATTTCAGTACAGGAGAAAACAGCAAATATAAACATTTTCTTTCATAGTATGGTGTGCGGCAGCATGAAAAAGCTGGAGCATACGAGAATTGTATAAATTTTAATCTCAAAATCGTTTATTCGAGGAGAAATGGCGGAAAGTTTCATGTTTATGGAAAGCATAATGTAAAACATGCAAAAAAAATGGTTGATACTTGAATGTAGGAAATGATAAGCTGTCCCTATATTCGGTAAAAAACCGGAAATGTTAAATCGAACGGTAGAACTCGTTATGATGTTGTCTGTACGGACAATAGGTTTGGATTTTTTACATTCAGTGATCTCTTGGTTTAAACGATCTTTAGACATGCTTTTTCTGAGATCGTCAGTGTCATGTCGTTCCGGAGATATGGCAGGTTGGTCTTTATTTTCATAAACTTTTGCGATTTAGTTATTAACGGCACCTGATATAACTGACACATGTGTCTCCTAGAACTTTCTTGACGTTCTGTAGGTGATCCCAAAGTGAACCCTAGGGTGTTAAAAAAATATCGATGGGTCGTTCTTCTTTCAAATGCGTCTTTCCAACAAAGCTAGTGTTTGTTTTGGGCAGAAAATAAGAACGCTTATCTCACGTGAAATTTGATCTACCGTTGGTTAGAGCAGTCGGTGACAAGGCCTCACGCAACATGTTAGGGGCCATTCAAATAGTACGCATGCTTTTTTTAGGGGGAGGCGGATTTGAGAAAAGCGAGCGCTCCATACATTTTGAATTTTTTTCCATGTTTTCTATGTGATGTGAATGTTTTGTAACATATTTTGATCGAGTGCCGTTTCGTTATGGACTTGACGTTAAGGTTTTTTTCGAGGACAGCAAGAATGCTTTTCCCTAGGGAAAAACATTTTTGCAATTCATCACAAAAAACTCGCTTTTTCGTGCGTTATTGTGTCGCTTGAGGTCGCTTTTCGCACTAGTTCGGAAAAAAAATTCTAATTTCGTGAAATTTTTGCAAGTCGACGCACGCAGGAAAAGCTAGTTTTTTGTCGGTGAGTTGAAAAAAAACCTTGTTTGATACATGTTACGTATGCTGGTTGTTTAACGCATACGATGTGTTGCAGAACTCGCCTTCTCACATCTTGTGTGTTAAACTACCTTTATGCGTAACTTATCAAAATAGTTATTTATGCAACTAGTTGCGAAATTAAGTTGTTTTTTCACTAGATGTGAAGTTATCAAACGAGCGAAGCGAGTTGGATAACCACATAGTGTGTCAAAAACAACCAATTTCACAACGTGTTTCATACAAGACTTTATGCAACAACATAAAAAATTAGTTTTTATCACTAGTGTTGACAAAAAGTTACTTTTTATCACGCAAGTCAATTATAAAAAGTTACTTTTTATCACTAGTGACAAAAAGTAACTTCTTATCACCCAAATGAGTGATAAAAAGTTACTTTTTGTCACTAGTGATAAAAAGTAAAATCAGTTATAAAACGACCTCTCTAACGTCAACGAAACGATGCATGAAAAAGTTCACTTTTCACAACGGTGTTGTATAAAAGTTATTTTTCACTATCATTAGTGACAAAAAGTAGCTTTATGTCACCCAAATGAGTTATGAAATAGTTATTTGTGTATCTGCTTCGGACGATGTATTTAAGCTATTTTCGCGAGTTCTAGCCCGAGCAGCACGAGGGCTACGTGCGAAAATAGCTTTAATACATCGTCCGAAGCAGATACACACATAGTTTTTCATACGAGGGGACGAAATCACAAGAAAAATTCTGAAACTCCCGCACTTTCGTCTCGGAAGTGTGAAAACTAAATTTTTATCATCCGAATGAGTGATAAAAAATAAAACCATTTATATAAAACGAGCTCTCTAACGTCACCGAAACGATACATGAAAAAGTTCACTTTTCACAACGGCGTTGAATAAACTACTATTTTGTTTCCCTCGCCTTCTTTCGAAGAAATACTGTGTGAGCTTCAATCGAAATTTTACTATTTTAACTTCTTAGTTCAGTCAGTTGAAGAGATTGTAATACTTTACTCATAGCTGATTGAATTCTTGGTTATAGTTCAAATTCCTGCGGTTTCAAATGTGTAGCTTCCTTGATTTGCGATTTTTATTTATAATACTATCGCTGTTCACAGACTTAATGTTCGTTTTCCTTTGTTGGATCGATAATTTGGTTTTTTTACTACATTCATTATTCGTCTTATTTTTAAATGCATCAAAAGAACCGTCCATTTTTCGACCTCCTAAAAATTTGTTTTTTTTTTCGTGAAACACAAACATAATTTTTTCGCATACATTAACAACTGCATAACGTCACATACGCGACTCTCTATTATCCACAGCGCAAAATTGTAAATGAATTGAACATGTAAATGTACAAGCCACAATAAGCGGAGAGTATTCATATACACAAAACATTTCTTGAATTGCATAAAATTTATATGCCTTTTTTTTGAAAGGAAAAAGTTTTTGCTCTTTTGGTATCGATCGGTTGAAAATCGTATTCATTTTGAGATTCTCTTCATGCGCACTTCCATGTGGGTTTCGCTCACGGTTGTTAATTTTTATTCGTGTTGTACAAAAATTGAAAAACCGAGAGAGAAGTAAGGAGAGCCATGGTATGTGTTTGTTCAACTTCGTGCCGTTGACAATGCTCTTTGTGCTTCACGACGAAAAATTCAACCATTGAATGAATAAACTGAACGTTTCTCTCACATTGAGTTAAACATTCACTGCGTGAGGATGGAATAACGCGCGGTTGTTTATGTGTAATTAAACCGTCTCGGTGTTTTCTTGCATCTTTAAAAAGTGAAATTAGTTTATTTTCTACAAGCGAAATTGCTTGTAGCGTACAGTGAGAAAAAAAATTTGCTTTTCGGGTTTTACGTCGCGAAAGAAACCGGTATTGTGAAATCTTTTGTGTAATGAACTAATAATTAGTTCAATTAATTGTGTACCATCTATTGGATTGCCCATCAAATGAAATCATCTCGATTATAATTGGATTAGAAGCTGAGCTCATGGATTAATACCGATCTCAATTTACAAGATGTCGAATTATGTTGAATTAAGTGATTGCATCGAAAACATGCTCTAATGTGGATTTTGTGGTTTACCAATAATAGTTTGAAGAAAGAATGAAAAAAAAAATATTTTGAATGAATGCAGAGCATACGAAAATAATGAAGAAAGGTTAAAATAATAATCCTCTTCTACTGTTTTTCGGCTTGCTTTTTCGACTTAAAAGATTACGTTGCTAAAAGTGATGTACATGAATAACATGAAATGTCAAATTTTACTTATGGTGTTTTTGTTTGGCAAAAGATTTAAGTTCAATCGAAATTCCGACAATTGAATTTCATTCGAACATTTGAACATTCACACCTAATGGAAATTCAAATAATTTTTTTCTGCAAAGCCTAATAACAACACTAAATCATGAATTTACGAACACCTCAAATTCACAAATAAAGAAAAAGAAATTAACTACATATATTGAAGCAAATCCCATAAAAGAATTTTTACAGTTCCAACTCATAGGAAAGTGCTCGGTATGATTTGAAACTGTAAAGTATTAAAAGTTTATCTTTCAATTGTTCTCAAAGATTTTCTCACGTGAAATTACAGCAGAAAATAATATCGCTTTGCACAATTTAGACGTTTAATTGACAGTTCCTATTCGATAAAAATGTCAATTGATGCCCAGCAAGCCCCATTCCTAGTGGTGTCAAACGAAAATAATAACAAACACTCTTCTCTTAATGCCAGGTCATAATGCTCATGATTCATGAATAACGCTCGTTCCACGCATGTCACGTAATCTACTTATTTTTTTATTAAAACATCAAAATAATCGACCATAAAATTAAATTTAACTGAAAGAAAATATCGATCGAAATAAAAAAAAAATCTTTTTAATATGTTGGTAACGACTTCTTTTGTGTAATAAAAATGGTTTTTATGGCCGTTGTTCAGTGTGACACAAATATAAACAGCAGAGAAACATTTTATGTTGAAACAACAGTTGGAAATTATTCTAGGAGGAATTGCAATCACTGACATGAAATTAATTTCATGTAAGATCTAAGAAAGCTGTCATCAAACATGGTCTAATATTTATTCCAATGCAGTAGGAAGTTGAATGTAAAAATTTCTGCATATTCGTTTATTCGTTTTGAATAAACAAACTTGTTGCGAGCAAGCATTTTGCATTACATGATTTCATTTTTCAATTACTCGTTTACAATAAAAAAAAACGAACTGTGTAGACATGAAGCATTAAAAAGATCACGCACTTAGTGTTTGTAATATAACGCTGGAAACAACAAAACCGATCGCTAACCACTTAAAGTGAACGTCCTTCAACCTGCATATTTATTACTGTTTATTTTATGTTTTTAATCTCTCGTTTTATAATAGCACATCGTTGCATTAATTTTATTTATTTGTTGACCTTTTTTCTTGTATTGTCGACGATTTTTTTTACTAATTATTTTATTTCTTAACGATTTTCCGCCATTTTATTCCCGCATTTATTACTGTTTACAGCATATCTTCAGGTCATAATTTGTTTGTTGTTACTTTTTTTTTCTTTTAACAAGTTATTAATTTTTATAACCTATTATTAAAATATAAAATGCATAAAATTAGCTTATTACCAACTATAACTGCAAATAATAGGGCATTGTGGAAATTGTTAGACGTTTCTTTCTAACATTGGTTTTCATTCAGTAATACAGAAAAAAGTCAGCACAAAAAAAGTGAAAATAATCTGAAAGATTGAAAAATTTTTAGGTCAAACAAAAAACCGCATGAGGAAAAAAGGACACTCTTGAGGTATAAGGTTGTAAGTCACATACATTTGCTATCTCAGTTTTAAATTTGACATTTTCGCAGAAAAACGTGACAGCAAATTACGTGGCTTACAACCTTATGACGCAAGTCTGTTCACTGCTATGCATTGTGTTCACTTCATATGTCCGCCGCGAAAGTACATAAGACTCATTCCAGCGTTATTTGCATCTTTTTTAAAAACTTTAGTAAATTGCTTGCGTTCATAACTGTTTTCAATGCAAAGTGGTAACTTTTTCGTAGTACGTAAAGGGAAACACATTTGGCTAATTCCAAACGTAACGAATTTCATCTCTTTCACTCTTTCAATGTGAATTATATTGACATGAGACAAAACACATTCTTCCCCAGGTGACAAGAAAACTACCTGGTAAAGTTTGTGATTTTGGTTGCGTTAACCATTGTTTTCTAGAAGAAGAAAACATTTATTTACATATAGAAATACAAATAAAAGGAGCTGCCCTTGTAACAAAGGTTGCTTAAGAAAACACAGCGTATCCATCTATCATTTAAGACAATCGTTATTCTGATATCACAGTCGGTTCGAGTATTTAAATTAATAATTTATCATAACAAATGTTAATCGTAGATATGTTGATTTATAATATGAATTGTTTTTACTAACACTAATTCGGACAGTTCCTTGAGTTTAGAGACCTCTAGCTTGAATGACTTAAAAAAATCGATTACACTTATTCCGAAGGTGCCTCTGCTACCGAAAAATAACCCCAAAACTGACCACTTTTTCGTCCTGGTCCCTGTTGTTTGTTTCGTATCGGACTATAGGATAGATAATGAATGCTTTTGAAGATTTCGGGTCCAATGCAATAATGTCGCTGAAGCGAGCTCTGCCGTCAGTGTCAACTGCATAGATTTCCTCGAAGCAAACATATCTTTTTTCGCGTAGCAGTTCTGTGATGAAATTTTTAACTCTGTGGTGGCGAGCGGTGATCAAGGCATTATTCGATGGACAACTTCCAGTTACATGTGTAATAGTTTCTTTCTCCCTGCCGCATTTATGACAGAGGTTGGAAGTTATATCAACACCAAGAACTCCGTTTAAATTAGCGTAGCTGGTACTCAATTTGATGGCTGCTACCCATTCTGAAGACGAAAGAGAATTTTCGTTATACACAAAGTCGTTGCTTGCTGTGTGAGATTCGAAGTGTATGACACGCCAATGCCCTGGTATTTCAGCTTACTCCACTTAACGAATGCGTCATGGTGAAGTATTGCT
>CM055406.1:52287325-52415723 GCA_029228625.1 Pseudolycoriella hygida
ATATTTCCGTAAGTGTAGTGAAAGTCGTAGTAAAAGTTGCAATAAATTTCGTAGTTTTTGTAGTAAATTTCGTAGTAACAGTTGTAGTAAAAGTTATAGTAAATTTTTTACCAAATATCGTAGTAAAACTTGTAATTTTCCGGGTAAAAGTTGTAGTAATGTCAGATGTAGTTGAACGAAAGCATTCAGTCAACTAGACCTATGTCGACTAGATTGGATCGGTTCCGATCTGAAATTACTACAATTTAACGAACAGTCAGGACAGTCAGTGCGTCCAGAATATTGCCCCCACCAGAGAAACAGAAATCGTCGCCTCTGCTGGTAGGTAATTTTGTATCAAGGTACACTCAATATGATGCGAAATTTTCTTTTGTTCTTATGTCAAATGTAATCGCATTGTGACTCAAGAGTTATATGATCAACCCGGCTGTTAGTTTACAATACAACTAGCGTGGGCAATTCACATCTCATGAAGATGAAGTACCTGCCACAGGCAAAATATTTAAATCCTTTTTACTGGTATGCATATCTGCTGTTTATATACTTTTCCTACTCCACAAGTCAGGAATGTGTTTGTTGATCCATTAATTATTCAGCAAACAAAATAAAATGCCAAACAAGCGAATATTTAGATAAAAAATTTAATGGATGAATTGTGGAAAGTATCGTTCATTGATTTTGTAGCGCATAATTGAAATAAAATGCTCAGCCGTTGAAAATCAATGAATTCGAAACTGAATTTCAACGGCAATTTTTCGTGTCATTTACAAGTGAAAATCCCAGTCTACGATTTATTTTATTCCCATTTATTTGTGAACAATACTTCACTCACTCCTGGTTATTTGTTTACAACGATAAACAATACACCTTATTGGCAATTGTAGGAATTATGTTTGGCATGTCTCTCGTTGTAATTACCGTGATTTTAGTTAACGGTATTTCCATTGATATTTTGTCGTCTCGTTTATACCATGTATCGTATAACACAATATTGTCCAATTATTATGTTGGTATTACAAACCAACAAATAATTCAATGCTTGCTACCCTCGTGTTACCAATGTCACTCCATTGTCATCAAATACTCATTTAAATCTACTCAATCTCAATCACAATCACAAAACAGCTCAAGCCAATTTAATTATTTCAAATAAATACACACATACACCGTGGGTTAGTCAGTTGCTGCAAGAATTGCCCACGCTGTCGTATGGACGCTGTTTTTAATTTTCGGATTGTTATTAAGAATTCATACTGTAGTATCGTAAATTCATTCCGGAACGTTCATTAAAATCAATCGTTTTGTCAGTCGATTGCACCACACACACCCCTAATGCGACACAATTTGGTCGATGTGACAAAAAGATATGATAACGAATTTTCGGATGGTTCATTTTGTTGTTCAAGTGACATACCCCTTGCATATATCCCATGGTATATGTTGTTTTCAGATTAATATTCGATGTGATGTCTTTGACAACGACGTTCGTATCACGTGCGTACAGCAGTACATAATTAAGTTATTTAAATCTGTAAAAAGGTTGAGATAAAAGACAAAAGGAGATGTCACGTGTCAATTCGTCGTTTGTTGATTTTTGAATGAATGATTTATATAGGAATTTGTTTATTTAGTGGTTTGAGCATCGATTGTATTATTTTCAATTATGCTGTTCAATTTAAGTCTCCCCTTATAAGCTCCTCAGTGCTTGGAAGTATTAAAAAGGAACAAAAGGGTGAAATAGGGAAATAATGGGTCGTGGTGTAAGTTCATCAATTAAACAATTGTTTGGATATGGCGGCAGTAAGTCTTATGTGCACAAAATGGCGTCTGCCGTTTAAAAATTAAACGATGCCTTATTAATAAATCGATTATTTTAACATCATCATCTATCGAATGGTTTTTTATTATATCTTGGTGACTATTTCATCACTAGATAATTTTTTATGCCTGCGGCCCTCAAAATAATATAGAATCTCACCGTTTGTTGATCATGTAATTCATCATCATAAACTATTAACTTATTCTCGGTTTGAGGTCTTTATGTTGCATTTATTAGTTGAATTCCTTTCTAACTTTGATTTATTTGAAATAAACCTCCTGCTAGGATCCCACATTCTGTATACCTACCCGAACCAGTGTGGACGGTTGTCTTTAGATTAATTTTTTTGTGTCATGCGTAATTTCCAGTTGCCATAGCGATCATTCCCCTACACCATGACAAAATTCTTTTCTAATTACAACGTATTTTCGGTAGGAACGTAGTATTTTATACTAGTAACACCGAGTTGTAATCACATCAATTAGATCAAACATTCATCCTTAATATGGAGATTTTTAAGGGAAGTCGAATGTATTTTTCTATTTTCGATGCGAATAAAATGATACAACAATCCGACCCGGACCGAACCCGACCCGATAAATTTTTTTGAAACCCGAAGCCCGAAACCCGAACTGTTTCCAAACCCGGCCCGGACCGAACCCGACCCGATTAAAATTTTCGAAACCCGAAACCCATTAACCCAAAAAAAAAAACAATTCGGGTTCGGGTTTTTTGAAGTTTCGGGCAAGACGCTCATCTCTACTCTACATCTACACTCGTCAAAACAATAGTTTCCAAAGCTCAAAATAAACGAATGAGTTTCCGAATTCACAGAATTGTTTCCGAATTAATAATTATGTAGCAGAGTCCAATGTATAATGTTTTATTGTCTGCCCATGTTGAAAGTTGAATTAAACATGAAAACTTACGAAAAATGTACCGTAATGGATCACTTTCGCAGAAGGCATATTGACATGTAATGGTCAAATTTCGCATGGGGTAGGTAGTAAAAAACTTACCCAGGTCGTTTCTGTACATGACCGATGTATAATCCAGAAATATTTTTTTCAGTGTATGTAATCTACAAAGCCTTGGGATATTTATACGAAGTGATAAGGACATTTTGAAACATGTTAGAACGTTATTAAAGATGGAAGTATTATTGCACCTTACACTACCACAAAACAAAAGAAGTCAATGCCGTCACCTTTCCGCATAGTATCAAATGTTTCTATACGTTCCACAATGTATACTAACGCATTGCGTTTTGATAAAAAATACCATTTCATTAATTTATTAATTTTTTCACATGAGAACGTGTAGTTACATCGACTGACATTTTCATTTTCTAGCAACAAACTTTACCAAGTAGCAATGGTTCACCCATACTAGATAAACTTACTTATCTATTTCTTTCATAATTACTAATGACCATCGCGTAAATTGTAGCAATGCGATATTAATTAGGCAGAAAAACATTTGACATCAATTTCAATTTTGTAATGTAATTCAAATCTGAAATTTGTGTCTAGCTGTGTAAAAATAAACATTGCAATTAGTAACTCGACAATCCGCCTAGCAACGCTATGCGGCTTCAAATATCGAAATAATTGTTGAACATCGATCATTTTTTTTATAATTTATTATTTGAAATTGTCCAGGGAAACAGTTAACATATTTTGACATTAGTGATTTTTAATGCTAATGCTGAATATAAAAATAATAAAAAAAAAGATTATTACAATAATCGCTTATGATTTATGGCCGATTTATATGTAGAAATAAAAGTGACTAACGAATGTTTGATTTTATGTGCATTGTGTTATATTTTCGATCGAGTATTGAATTGGATTTTCTATTTATACCATAAAATTATCGTCCAAATAAGGTCTCTGACATATTAATGAAGTGTTTTGGTTTTGTCGAAAAAGATTTCTGAATTTATCACCACATTAATTTACTTTTAAACAATAAATATTCATGAGGTCGTTAAAACAAAACGAGAAACAGTGGAATAAATGAACAAATAGATAATTCTCCTCTTAAGAATTCAATTTATTTATCTAATCTCTCTATTCCAAATACAGGTTTTTAATCGCATAATTAATATTGAAGTGCATACCTACACTTACAACAAAAACCATCGGTTTTAAAAATGTAGAACAAAAATCTTTTATTTGAAAAAAAAAGTAATAACAAAAATTTTAGTGTTTGAAAAGCAATAAAATTTAAAATTAGTGATAAATGAGTGCAATACATAAATTTATTGAATCAATAATTAATTGTGAAAACGTTTAGTTTTTTAAGTAAAATAATGGACGGAGCTATTAACCAATAATTGAATTATCACATAGGCACATAGTCGCGTTAGAAATTGTTTCACCTTGTTTTGTTAAACATCATTCAGAAACAGGTGTCGACGTCATATTTTCCACAAGCAACTATATTAAATTTCGTTAGCATAACAAGAAGGGTGCCCTTCTCTTTACGAGGGGTACTTTTCAGGAATAACCATTGCGATCATAGTACGTGTGGAACCCTCCGGCACCCCGCAGGACTCTGCGGGGCCACAGAGCCCCAAAAAACTGGGCGCTCATCAGCCACCAGTTAAGCAGGTATGTCGCTTTACCACACAAATCACACATCGTTTTGTCTTTTTTACTTTCAAATGTAAAACACATTTGTTGCATGTGATCACTAATTGGATTATATCATTGTCCCATAGGACTTTGTAAATTTTAAAAAACAACCAAATCGCGTGAGACAAAGTCAATGAAATGTGTCAATCTTCCATGAAATTTACAAGTTTAAGAAGCAAAAACCAAAGGGAAAATCAAAAGTCTTTCTCATTGAAGAAAGGTTTTGTATGGAATTCTGTTTTATAAGATATTTATTTTTCAAAAAAATCTGTTACAAATTGTTAGAGAGATTGTACAATATGAATGTGGAAATAAAATTGTGCGCCGCTCACACGAACTAAAGAACCTTTGCAAAAGTGGATTGATTTGCGGTTAGGTTCTCGGAAAAATACGGTTACGGCTGAAGTTAACGTTCGTGTTTATAGGCCATTCTAAACGAAAAGTGCGACATCTATTAACCTCGTGACGTCGATATTATGAAATGAACTAAATATAATCTGCTCCAAATGTCAGAACTCTTAAGGAAGTTACTTTTACTAAACCAAGCGAGTTTTGGCTGACTCCACTGATGCCCTCCATACGTTTCGATCCTCGGCCAGTCCTCTCCAATTTGAGACTCTCAATGGCTAAATATCTTCGATGTCAATATCTTGCCATCTTTTCCTTGGTCGGCCTCTCAGTGTACTACCATCGAATTTCCTGTCGAGATACTTCTTGACTGTTCTTGTTGACATGTTCTGCCCATCTGAGCCTCGCTGATTTCGTATTCTTTTTCGTTTTGATCTCCTCCTCTACATCATTAGTCACGTTAAATATCAAGCCCAAATATTTAAGTGATTGCACAACCTCAAAATTGTACCTATCCATAGTCACATTTTGCCCCACACGAGATCCTTGTTTGCGTTCTGTCGCTAGATATTTAGGTATTTCTTCGTTTATCACAAGTCAAACTTTACTCGCTTCACTTTCCATTTCTATGAAAGTTTCCTTGACTGCTAGTGTCCCTCTTCCTATTAGGTCAGCGTCATCAGCGAATGCCGTAAGCTGATTTGGTGTGTAAAAGATGGTACCAGCCCACATGATTGATATAGCTCGTACAACTTCCTCTTAGGCTAAGTTAAATAGAATCGTAAACAGCTTGTCTACTTGTCTAAGTCCGGCTTCTATAGAAAAGGCATCTAAAAGTGTGTTGTCGGCCAGTATTTTGCATCTCGTGTCAGCAAGCGTTACTTTCGTTACGTTGATAGGTTAGGCATGCCTAAAATCTCAAGTGAATAGAATGTGCTGCCATCTCTTTTCGTTAAGAACTGCCTATAAAAAGGCATGTATTTAAGCTGATCGCTGGGAAAGTAGAAATGATCGCTGAAAAATAATATTTTGTAAAAGGAAAAATAGAAATGATCGCGGAAAAAATTAAAAATGATCGCGAGAAAAATGAAAAGTGATCGCGCGCGATCAAATTGTATTTTTCCCGTGATCATTTTCTTTTTTTATCGCGGTAATTTCTTTTTTAGAGCGGGCGTTTCTTTTCTTAAAGCGGTCAAATTTTGTTTTACAATTATCAATAACAATTGTTCCCCTATAAAAAGGCTCGGTCTGAGGTTCGGTTATGAATCTGAGGTGTGCGGGCACGCCCGATTTCCCGGCCCGTTCACAAGCCCGCCTCGGGCTCGGGCATCTTCATTTAGAAAACTGGTGGGCACGTGCTTCCCGTTTTCAAAATCGAATGGGCACGGGCATCTTTATTTCGAAAACAGGCGGGCACGGGCTGCCCGTTTTCAAAATCTCACGGGCACGGGCAGGCGAAAAGTGATGCCCGCACACCTCTAGTCTACAAACCAGTAACCACAATATGCATTTTTTCGATGAAAGCGTAGCAAGTAAGAAGCCATTTAAGATAAGTAACTTGATGAATGTATTGACAAAAAAGAAGTTTTCTGAACCTCGTACCACCGAATAAACGGTACGGAAGGCCGCGTTAACAGTTCTTGTGAGTGAAGCAAAATTGTTTTTAAAACTCCGCTGCCTTAAATATCTAAGTGACGGACGAGGCTACTTTACATCTAGTTGCAAAAAGTACCACAACTAGTTGCATTAATTACTATAATTTTGTATGTTTCTTGCAGATGGTGCTTCAATCGCTCTTATCTCAAGAGTTTTATTTCGAAGTCATTAAATATTTGTTTTGAGCCAGTATTGCAAAGTGATAACAATCTTCCCTGCTTTATGCATTATCGATTCGAGTAAAGATTTTTTTGAATTGTAGGGATGATAAAGGGTGTGTTGTTTTTTTCGATAATATTCAGTTATATTGTTTTATGTTTCACAAAAATTTAAATTGACGTTAATTAACACGACTCGATAACGATCGTAACGTGTGCCAGTCCCAGTTCTATGATAAATTCACCTACGATTCCTTTTTAATCAAAAATTATTTGTTAGATTAATTTCGGTGCGTGCGCTGTGACATTATCTGATTTAGCAAAATGGAAATAAATATCCAAATAAGGGGAGTTTGAATGAGTTACACTTTCACTCCGGTTCAAATATAGTTATTATTACATCACATAACATTTGATAACAATTTGTTTTGATACATTACATTAAAAACTCACAAAAAAAAAAAATAAATAAACTCACACTTCAATAAACCACAATGCGAAAAAGTGTCGATGATAAAAACTCCCTAACGTATAGGGGATAGAAAAACGTGAGTAAGGAAATATATAACCAAAAAATGGGTGAACATTTGCGTGTGAATGGGTCATTACAGAAACACAAAAAACATTTCTTTTTATTTGAAAAATATCCGCACACAAGAGAATTGTGTATACGCATTAGCAACGACAACTTCAACGAAAAATCTTTGAAAAATGTATAGTCCTTACGTATTAGGTAGCATAAAGTCATTTGCGTAATCTTAAAGTCAATGCAAGGGTTGAGTAGTAGATAAAAATCCCTTTTTCAGAGAATTGCACACATTCCGTGTTTCACTCATTTCACTTATTAAGCAAATTGCTATCCTTAACAAAAGTTCTTGCTTCTGACTTCGCCCACTTCAAATCAATCAAGGAGAAAATGCAGCCCTTTTGTTAGTAAACCAATTTCTGCAAAACCACCAATAAAACGCATACACAATGGTCCTTGTTATACACTTCTTCGCAAAGCTAAATATATTATCACATTAAATCTTGAAAACTTACACGATCCCTGCAAACGTTTCAAACACATATCCATGAGAGGGTATAAATATATTTTTCTACTTAACTTGGGCAGCTGTAAAATGTTTTTGATATAAAAAGCATAGACGAGATAAATGTGATGTACTATGACTACATTAACTTATATATGTATGCAAAGAGTGACTTGCTCTCGTCGTTCGTTTGTACTACCTTTTCTTAGTGTATGTGTAACAACGTTTCCACAGCAATAGCAATGTTGTATAAAGGCATTGTGTGCAAAAGTATTGAAGCTAAATAGAAACTCTATATATTCGTATATATATTATGTTTTTGTTTATTTGAGGGGTTGAATTGAATGGAGGGTTTTTCAGACTTTGAGGGTATAACTTGTGTAATATATGAATAGAATCAATGGTTTTTAGTTGAAATGGTATAATGTGCACAATGTTGAGGAAAAGAAAAAAAATCTATGTTTTAGGCAGGAAAATTCGCATGTTGTTTAAGGCTTTGTGTTCGTTCGGTCACGCGTGCTATTACTGATTAGGCACAACATGGGGTGAATTTTAAGTGAGTGAGAGAGAAATTATAGTGTGTGATCTCACGCGATTCGATTCGGTACTTGGACATTATAATAAATATTTTTGAAGAAGAGTCACACCGGAGGAAAATTCTTAACAAATTACTGGTGAATTTTATTCTTTCAACCTTCCGGAGAGTTGGAATAAATCTACACTTTTTTGGCTTTTCCATCCATGCTTTCCCATTACAAAACTCACCTTGTCCATATAAAATTATTGTGTTAAGAATTGTTCTCCGGGTGTCAATTACGACAACAATATGATCGTTGTTGCTTGCTTTTTTTGAGAAAAAAACGGGAGTAAGTAGCATACAAAATCGTAGAACGTCAAAATTGAATGAATGACATAATCAGATTAGCAAAATATGTTTCTTCACGGCACCCTTGACTGATGCCCCGATACCTAAATTTCTCTGATTACTCATAATTTAAAACAATTGGGCATTCAACACTCATTTTATTTCGATAGTAGCTGCTATTTTGACCACTTCTGACTTCTATCATATGTCATAAAAATGCATCGGTTTTTTTATAATTTGATTTTAAGCTAAAAATCTCATGAAAATTCGACACGAAATCGAGTGTTTTTCCTTTTTTTCCTTAGTAAGAATAGCAAAAGCACTCGATTTCGTGTCGAATTTCAATGCGTTTTTCAGCTTAAAATTAAATTATAAAAAAAAACGATGCATTTTTATGGCATGTGATAGAAGTTAGAAGTGGTCAAAATAACAACTACTATCGAAATAAAATGAGTGTTGAATGCTCAATTCCTTCTCACTCATTTTATGTATATCGTAATTCCGCTCTATCGCTTTGATTCCACATTGATGTAATCAATCTCTTCTGCCAATTTCATGTTCTATAATCAATTCATTATGCCCCTTGAATTGTTACTGTCCGGATTTCTTCAGTCTGAATTAGGGATGGGATGGGACTAAGCAATTTCACATGCTTATTGAATATGAGTAAGAACTCCTATTTTCGCAATATAACACATGACATTCTCATTTGACATTTGAGTTTGTTGAGAGCAAAACCCGGTTTATTCCAACTGTCAAAGTGACGTTTATTAATCGTATGCTTTCATCTAATATCTTATACTATTGCATACATTTATATTATTACAATACATTCATCTTTCACACCGTGTTCAGTGCCCGCCATATTTTTCGAAAGTGATGTGTTTCCAGTACACCGCCATCTATGGTTGACTAGTGGGAGTAGCATCAACGGTTTTCTCCATCGATTTCTTTGCTTGACATATTCAAAGGTTGTATATGCAGAATCATCAAATGCTTGTGACGTCACAAATGTTTTTTTATCCCGATACGTTTTTCGTTACTCCACAGTAACTACTAAGTTTATGAAGCTTGGGTGAACTTAGGAACGTTGTACGGTCTAAGTTCTAGGTTCCGTGCGGGCCTTCTGGGTGGAAGTCCAGTCATCACTGAACCACCCGTTTCATACGTCAAACAAAAAATTTTTTTCGAAATATTCAAAATCTGTTTATTTTTCCTCAATTCTATAAACCGGATAGAATTGAGGAAAAATAAACAGGTTTTGGATATTCCAAAGAAAAAATCTTGTTTGACGTTTAAAACGTCAATTCAACACTTGGAATAGACCGGGTTTTGATTCCAAGAGACTCATATATGACATCTAGAAAATGGGAGTTTTACATGTTAAATACAGTACGTCCACGCTTGTTTAGTAACTTTGACGTTAAAAACGTCATCTGACAGTTTGAATAGACCGACTTTTGATTCAAACAGACTCAACGACGTATGTATTTTTAAGATAAATAATCTTCCAAATGTCTAAAGGTGTTGAATGTTAGAATTATAAACATAGGATTATTGATTCAATTTCACCCTGAAAATGGTAAAAATATTTTTCCACCATTGTTGCATAATTAAGACTTCTTCACACCCACAAATCCAGCTAAACATCAAAACAAACAAATTTTCAAGCAAGACAATAATGTACAACAACCACTTAATTAAAATAATATCTTTCGTTTAAATCTCTGTTTGTTCATTGCAGACCTTAATTTCATTTTTTATTCCACTTGAACTATCGTGATTAACACTAATTTCGCGCACATTAACTAACCGATTTTTCTTCACAAGTCTTTTTGTGGCTGAAGAATTATGTTACAATGTTTTATGACATTAGGCATTATTTGTGATGTAAGTCTCGTTAGATTTTTTTTTTCATTGTTTAAATTGAAATTAAATACATATTCATTACGTTGATTGTGAGTAAGACATGAGTGCACGTTTTCACTACAATTGGAGTTTATATAAATAAACAAAATTAAGTGATATTCGCGTAAATTATTTCGCGGCTTCTCGCCTTTTAGGACTTTTAACGAGTGCTGGCAAATATTTAAATTTGGGCTCCTGTTTTCTTTTCAAATTTGCGTCGTGAATCCGAATTTTTGTAAATTCGCACTCAAACTTTTTATCCAGTAGGAACAAAGGTTGTCAGGCCTGGTTTCCACTTAAAAAGGTGCTTTGTTTTTCCTCCGTTGTGGACTAGAACAAAAGAAATGTCACGTGAACGGAGAGAAAATTGAACACGATTCAATTTTGTCTCCGTTTACTTGACAGTTTCTTTTGTTTTACAGTCAAGTAAACGGAGTACTTATTTAAATGGAAACCAGGACTTAATTGGCGTCTAAGAATATAGTGTGAAGGTGCTAAATTGATTGACAGGATTGAGGTCCTCAAAGTACGTTCGGTTCTCTTAGCAAGCATGAAAAACTCAATACATCACGTGAAAACGAGTAGACCTTGTGATGTAAATGACTATGACTTAGCAACTAGAGCTACGCTACAATAACACTGATTTTTGTTCCATTTTTGTACAAAAATGAGGAACTATTTTCACACCTCATGTATGGAGCATTACAATAGTAACCACTTCTTCTTTGTAAAAGCGTAAAGCTGGAGCTATCTTCATGTCTCATATATAAGACATTACCAAAAGTTACATTTTCTGTATAAGGAAAAAAGTGGAACTAAAAAAGTGTTCCTATCGTAACGTAGCTGTAATAAATTTCTTGTATTTTCCGAGATTAACCTTTAATCTCAATGATAAAATTTTTATTATTTGATCAAGTTTAAATTTTTTCGTTATCATTTTCTACTTCGTATGGATCGCAAGAAAATGAATAGGAAACCGAACGAACACGATCTCATTTTATAATTTTTAGCGATCATTTCTAACCTTTTTTGTTATCAATTCTTATGTTCTTAGCGATAAATTCTGATTATCGGTTTAAACGATTTAATCGCCGCATCTAACCAAATCTCCTACCTCGATAACCATGTCGACTCTTTAATCCGTTCGACAATACTTGTACATTGAGCAAATCAAATAATATATTTACCAGGCAAATATCGTAAATTTCGTAAATTCAAATTACCAATTTTGTAAACTATAATTTGATCGATTCAAACCAGCTGTGTAAATATTTGGTTTCAAGTATAATTTTGTTCTTCTAGACATGTACACGTGGAGGCTTTACAGTGACCTTCTAAAATATTTGAATGTAAAAACAACTGCATCAATATGTAATTTTATAATTTTCGTCACAAATATTTTCAGAATTTTTTTCAATTCTCTATCTATATCTATTCTCTTTGTTTGTTTTATCTACAGTGGCAGGTCGTATGTTTTATACGTGCAAATATGTTTTAGACAGTACACAATGATTCTGTTTGCTGCAACTGAGATCAATTTAAATTCTACTCGAGTCATACAACCACTATGTGTACATTAAGCAATCAAAAAAATTCTGTGCTCACTAGTTAATAATACTAGCGTAGTAATTCCATTGTTTAAACACTGAGACTCGATTTTCCGTTCATAATCCACACGTTTAGTGCAACGACGGCTTATGTCGCGTGCAGAACCTGACAGTCACACAATTTTTCGTCGCTTGACACATTATGAAATTTGTCAGTAAATGTTGTGTACTTTAACATAAGTTAACACCGCACTAAAGGTTTGGTTCGATATCTCTCACACTTATAATTCCTCGGCTAGAGATTTAAGTTGTTTAAAACTATCAGAGGCAAGTTCCTTGTCCCCGCTTTCGAGACAAATGTCGGTCATATTGTGCAAGATTGGTGAGAAGTCCCAGGACGGCAGCCCAGAAACGTCAAATTAAGTCTAGTTTTCAGTGCGAAAAATGGCACATTTTGGGCAAAAGATACATAAACAAATTTTTAAAATATTTCGGGCGATTTTATCAGAAATAGATCAAAATATAGCGTTAATTTAGAAATATGGCATAGATTCGTCGCTTTTATAGCAGACATGTTTCTATCCATTCTATATTTTAACAATGCACGACAAGAAGTTTGGCTGATTGGGACGTTTACGCCTCTTCAGTACACCTTTGTCGCAAGATCATGTGTATATCAGCGTGGTCACACATTGAGTGAGCAATCATCTTGACTGTACGGCCTTATATACACCTCGTTTGTTCGATTATTCAAAGAGAAACTCTTTGACTTAGTAGATCCGTTGTTATGTTAACATTTCGAAGTACTGGTCAAAATTTTGTTATGCTCTTTGTATCTGCAGCGGTGGTAATTTCAATTCGGTCAATGTTTCTTTGATCTTGCAATTTTTAAAATATTTCGGGCGATTTATGCTCGGACTATGCCATATTTCTAAATTAACGCTAAATTTTGATCTATTTCTGATAATATTTTAAAAATTGCAAGATCAAAGAAGCATTGACCGAATTGAAAAAAAATTTTGTTTTCGAAAATTAAAATTTCAAGTTTTTTTTCACTTACGTTAGCGTTTTCCATAAGTGGAAGAAATGCACATTATAGAAATTTTCTTACCCATGCCGGTTCCACCAAATAACTCTATCTAATGTTTTCCAATTGGGAGCCATCCACATTACCCTCAACTATGTGGTATTAGTATTTTATTGCCATTTGAGGGGAATAATCGAGGGTCGCCGAGACTTCCCCTCAAATGGCAATATGATGCTTTATTGCATGAGCGAAAAAGAGAAAACAAACATAGGAGAACGACAAATGTCATAGTCAGTGATTAATAATTTCTCTTTTATATTACTAGATTAATAATTTTTAAGGGGAAACACTGCGCGAATGCAATAAAAATCAATACACACTTCGATAACTATAAATATGTGCATGGCCTGTCAGCTGGTTGCAATATTAAACAAAGGGGAAACAGCTGCTGTAAATGCAATGCACAAATTTCAAATTCTCTAACTGTAACCTGATCTTTTGATCACTTGTGGTTCATATCGTCAACAGTCGTGTTGTTAACATTTCATAGAAGTTCCCAACCGGCAAAGAGACTTTTTAATATCAGAATGTCCTCTTGAGCAGTCGCGAATTTACGAAAATATTTAATTTAATCATTCAATTTATTACGATGCATAAGGTTACGCTAAAGACAACAACGTTCTCCGCTATTTCTCTGTTGCTATGAGAAGCTATTAGCCGTATGAAACAATTTGTTGGCATAATATAATATAGAATGGTAGCGAAAAGAAGACGATTCTAAGGAAGAATTCTTTTGAATTTTGTGAAGTATGTTGAGTAATGAAAACGAATAAGAAACGCTCAAGAGAATTACATCCCAACCCTCAAAGAAACAAATCTTACCCAAATATTTCCATTTATTTTTTTCGATTTTTCTTTTCAATCCATTCAAAATGGCATCACATCAAAAAACAAATTCTTATTCTATCCGAATTCCCAAATGCAATGTTGATAAAACATTTTTTTTATTTTTATTTCCAATAAAGTGATATCCTGTGCGCCATTGCAATAAAGTATAGCGGGACTCATATACAACACGAATGATAATATAGCAGCGATGAAAAATTCGATCCGAAGAAATTCTAAACATGGGCCCCAAAGTAAAGAACCGTATGTTTTGACAGTGTGCATGTAAAGTTTGAATTCCGAAGCTTCCCACCGAAACAGAGAATGCTATACGAAATGTTTCGTTTCAAATTAATGTAGTAGCGTTGCAATGTATTAATTCTCGAGATAACGTTTACCGAAAATTCCTTTCGTCATACCCTGTGCAATGACATGAACAACCATTCAGTTCTTGTACACACTCAAAACACAGATCCCATTCCTAACAAACAATTTCATTCTCCCCAATGAACATATAACTTTATTCCGCATCGAATGTCATGTATTTGCTATTCCAAATATGTCTTTCAATTCCCCCATCCCAACAAACATTATGGTGTATTGATATCGACAAATCGAAACCGAAAAAAAAGGAGAATTCACAAACGAAAAGCTCCATGTTATAAAGTTGGAAGCTTTATAATGGTCTCTGTATAAAGATGTTGCTCCTAAAGTGCCATAGAAATAAATTTACCAGACCTTTTTATTTATTTTTTTTTTCTCTTTCCGAGCCTTTTTTTTATTTTATTTTTTGTCATCGACATTTACGATATTGTATTTTGTATATATAGTAATGTAGTTACGAACGAACAACGAAGTCACATAAAAGTGGTTGCTACGCCAGCCCCGTACGATCAAATGTTTCTCGAAATTATGTTGAAAACGTTTAAAAACATGAAAGTTCATTTTAATGGATCTGTTTTGCTTTCTGAAAGGACCTTTATTTGTTGAATTATAAGTGAAAAGCTTCGTCGCTTCTTTTTAGTAATCTCCCAAAAAAGAAAATCTATTCGAATCTCTCAACATTTATTCAAGCTGTCAACCCGCACAGACCCGGACAGACAGACTACTTCTTCGTTCATGTAAAAGTATAAGCTCTTTGTGCTGCGTACCTACCTAAAAATGTTGAATTTTAGTATGTTTTTATATGAATTCGGTATTTCGGTTCAACTGTTCCACACGCTATTAAACGATGAATTTAGATATAGAAAATGGTGAAGATGAAAATAAGAGAAAAAGTTTTCTCGTTTTTCTGGGTGTAGTGCTAATGATTGGTTCTTTGCACAAAATCTCTGTGGAGCTATTTGCTCTTACGCTGATGTAATAATATAATGAAACCAATATACAGAAGAGGGTATAATATGCATGGTTGAATATATCTACTAATACTCGTATGTACTTAATGGATTTGTTGGAAAAGTGTTTTTTGTTAAAATGGACTTAAGTTGCTGAATCATCACTTAAAAAGTTTGTTAAGTCAATTGAACGGATGGAAAGTAAAGATATTATAGAAAACTTTCTTGAGTGAGAAGTTCTTTTTGTTGAAGTAACATATTTAGTTTTTTCATGTTGAATACAGATACGATGAGAAACTTACGATGAAGTTGAATTAAATGGAATTATAAGTTACAGCCGTGTTATGTCTCTGACATTACGTAAATAAACAATTCCCAATTTAACGTAACATTTTGCATCCATTTCAGAATTACCTTCTGGTAAAAATAAATTAACGCAGCTGTAAAATTAAATTATTGTAATACATCGGTAACATTTGTTGTCGCCCCTTCAATTCTTATCGATTTCAATCTTGACACGTCAATTTAAGTAATATTCGAGTGACAATCACATTTTAAACTGATCTCCCTTTCTTTATGAAATAAGAGCACAAAACAATATACTGTCGCACCATATACACTTTAAGCGCATTACAAAATTGAAAACAAATGTCGTCGGAGCAAGGGTCGGGGTTCAATTTGTGTGTTAAAAGGAATTGTGTTGACTTGTCATTTCAAATTGTCATTTTTTCGACAGCTCGAAGATCGAATTCCTTACGGAGAATGACTTTTTTTACAAAATTGTTCATAAAAAAATGCTAGAGAGGGTGGAATGTCAGATGGACTGAGAATCATGTTAAACCTTTCTTCTTCAAGCTTCAAAGTAAAAAGGACATTAATTCACGAATAATTTAACTGCATTAGCATTTTGTTTTCCTGCCAAAATATTTTTTAAAACAAAATTGAACTAAGAACATAATTCAATACGCTTGGATAAATTAACTTTGTTTGCGTTGAAATGTAATAATTGTTTTCGAACCACATAAAAGCTCATAAATTTTAATCTTCTTTTCGTTCCATACGTCACATAAATCCCTATTTCCATAACATCTACGCGAAATGCTTTATTATTTACGTACACTCTACCTACTCTCTCTGTGTTTCCAAACAAAATATTTTACTAAGCCTGGAATTAGTAATTTATGTATAAAACGATATAAATAAAAACCTTTTCTTGCTTAGTTTACACAATAAAACATCCCTCAGCAATGCTCAGTTCTTATGGGCTTTTATCCCACAAAAATTAAAAAAAAAAGTCCAAAATTTATATTGAATGAAAAGAGCTTTAATCGAGCTACAAATGAGCGTAATTTGTTTAAATTTTGAATTTTCCAACACAGGGGGCTCTAGTTAAGGATCATAAAAATTGGAAGCCTTCGTATTTGATTTGAAAATTAAAATACAAAATTACAATTTCATAAAATTGAGTATGAGGCATCTCCAAATTAGAAACAACTCTATTTACACATGCGCACGTTTACACAAACCCCATTTTTATCCATCGTGAATATTTTAGTTTAAAAGCTAAATGAGTGGGAAAGTAACAATAACCTGACTGTTATGCTATACACACACCGAAAATCTGAGGGTAGTTTTAAGCCCTAATTTAAAGCAAACAACCCTATTATTATAGCTGCACTGCATCGTTCATCTAATGTACTATATAGAACATAGACATTACCTTTTGTACGTTATTTGGTTCAACGTTACTTGTTCTCCACCCTTCGCTGATTTTTTTTGTAATTGATATAGTCTCGTTGTACAAGCAATTTTTCTATTCAAACTGTACATAGAAGAGGGTAGTCAAGGTAAAGAGGGTGCCGTTTACCTTATTTGATGCGAAACGACGACGACGATTCTTTTTTTTAGACACGATTACTATGGAAAAAGGGATGAAAATGCTTGTTCATATATTTACATTTTTGAGATGGGAATAATGCACTCTTGGGGCGATTAAAGTACCAATGGAAATTTGTTATATTTGAAGATAGACATATATTTTATATTACGAAATTTTTATAGATTTTTTTTGTTGTAAATTGAATCGAGTTATGAGATTGAGAAGAAATCCACTATAATTTGCTTCCTTTTTGTGTGCTCGTTTTAAATTAAAAGAATGCTCACTGATAGACCTCAATTTACATACCACACCGGTTCGAACGAAATTTCGTTTTTAGGGGTGAAACGTTTTTTCTTCTTTATTTCTTTTACTGAGAACCCTTAGTTTTCTAATGCAATTTTTTTATATAAATAAAAGACAGATTAGAAAAACAAGAAAGCATTAATAATCCAATTTGCCTATTTAAAATCCACTTTGTCAAATTGAAGGGTTTTAGTGATGTTATGAAATATTTCCGGTTAGTTAAGTTGTTAACGTCAATTTGTTTTGTTTGGTGTGTTGGATTGTGGATGGAATGATGCAGCTTAATAACATCTAATGATTAATATATCGTTTGGCGTTTTTCTCATATTATGCTGCTTTTTTCTTATTTTATTCAGAGTTTGTTGTACAAAAAGGAAATCTTTTGTTCAGATAGAATTATTCATAGGACAAAGGATTTGGTAAGTAAGCTGACGCCGTTATTTTACTATAAATGCTTATAGCGACACTTCTTTGTATTTAGTATTTCATTTTTCCCACCATTTTCACTTAACTGATCTCTGCACTCTGAGCTGAGAGCTATCAACGCAGCTATAAAGAAATTAGAAAAATTCGGTTAAATTCGCCAATCTTCGATTTACAATTTTTTGACAATAAAAACACTCAAACAAATCAGAGAAAATATATTTTTCTATAATAGTGAGAGTGTATTGGTTGTGACGGAAAATATTTTCCCATCACTTGGAACGAAAAGTTGCTTTCCGCGGTATGTGCACCAACACACTCGCACTATTACAGAAAAATATCTTTCAAAATACCCCAATACACACTCAATACACACTGAGAGTTTCCGGCACGACGCTACTTGCCGAATCATGAGGTACCCCTGATGTATGTCTAACTGGACACACGGGAAGATACCTCTATCTTGCATTATGTAATGTTTTTCTAAATTTCGCTGTTCAAAAATGTATCGTTCACGTCATAAAATTCAATATTTCCACATCGCAGATTCAAACTTTCAAATTAAATTCAGTTTTTCTTTCGAAGATCGATAACTTATCGAAAACTTTTAGTACACTTGTATACAATGTAAAATATATAAAATTACAACAAAATTGAACGTAAATTGAGTAAAAAGAAAAACTTTTTGCAATCTTGAGTAAAGTGCAGGAATAAGTTTCACTCCAAAATTATTTAAAATGTGATACATTTTCCTCATCCTTGTTATTTGTTTATTTTTTTGCTCAAACTTTGCTATTTAATAACATACGAAAAGTATTACATCGAGTATGTGTACTTTGGCTTGCTATTACCACTTGGAAATGGAGTTGCAAAAGTACAATCAATATTGTGGAAAACTATTTTATTTTCTTGCGAAAGTTTTTTGTTTATTGCCTTTTCCGTGAAAACAAGAAAAACAAAATTTTGCACTTCCCAATAACAATAAGACATAAGAATAACAACTCGATAGCGTAGTGGTTAACACGTCTGCTTGCTACTACGAGATTGAGTTGCCAGTGCGTTGGTTCGAAACTCAACCGCAGACGGATTTGTACCGATTGTTAGATTTGTAAACAAAACAAAACTGATTGAATCGTTCAAGTCAAGTGAAGTTGAGTGTAGTGCCATCGTACGGCTTACCGGTGAAAGGCATTGTTGGGAGGTGCCGGTATTCTACTCCTACTAGTTTCGCTCCTAGTTAAATCTCATAGATAGCACTAGGTTTGTCGCACAGCTTACCACTGGCACAGTAAAACTTTCCGGTAATGAAAGGATCTCAATAAAGTAGAACCACAAAACAGCGAAACTAGTAAATAATGATCTAGCCTCTAACCCTTCATGGGTTGTAGGGCAGATTATTATTATTATTATTATTAATAACAATAAGACAACCAATGTTAGTTTTTGTAACGTCATTACACGTAAATTTTTAGTTATTTGCGTGTATACTTCGGACGGTTTCAATTTCACGGCTTGGACACGTGTGAAAATTCTTTTTTTACTCAATACTTTCTTGACGATATTCTCATTTGGGAAGACAGATAAATGGAACGGAGGAGTGTTTTTTGAAAACGAGCTCAGTCCACTAATTGTACAGCTTTCAATTTCTGAAATATCTCGGAAACTATAAGAGATACAGAAAAGTACCTTGAGACCATTTTTAAGGGAAATTTCATTGACTAAACAAAAGCTTATTATCATTTTTCTTGTATCTCTCATATTTTTCGAAATATTCGTTAAAAACGAAATCTCCGTCTGATTGGACTTAGCGCGTTTTGATAAAACTCCCTCCCTTTACGAAATTATTGTTTTAAAGAAGGCACGACTGGCCGTTCCTAAGATTTTTTCTTCAATTCGATCTCCATGGCAAAAATGAAATAAGGTTCTCAAGATTGATTCCACTTACTGAATTGGCATCGAATTCTCATATTACAGTCATGTATTTATAACTTCTCTCATTTTATGAGATGTCCAATTCATCACATAAAATTTAGATTCGTATATAATAAACATAACCAAAGACCCGTCCGTGTCAGAATAGATGTGGCAAAGAGACTCGAACGTATCTAAATATACAAATAAGCAAACAATCCAACGTTTTCTGTTCTTTTATAACTGTAAGAATTTCAAAGATCCATAGAAATTACCCAAGATAATGTCAAAGGCCCTAACGAAGTACGTCTCAGACCATTCAAATTTAGAAAAGCTTATATCTAAGGACTAAGTCATTTTTCCCTAAAACCCTGAAACACGTGTTCTCTAAAATTTTATTCTCTACAACTTTGCCTTTGGAAGCAACTTTCTACCTCTCATAGTTCTGGAGATTCGGGTCATCCTGAAACACGTGTTAGCTTAAATATATTTCTCTACAACGTCGCCTTTGCAACCAACTTTCTAACTCTCATAGTTCTGGAGATATGGGTCATCCTGCCCAATTATGGAAGTAGCCATATACCAGGATTGTGCCACTTTTCCCCAAAACCCTGAAACACTTGTTCGCTTAAAATTTAATTCTCTACAACTTCGCATTTGACAGTAAATAAAATATAAATAAAATAAATAAACAAAATATAATATAAATATTGCATAGTTGTGGAAATATAGACGCTAAACTGTTTTCGTATATGGCCAAGAATCTCAATCTCAGTGCCCAGACCCCTGACCCGATTCCCACAAAACATTTTTCCCAGTTTTGTGACATCAAATGCTTTCATTTGACACCAAAATGAGGAATTTCCGTGCTATACTTCCTGAGATATTTGCGAAAACGTTTCATCGACCCTTGAATTTCATGTCCGGCCTCCACTTCTTCGACCATATCTTCGGAACTACTTTGCCGACTTTGCTCATCTTCGAACTTGAATCATGGGAGGCATGTACCTTTCAGGCGAAAAAAAGTTTAGGCTGATCGGTTGAGCCGTTTGGAAAAAAAAGTGGAGACGGACAGACAGACAGACAGACGGACATTTTTTTACTGCTGATTCGTTATCTCTAGATGATAATAGATGCATTCCCCCTCCTCCCACCTCGATTTACTCCATGTTACAATAAAATTGTTTGTAATAAACGTATAGGACCTTTGTACTTCGTACGGGTCCAAATATATTTTACTGATATCTCATAAAATGCGGGAAGTTATTAATGCGTGACTGTATTCTATACAATTTTTATGCAAAAATTAACGAAAATTTGGTTACATTTGAAACACTTTTCCCGATGACATTTGCAAATTCGCTACGCTTGCTACCACATCCATCTCGTGACGAAAACACCCTTAACGCGTTGCAAAAATTACAATTGTATGTACTGCTTGATACACAAAATACTATTAACAAACTGTAAGGAAACCTTTGGGAATATAAATAAGATTTGTTAATAAAGAAAATATAAGAATGAAGTATGAAGTATAAAGTTGAAAAGTTTTTATTAGATGCTTTTGTTGTGTTTAGATTTATATAACTTGTAAAGTTTATAAAGTATGGCTTAATTGCGCTTAATACAAACAACACATTCAGGAAATTTCATGAAAAATTAAAATTTTAAATAGCAATAAAGTCACTCGAGTTCGCCAATGACGGTTCTTTGCTAGTATATTTTATAGCAACATCTGAACTGTGAGCATATTTTCTTTTACTTTTACCGTAGATGTAATAAATTTGTGTCACACCTCTATTTTCTCCATAAAAACCACCAGCTGAAATGTTTACAATGTGACATTTCCTTTGATTCACTCTGTTATTGGATTGCTTTTTCGTGCTAGTTATGTGTTTGTGAAGGAAATTAAATTTTTCACAATTTTACTGTTTCGAGTGAACATATCACCGTCGTAAACATGTAGTTTAGGGTAGTGACAAATTAAAATTAATAAATTTTTTTAACTGCATTCCAGTTTAAAATGTGTGTTCGCGAGACTAGTATGCATGTATCAAACAAAAACTTTCTTCCGCCATACATACCGTTACAAGAGCAAGTTATAGTAATTAAAACTAATTGACAAATTGATTTGTTAAATAAACTACTTTTGTGCACTTAAAGCTGTACGGTCAGTATAAACGCAAAAAAATGGAACTCCATTCCAGTAAGTCTTCTGTTGTCGGTTATGATTCCTTAAATTATCTTAATTAATCAAATGATCCTTTAAACTCGTAGTTATCTATTCAAGAATATAAATACAGTCTTTAAATTGTCTTAGTATTTATTTCTTTATACCCTGCAGATCCTAAATGAATTTCCATTTCACACAAAAAAATCCTCGCCCCGAACCATTCTTATCGTGCGTATACTAAATTCTATGCATAGTGTATATACGTTTCCATTATTTATTACCCTTGCTTCCTCGTTTTTATACTCATGAAAAGTTCAGCCTTATCATAACTTCAATACAGAACAACTTCCCTCCATTATCTTCCAACTCATAGAAATTCAAAATATGTTAATACCAGTAACCGTGGATTACAAATCGCCTTTATTATGCATAAAAGAGACCCCATTTTCACTAAATATTTGTATAATGAACGTCTCTCCTCTTTTCGCTTTTCCGTTCATTTTGAATGCAAATGAATATACACAAGAGCCCACACTGGCTGTTTTTCCTATCGTTTTTTTTTTTAATATTCTCGCAAAGCTCACCAACGAAGAACAAAGAATATTTTAAACAAAGTCCGTGGTCCAAAAATCCACCTATAAAACTTCACAGCGAAAAAATAAGCAAAAATCCGTCAGTTTTTTTTACATCCATCTGTTTATGATTTTTTATTGTCGTCGGGTATTGTTTTGTCTCTCTTTTTATTTCATTATGGTTTATATAGAGCAGTTTTTCGGTTATTGAACAAAGCAGGGATCCAACTTTCGTCATATTCGTAATGCGTATAGCACATTTTTTCGTCTGGCTCATTTTGTTCGATGTAACGTTTATACAGCTCTGTATGTCTACTCATGACTGGGAATGTTGCTTCAAATATTTCCGTTTTCATTTACAATCTCATTCATAAACAAAACGTTTTCCAAGACTCTTTTTCGGAGCGACCTTTTTGTATATCGTAGCTGCCAAAAATATGTTGCTGTAGATTATTTTAAAAAGATCGATTTTGTTCTTTTTTGTTTGAAGTTATCATTGTTAGATGTCCTGTAATATAATCTTCGTGGTTTGTTTATAGCTGACTGAACGTTGTGTAAGAATCTTAGTTTGTTCATATACACAAACACCTTCATTAAAGCAAGACAGAAATATTGTACATATCTTTTTTTCTGCGAGATGCTGCAGAAAATTCATCGTCCTCCAGCATCAGATTTAAACCTCAATCTGACATAAAAATGTCTCTTTTTCTCCTGGCATTTCCAACTATAAAGAAAAAGATTTTTTACTACGTATTTTTCAATGTATCTCACAGTCATCGAATGCTGATACCAAGAAAGAGGGGGCTAATTCCATCGGTACCGTCATCTGCGTAACGAATTTCATCTCTTTCATTCTTTCAATGATTTATATTAACATGAGACAAAACAAATTCGTTCCCCAGGTGACATGGTACCGACAATGTATGGGTTACCGATGGAATTAGCCAGGGACAAATATCGTCAGAACAGCTGGTGCACATAAACTAAATTCCATGACTGTACATATCTTTTCCTAAATGATACGTCCTAACATATGCGAAAAGAATTTTTTGTCGGTGCATGTCCAACTGCTCACCATCGCTAAAAATCTTTTTACTACCTTTAGGAAAACTTCTATTCTCTCAATAGTTCGGGAATGAAAGATTTTTTACATAGATGTAGAAAAAGTATTGTGTGCAACTCTTGCGAAACTTGTATATTATGAGTGTTTGTCATCACACTCGAAATACAATTCTCAACTTTCGCCGACTTGTTGCAAAAGCTACCTCAAGTTCAAGATTAAAGTTTGTTTGCTTGTTGACTCCGAGCTGCGTAGCAAAGTTCACATACTAAGGTCATCGAAAGTTTATAAGTCAATAAAGTGAACGATTTTCGATCCTCGAAGGAAAATATTTTACGCTAAATTATCGCTGGCCCTCTCACTTTCCTGTACTGCAAAAATGGTTCTGTAGTTAATCCGTACAAAATACATTAGCAAATTAATAAGAATTACTTCATTTAGGCTATCCAATTAATTAAACAAAATCGTAACTTATTGCTAGTCCATTCGAAATATAATTGAATAAATATTCGTTGTGATCCATAAACAGAGCTCGTAACTTTTACCCCACATAACAAAACTTTTTTTGTCTAGTCTATACTGAAGGTTTGGTATAATTACGTTGAACAAAACTTTTTTAATTAATTTTTCTCCCTTTGTTCAATTTTTCGAGTTTCTTTGTTTTGTGACATATTGAAAATAAAATTTTCAGAATATTTTTTCGAAATTATTTTGTTAATTAAAATCTGAATTAAGTGAGTTTTATATTTAAAAATTAAACAGCTATGCTGTCGAAAAGTTTCAATCTCTTTGTAAAAATTACGTCAAACCACTGGATGTGATTTTTATGTTCTCATCGCAGCACAACATTTGCTTGGAAAAGGTAATGACTTCCTCGAAATATAAAATTTACATTTCACCTGCTGGAGTTGAATAAATGAGGATATGAAAATTGGGTGAAATGTTTCTTCAAAAAATGCTTTTAGTTTAAAGTTTAAAATGAACTTCGAGAAGTGAATATAATCCCATAAAGGCTATGTCACTTTAACGAGAGAGTTACTTTAACTAAGCGAATGATAAAACAACTTCTACCGATGCTGAAACTTTCACTTCGCTGCATAGCGCAGTCTCAGTAAAATGTTTTATCCGGATCGGATATGGTGGTATGCTACCAGGAAGGAAATTCTCATGTCAAAGCACGATGACGCTCACTTTATACACAATAAAACTATAACATAGTGTTATATTGAAGTTGTGATTGTTTCGTAAAACGTCAGTAACTTTATATCAAACACAAATCGTGCTGCATTGCACAATTTCTATCTTTAGGATAAAAGAACACAAACTGGTGTCTATAACAATTTATGGTTTTCCACGAAAAGGTATAAAAGTTATTTTAATAAAATGAAAGGCTTGTTAACAATCTTTTTTTAGCGCACATATTCAATTTGTTTATTATTTTCTAACATTTTCTCGTAGTTTGTTAACGATGAAGTGATTGCTTTATTACTCATAATATCTTTTTTGCAGAAGTTAGGAAATCTTGCAGTATATAAAGAGAACAAATACGCTAAAAAAAGTTCCTTCATTGCAATTTTAAAGCTAAACGACTGACTAAAAAATTAAAAATATTTACCTATATTGGCTCTAGGACCGATTATCTCCAGTCAAAATATCCCCGGACGAGATATCCTCGGACAAAATGTCACTAGAAAAAATGTACCTAGACAAAATATCCCACAAAAAACGGACAAAATATCACCAGATGTAATGTCTACTCAGAAATGTTGAATATAGGTAGGTATTATTAATTAGATATTATATTGTGTGTTGGAGGGCTCTGCCTCCTCACCCCCGCGCCTGCGGCGGGCTTTTGTAAGCCTTGCAGGCGGCCTTACGCTGCCCCAAGCCCCACATGGGGGCTCCGTCCCTTAGACCCGGCAAGGGCGGATATTCCACCCTTGACCCCCTTTTCGGGGGCTGCCGCCCCTCGACCCCGCTTTTTTCTTTTTGGTTGTTTATTTCAGGCCTGCGGCGCTAAGTACATTTCACATTGAATATTCTTAATTTTTCAATGTGGATATTTTGTCTCAGTGGATATTTTGTTCGGGGATATTTTGTCCTTTTTTTTGATGGAAAAATTGTGGTTATTATGTCCGGTTATTTTGTTTGGGGATATTTTGTCCACGGGGATATTTTTTTTTTTTGGGATATTTTTTTTTTGGATATTTTTTTTGGACATTCGGTCCTAACCCCACCTATATTTAAAAAAGCGACCACTGCTTCAGGGTAATCGGGACAAATTAAATCACCTGGAAAAAATTACCTACCTCAGGTAAAATTTTCAAGTCTTTTTTGTTAGTATAATAAAGAATATTAATGACAAGACATGACCTGATGAAAACGTAACCCGTAGAAAATATATTTCAATGCGACATAGTCGATTTTTTATTATTTGGATCGATGCCAAGTTGAAATGTCACACATTTTCAGATTAACTATCCGCAAAAGCAAGAAAATGTATGCTTTTTTTACGCATTTTGCATTCTTTTTAATATTTTACGGTACCGTTTCATTATTGATTTACTCAGTACACTACGCGTGTTCAACAACAAGGCTTGTCTCACATCAGCTTATACCCAAGACTGATGATATCCACTGCCATAAAAAATAACAATCCCTTTAACGGATAAAAATATAATACAAAAAAAATCTTATCTCGAACAGACTTTTTCATCACCATCATCATCACTTCTTATTCGTTATACAATGGCTTAGATAACATTTTATACGTTTTGTGTTACACCCTAAAAAAATCGTTTCATTCGCTGTGAAGTTTTATCTTTTCTTGTTTTTCGCTACAAAAACTAGAGATTTTATCACAATCTCTTTGACATTTTATTTGTGGCAACATTAACTAACATTTTCTTTCATCAACGTTTTTTTTGCGTTCCTTCTTATTATTGGAGCGTTAATTTTCTGATGAATTTTTGAATTTTTTATCGTAGCGGAAAAAATACGTGATATACGGAAATACACATAGCGAAATGAATTGGCCTCTCTCCAAAAACTAACTACACGACTTAATAGAAAAGTGATAAAAATGCAATTTCACTAGTCCGCCCTAGTCTTTTAGAGGTAGCTTTTTTTCGACATTTAGGTCGGTGTTTCACCATCAAGGGAAAATTTCACGTGTGAATTACCGACTCCATGAAATTAGTATTTTTGAGTCACGATTCGTAATAAAGTACTATATGATCCTCCGAGAAAGTATAGTATATTATAGCACAAGGACTATAATTTCGGGATAAAACTATTACTATTACTGTGGACGAAATACTCATGGCAATTAGCAGTTTTGTCGCTTCACAACTGTAAAATAATTACTTTCAATTTCATTCGTCGCAATATAGGAAGCTCTGTCAACAAATCAGCTACACTTTAGTCTTAGCCAAAAATCGAACACGAAAATTTTTACATTTTGACTGGACTCTAATCAGAACTTTATAAACGGACTCGACTGATTACAGTCGAGTCTACCATAATATCGCTGATTATAAGCGAGTCTACTATAATAAGTGAATCGATGTGTGGAACTTGATTATAGTCGGCGTATTCAGTAATTTTGAGTGCTATAATTGGCCTATTACAGGCACTAATGCAATAATAGTATATTATAACCTAATGGCTGTAATTTGAGATCTCGTATCTTGGAGGGGTTGAAGATCTGAAGGCGTCAGCCCGAGGTTCTTTAACCCAACCAGATACGAGATTTCAAATAACAGCCCGTGTCTTATACGATATTTAACAACACGACGGCCTCAAACTTCAGTTTGAGGGGTATAATAAGCGTATTATAGCCCCGATTGTTCTTGTACTTTGTCAATATTGTAGTATTCAGTATCAAGAATGTTATATTGTAATATCAGGGATATAATCACGAGAGTCCAACTCCAAGTATATTTATTCACGCACACGAAAGCTTTAGCATTTGACTCTTAGTGTGTTATTGTCGAATCGCCTATAACATTCAATTTTCAACTCGAATATAATGTGAAATATTATTATTATATGTTCATTTTACACCTGCTGAGGCATATAAGGGGCCATTCAAACAGTGCGCACGCGGGAAATGGGCCTTTTTTGACCCCCCCCCCTGTGCACGCTTTTTGAAAGACTTTGAAAGACGAAATTTACACTCACACCATATACGTTTTCAGAGCTAAAACTGCAAAAAAATTCTATAGAAAATATAAACGCCAGTATCTAAACAAAAGATTTATTTTAAATCGGCTACTCTCTGAAAGCCTGGATTAGATTGAAAATAGTGCACTCCAACCAGTTGAAAGTCTTCTGCATCTCCAAACGAACCTATCCGCAGCTAACGTCTCCCAGCTACTTACGTCAACCGATTCGGGATTGGCATAGTACATGCTACTTCGCATGTTTCGATGTGTGTGGTTAACCTTTTAAAATTTCACATAGTGGACGACACGATGGAAAATCTCATTAGTGCCCATTAAAAGTATCGAGATAAGAAAAATCACGAGCGCAAGTATAGTATTGACACAATTTAAGAAATGGACAATAACTTTCCAAGAACCTCATTTTTGGCTTAGAATTCAATCTGAATTCGAAGAATGGCTATGTTAATGCTTTCTTCACTTTACTTGTATCATCTTATCTTGTCCCTTTGCTAATTAAAAGGAAAATACACCTAAACAGATCAAATATCACTAAAGTGCGCACGTTTTCCGATGATACCCCCTCCCCCCTCGCACGCTTTTCGAAATCCCCCCTCTCCCCTTAGATGCGTGCGCACTATCTGAATGGCCCCTAAATAGCTAATTGCACAGAAGAAAGCTTCAATAATATCAGACAGTATCAACGGGACCTTAAAGTCTCACAGGCGCAACCATGAGACAAACTGAACCAATTTCATCCTTCATTTACAGCGATCAATATTACAATTCGCTATAAACAAATTTCTCAGCCATTCACTTGAAAGTGGCACTAATGGCAAACATTTCTCCCGTAAAAAAAGTTTTTTTTCAAGTACATTTCACTGCGATATGATCTGATAACTCTTGTGAAAAGAGTTGTATTTCCCTGTGATACATGATGTAGTCTTGACTACTACTTACCATACATTATTCGAACATCTTCACATTTTAAACTTTTCAACAACCCCATCATATTACATGTTTTATTTATTTCTGTGTACACGACAACCCCACCTCTGAAATAAAGATATTCGTTTTTTTTCAGCTCCTTAGACTTTCTATTCACGAAAACTCATTTATTCACTCTTCTATGAAACTACACTACATAAAAAGCCTTCCTGCACAGTCAGTCTTTTGAATTATTTACATTTTCTATAGCATTCATATTTTATCGCATTCAAAAAAAAGCAACTCGTCAAAAGTCTCGTATGGATAAGAATAAATTTTATTGTCAATGTGTGAATTATCTTACATATGCGTGTATGTTTTTATATGTTCTTTGGGAAAGCGAAGGCTTCAAAATTGCTGGTGCTGCCTTTTGTGTTTGCATGGACAATAGAAAGGATAGTAAATGTTTTAGCATCACACCCCAGGCATTGATAAAATTATTATTGCAAAATTGCGCCATTCTGCAGACTGGTGCTTCTATGTTATTGCTCCCATATATAAAAAGGTAACCGGAAGGTATGCAGGAACTACAGTAGGATTTGTCGTGTCCTGAGTGTGGTCGAAAAAATATATACGAATGTTTCATCATCGTCGGTCGGGTGCATAGTTCTGTATAAGATCCAGGTAATTTCAGAATCGCTTTAGATGAGAATTATTTTGACCGCATAGCGACGTCTGAATATTTGCATTCTCTATTTACTTACATTTGACTTTTTACTTCCAGTCGACACCAAGAGAGTGAAACTGTTTTTTCCGGATCCCATCAGTTTGCCTTATTAATATTCATAAATAATAAGTAAATAAAACGAGAAAGTCCTTCCACGTAGGGTATTGAAGCGTACAATTCACAGCATGTTCATTGTACAAGTACATTTTTATTTGTAATAAACGAACGCTAAAGTCATGTCATTTCTCTTGGCATGAAAATTGTTTGTAAAAACAATTCACACTTAGCAAATACAATACAAAAAGAAAAAAACATAGGCGGAGCGCGTTGTTTGTGTTTAAAATTGCGTACAGAGCAACTGTGTTTGAATAATTCAAATTTTAATTGTTTATAAGCAGAATTATTTGCGTTCGTGAAAAAATCGTATTCGTTTCGAATACGAGACTCAACGTCAGCAAACACGAAGCATATAAACATCGGAAGTAGCGAGGAGGATCGACTATTTAACATCACAGGGCATATTCTGATGGAAAATACTTCCCTACATTTACATAAATTAACATAAGCGTCCATTTTCGCAACAGAACTTATGGTGGTGTCTCACAAATTGATGGCATACTTTGTTACAATTTTTCTGAAAATCTACTAAACATCCAGCAGTTATAATCCTTTCATTCACTAGATTGATCTTTTCTCTAGTGCATGAAACAACTGGATCTTGAATCTGAAGTACGCAGCCTTCAGAAAGTTGCAACAAGTGGAAGAGTGTTATTTTGGCCGGGAAGCTGGGTGTCAAAAAGTGATGTTAGGAAATGTTAGAGCCAATAGCGAGTACTTTATGGTGAAATAATTAAATTTTACACCAGGCTGCGTGCTTCGTCATAATTCAAGGTCAATAAGAAGGAAGCCCCAATTTTCATCTTAATACCAGGCTGCTTTCTTGGGCTAAATTTGTTTAAATGCAGATGCCTGGTGTCAAATTCATTACATTCATACATTATTTTTTGACACCATCCCGCCATCCCGGACTTGGTTACTGCAGCATGACTTAATGGAAATTCAGAGAAACTATGGAAAATGTAATAAATTATTCCTATAAGAATAAGCCCTGACCAGCACTCATAATAGGTTAAATTTCCATATAATTTCTGAAAAGTTCCTTGCATTTACTTGGTAATTTAAAATACTAGCTCACATATTGTACATTGAATTAATTGATAGTTGAGGAGGGATTGATGTAAGGGAAAAATTCACTCAATGAACTTATCAATATTGTTCTGAATAAAAATAATATAATGAAACGTTAATTAGAGTTTTAATTATGTTTTCCCCTTTTATTTTCAGGTATGTAATCATCGTTAATTCCATGTTTAATGTTTATTGCACGATAAGCTATATTTATAAACAACTTTTCTCTGACATACCAACACGTGATGGGTAAGTTGCGGTTGTAAAAAAGTATTAAAAAAATGTGTGTAAATAAAAAAGCTATCATTAATATAAAATATTATGTTTGTTGAAACCATAAAATACAATAAATAATAAAATAAACGTCAGTCAGTTTTATGATTACGGCTTGTCATTAAAACCGAACCGAAAATAAATAAAAAAAAATGGTTTTGCGAGAGATTGTTAGATAATAAAAACATTGTTTTACGTTGATTTAATATATTGCGCGATATTATTATTGTTATTATATTTATGGAGAGACACGATGAGAATAATGCAATAAAAATAAAGATAAAGAATAAATTAAACCTTAACAACTTATATTAGAGTTAATAAAATGGAATGATCATAAAATTTTATTTGTAGAAATATGACAAGTATATTCCATTTAAAAGAATTTCTTATGAATTTTTAATTTGTATTAGAAATGCCGCAGCCGTGTGTTCTCATTCAAACAGAAAAAAAAAATGTTGACATAAAGACATTGCTCCTCAAGGCACACACAGAGTCGTACGATGATTGTGATTAATGAGTCGTTGGGAGTCCTTTCCCAAATCATGTATCCAAAAAGGTAATATAGCCTTGCGGAACTCTTTTCAACTAGGCTACCAAACACTCTATAATGTAAAATATGAAAAACTTTCATGAAATGTGCAAAACGTCTATTACAGTCAAAGAAATTCAAAAAGAAGCATCCAACTTATCCCACAACTATCACAATCATACACACAATTAGACGTGAACAAAACATGTTACGAAATTCGTGTGTACCGGGTACGCGTGGAGATTAACGATCGTGTTTTATGCGCAGGCGGACGAAAATGTCAGATTTTATCAAAGTATTTGGACCCTAAAAGACGTCATAGTATCACTTTCTAATTTATTACCCTCCTGTCATTTATCACCCCCCTGTCATTGATTACCTTCCTGTCATTTATTACTCCCCTGTCATTTATTACCCTCCTGTCATTCATTACCCTCCTGTCATTTATTACCCTCCTGTCATTTATTGCCCAATTCGGATCATTTTAGCGTCCTGGTCGTTTATTGTCCTAACTATAATACAAAAAAGGAAATGAAACGACCTTCACGTGTTTTAACTCGAAATTAGTGGTCAATTGAGCAGTCAAAATTAGTCAATTTAGCAAATACAAAAGTAAATATACAAGTTACTAAGTTTCGCAGACAACCTGGACATACTTGGACGGAAAATGGATGTTGTTAAAGCAAGTTTATGCCTTGGAGAGGAAAGGTACCGACCTTGGGTTGAAAGTTAATGACGAAAAAACGAAGTATATGATCATCCCGCCCTCGAATCAACACCAGGAGGAAACCGTAACGATCGACACACACACATTCAAAATGGTCAACAAATTCGTATACCTTGGATCGGAGCTGAACACTAATAACGACATCGCGGACGAAATTAAGAGACGAGTAATTCTGGGCAACCGGAGTTATTACGGCCTTCTGAAAATCTTAAAGTCCAAGTCAGTAAGCCGAAATTCCAAATGCGCACTACATAAATTTATGATCAGACCGGTAGTTACATATGGCTCGGAGTCGTGGTGCTTGACACCGAAAGACGAACAATCGCTGCACACGTTCGAAAGAAAAGTACTGCGGACAATATTTGGACCAGTATTCGATCAAAGGCAGAACCGATGGCGCTGACGATTCAATCATGAGCTTAATCAGCTTTATGGAGATAGTCAGAACTACCAAAATAAACCGACTGCCTTGGCTCGGTCATGCACAACGAATGGAAGATCATCGTATTCCGAAAAAAATCCTTAAAACCAGACCGGAGGGCAAGAGAGGTGAAGGGCGTCCAAAATCCAGATGGTATGACGCAGCTCTTGCCGACTTAAAAACTGTGGGAGTATCCAGCTGGGAGACGTTAGCTGCGAATAGGTCCGGTTGAAGAAGCATGTTGCAGAAAGCCAAGACCCTTAATGGGTTGTAGTGCCGGTTAAGTAAGTAAGTAAATATACAAGTTATTGAAAAATTAGGTTACTTGATTTACTTGTAACAATGTCCGTCTGTGAATTCTTTTTTAAAATTTATTCGAAATCTGACTTTTTTTCTGTCCGTTTGCGCATAAAATAGTGTACGACATGGAATAAACCAGTGCATTAAGACCACTGCGGCGAAAACGTCCTCAGACTCCTTTTCGCTACGTGTTGTGACGTTTTCCTCAAATAAGTCTAAATCCACTGCTGTGATTCCTAGTGATGTAATGTACTATTTCGTATGTTTCACGTTGACATTGATGGATGTGTATGTTGTGGTATAAGCTAAATTTTAGAGCAATGCATACGATGCTTTCAAAGCTTCCGGCATTGTTTAATGTTTTCATAAAATGCAAAGCATATCGAACGACTCAAGCGCCTCTAAGAACTACATTAGTGATGTAATAAAAACGACATCTCCGCAAAAACTGTAACTTTTGTAATAGTGAAAATTTGTTTGTTTTGAAACTTCACTAACAGCCTTTTTACGGTCAATAACAAGTCCAGTCTGAACCACCGGCTTAACATGACTTCCAAAACACCGCTTGCAGTATGCGAATACTGTCTGAGAAAGTTAAGTGTGTAACACAAATTAATCGTATTTGGGTTGAGTCATAGGAATCACTTCGTATGTCCAGCACATAGTTGCAGCGACCAAACACACTTGAACTGCCTAAATTATTACCTGGAGTGAACTTTAGGATAAGGGAATGCAATTACCGCACTTTTTCTAAAAAGCGGTAACCGGTAATACCGAAAGTTTTGAGTAAATTTACTGGTAAATTACCGGTAATTTACATTATATATTATCGGTAGATATGTTCAATTTTTAATAATCAAACCCACAAGGAATCTGCGACAAAAGTTGAACACTCGAATTAAAGAACAATAATTCAGGATTTACACAATCATCTTCAGATATCAGGTTCAGTTACCATGAGAGCTAGTGTCATGTTAGCTCCAATTTATGTGTGCCACGCAATTTCCATTATGTCTTGCTGTTTTTAAGCTTCAATTTTTTCCACTAAAACGTCCAAATAGGATGACGCATTTTTTTAAACTGCCCACATACCCTGTCACAATTTGTCGGCTTTCAATGAATGTACCAACCCGTGTAGGACGTCCACGTTTAAGGAACAACGAATTTCATACAAAGACGAGATTTTTTGAATTACAACCCTCTTCGCTATCAATATTGGCCATTTTACTCTCCGAATTAAATTCTTCAATTTAGTAACTGATGTGCCCTCCCCTTCCTTTTCAGTATGTTATTTGGATTGAAAAGCTAACGACTGAAAGTAAGAGCTGTTCTTTATGAATCCTCATAACACAACTGGACTCGTTTTGTTTAATTTGCAGAAAAATTTTATCTTGACTAACTTTTTAGGATACATATACCCAGATAACAATTGACCCCACGAAATGTGGCACTTTATGTACATAAAATGTGCGAAAAATGTACTTGTGATCTAGTGCAATAATTTTATTGACATCGAAAAATGTACTACATCACGAGCACATTTTTGGTACATTAAATGTGATAGGAATAGTGTACACCTTATGAAGCACATAAAATGTGCGAAAAATGTACTTGTGATCTAATGCAATAATTTCGAGCTTTATTGGCAGAAAAAATGTGCTTTTTATTTACATCGAAATATGTACCACTTTACAGGCACATTTTTTGTACATTTTATGTACATATTCACAACAACATTGGATTTTGCACAATTAATGTACATTCAGTGAGCAACCACATTAAAAAGTGTGATCTGTGTTATCTGGGTATAAAGATTTTTCGATCATTTATAGAGTGATAATATTCTACTGTAGAAACTGGTAAATAAAAATTTATTTACCGGTAGGTAATCGCCATAATCGGTTTTTGCCGGTTGCATTCCCTATTTAGGATGTTGCTCGCTAGAAAATTCAATGAAGATATTGTCTGTCACGGAAAACGAACTCGGGTTTATTTTGGTGGAGGGCTACGTAACCAATGTGCCATCCCTTCTATGAGTACGAATGTACAATATTTACTAGATGAACTCACAATTTTCAAAGTGCCACTCCAGTTTAGGCTCATGTTTTTCATAATGTATAAGGACAATAACAGAAAAATGTTCATTTAAAATAAATTCAACGATTTTTTAATTCGACATCCAAATTGCTATCTACGTTATTATAAAAAGTATAAGAGGGGTGTTAAGTCAAGTCGAGAATAAAAATCCCGTTTTTAAGCTTCACGTATCTCAAGTGGATTTCTTTGTCACAATCTTTTTTTTTCTTTAATTTAATTCTTTTTTTTTCCTATATTCTTTTTTCGTGTGCTGTTGTCTTGAGATTTTTTTCTTTATTGCTTTCAGCATAACAACAACGAAAAACACATTTCATATTTCAGTGTTATGATGTCTTATAGAGATGTAGATGTATTAGACGAAATCTGTTATTTTTACAGAAACGACGATAAAGAAGCAATTTTTTTTTACAAATATTTGGTATAACGAAAAAATGAAATAATATTTCGCGAAAGTTGTCAAGTGGAAAAAACGTTCTGTGTCGTGACAGAGATTTAGCGAAACATGAGGTTGACTGAAATTAATGAAAACGATTAAGTATTGAATATAACGCACTAAAAGATCGTTAGCTTTCTTGGATGAAAATGTTCGCACGAGATAAAGGGAAGTTTAAGGCGATTTAGGTTCATAGTCTGATCCTCAACAATTAAGCACGAGGTCTCTGACTTCAACAATTGAAAACAGTGTTTTAGAAATTATTTTTTTTTTTTGACTTTTTTTTGATTTAATGTCCACGTCCATTGTGTTTCATGTTAAATACGATTAGTTTAGTTTAGAATAGTAATTCCTATTCGCACGCGCACTCGTTGAGAGCAGTGGTAATAAAGGGTACGCATAGAAGTTCTTATTTAAACAACCATAGTAAGTTGCGGAATGTAATATCTTCGTATGTGAGAATATCTCTCACATAAGTTAAAACAGCGGGTGTTCTGTTGTTGGGTCGAATTTATACCGCAGATTTCCCCTATGTCTTCCTTTAAATTCACACAAATTTGAAGCCTTAAATTAATTCACAACAATTTAAACCTTAAAAAACTCTCCAGTTTGAGTTAGACTTTCGATCCGCAGCTCCTATGTAAAGCATGTTACGCGTAAAGTACGTAAGCGTATTTCCACATTTTGTAATTCAGTTACAGACAGTCTAACAGAGTTTCCTTCCACGTCATTTTTTCATATCATATGAAAGTGTTCAATCAAATCGTTCAATACACCCTTCACATGATTACGAATATATCTCCGACAAAATCTGCTCAATCCATGAGCATTATCATGCCTTATCATGTCGGTACCTCATACTGAATTCTAACGAAACAAACAGAAGGAAAACACCCAAACGAAGGTGAAAAAGCTGAAATCCATAAGTAACAAGTACAATGGAAATATGTAAGCGAAGATATGTAGCAGATCTTACATTTTCATTCGAACTGTAAGCTACTATGATTTTGTGTAAGCCTTAACGTGCTTAAGGTATTGTTTATATAAGCTGTGAAGTTTTTTGTTGAAATTTAGGATTATTCCCGTGGGTATGTCACTTACTTTGCAAACGCATAGCATCTACAACGTTTTTCCTGACTTTGAAATTTGTGTATATCTTGTAGACAGCGTTTTTGGACTCGTACGAAGTACGAAGGTCCAATACGTTTACTACAAATTCAGCGCTCCCACACATCCAATATTTAAAAAATTGTCCGTCTCCACCTTTTGAAATAATGAAATAATGAATTTTCGGATGAACATTGTTCATTTTCTTATTCAAGTGACATACCCTTCACTACCGTCTCGTCTGTGTGAACATAAAAAAGTTCGTTTTCATTTCAGTCTTTGGTACTTTTATCTTATAGCATGTCTTATATTTGGAAACATGTTTTCATTATAATGATAATAACAATAATACCGTTAATTTGCATACATCTGCTCAAGTTTGTGTTTATAGAATTATACATTAAAGAAGGAAAAGTGATGCCGATCTTCTGATAAGAGCCGATCATAAATTACGTAATACAAGAGGGGGGAGGTGAGGGTATGAGGCAAGCATTACGGTTAGAACAAAAATGGGTCAAATTTATGAACGGCCCCTAAAATATTTGGTTTTCAGTTTTCTTCGTATTGCACAAATTTTTATTTGGATGTTATTCATATTAAAATGACGATCCACCAAAGATATTGAGTTAAATGTTTTTATCGACAAATTTTATGTAAACAACTTTGATCGAATGGGAGTTCGGAGGCGTCTCGAAATAGCAATCAATATTGGGTAAAAGTCATGCATGTATAAAGAAAACAAATCCTCTATGCAATGTTTCTTTTGAAGCTAGTGAAGATGTAAAAGTTTTCTCATTGTGTTTTAAAAGGAAGTTTGTAAGTTTTCACCAAGTTTTTATATTGCAAAAAAGCTGTACGTAATTAATTATAAAGTCGGCGTAGATAGGGTATGTCATGTATTTTATGAGGAGCGAGAAGATGAAGGTATACAATTTGTTGTTTAACTATACTTTGAAAAGTTTGTAGACATATCTGTATAATTTTAAAACAGCAAAATAAAAAAAAAGCAAAGGAATAAGGGGAGTAAAGGATGGATATTGACTGCAGTTAGATGGTTGAAGAACTCGATGTTACATTAACATTAGCATTTCCTCAAATAGGGACGACAAGAATAGAAAATAGGGAAAGCTAGTCTCACGTAAAGGGTGTATTTCAAAATTATATTCCACAAAATTATATTTTTGATGTAAAAATAATGTAAATTTTGTGTATGTTTCATGTAGATTATATAAAAAAGACGTACAAAAGATGGAATTAATGTAAAGATGATGGATTTTGCTACATTATTTTTCCATCATTTTTACATTCCGAATTTACATCTTTTTCCGAATTTACATTCCGTATTTACATCTTTTTAACATTATCTACATCATTTTTTCATATTTACTTAATTTTTACATTAATGGAAAATTTATATAAATAATGAAAAAAATCATGTAAATCATGTAAATGCTTTTCTAATTTGGAATGTAAAAATGATGGAAAAATAATATAGGAAAATCCATTGTTGTTACATTAATTAACCATCTTTTATACATCTTTTTTACATGATCTACATTAATTATCCATGAATTTTCCATGAAACATTTTCCATTTCCACGTGAAGCACATTTAGGATTAACAATTTCATATTATTCGATCCATAAAATTGAGATTCTTTAATCCGTTGGTGTTGTATATTCGACACCAAAATTGCCACATGCAGCACGCATGCAGTCGAGCGACGCTGGTTGTTGTTAGTATATAAGTTCACGCGTACCAAGTGGCGAACCAGCGCTGATTTACATAACACATTGTGTATGGTATTGTGGTAATCTTGGAGAGTAAAAAGGTGGTTCAAGTCCACTATAAGCGACTCCACACTCGAATTCTCTGGGCGTGTGATAGGCACCAACTTGAATATGCAAGGTCAAGGTCTTGCATCGTCTACGTATGGGTTGTTTCCATTCTGCGCTATTAATTTCATCCACAAAAATAATCTGAATTGTCAATCGATTTGTAAAAATGGTAAGGTCTAGGTTTCTCGTTTTGTGCTTTGAACGATCTTTTGAGCAAAACACTCAACCAGGTATGTTGTATAAGTCGCTTTATTACTGAAAATTCCATGAGCTGTTGCCATGACTGCCTTAATTTTCATAAGAAAGAAGTCCCACAAATATATTTGTAGGATTTGTTTCTTATATTAGGAAAAGTACAGCAGATGGGGATTTTCGCCAAATCACTGAAGTGCAGTTGTTTGTGCACAAATAAATATTATTCAATTTATAAATTATTTATAAAATAAAACGTAACACATACTGTAATCGGACACAATTTGTAAGGTCGAGGAATTGTAACATTGACAATCCGTTCCATTCGATCATGGATAGAATAAAATGAAACAAAAGTCAAAAATACGTATAAATTGAACAAAAATTAGTTATAAAAAGTTTTGTTCAGGGTGTTCAACATGTTGAAAGCATTTCCTTGTCGAATGGTTTCGCAGTGACGTTTAAGAGAATTTTCATCATGTTTTCCAAAATCATTTTAACAAGACAACAAAATCATATTTTTAGTGAGAAATGATGTTCCTCAAAAATCTCTGAATGGTTCTACATTATCAATGTTTGAGAACTGAAACATTTATTGGATGAATAAATAATCAAATCAATTGAAGCAACAGTATAGTTAAAGCGAAAATAGATATGAAGATAGGTGGATAGACAGACAGATAGACGGATAGGTAGATAGAGGTTTAGCTAGATAGATATTTATTTATTGACTTTCAATATGCAAGCTCAAAAGCTCAGCTAAATTCATAGACCGCAACTTGTCATGTTGAAAAGCAACGTAAATAAACTTCTGGCTTCTGTTAATAGGCTACTCAGAAATCACTTTCCTTAATTACAAATTGCTCGTCACAACGTAAATGTATTGGAGGGATAATCATGTCAAACGGAGTTTTCCATTGCGTTAACCACAGACGTTATCCAACATTGGTACTACAACAATATTTTCTTTTAAACAATCATTAAATTATTTCGTTCAATGCAGTAATTAAAAAGCAAGTAGGTATCTGTCTTTATCCGTAAGTATTTCAACAATTTTAAACTGAATATTAAACGATGTTTTTAAAAATCCACATCCTGAATAAAAGCCCCAGATCCTTTAAAGATTTTCATTATCACAACTTTTTACATTCATTAAAATCATTGTATTCGCTGAAAGAAACTTTCTGACGATATAAAATTCCATTCATTTTTAATTCCTTTTATTCCCAATTTCCATTTAAATTTCAACAGAGGAGATTACTACTTTGAAAAGTTCTTCTGCTACTGTACTTTTGATTGTTGCACAAGATACAGACAATTTAATATTTTTTCTGCAAATCGAACGAATGTTACGTTTTTTTTTACATTTAATATTTTCACGGCATATGGTTTTTAATTTTTTATTTTCTTACCACCTTTCAACGTTTCCCTTGCAGCTCAATTGTTCTGGTTAATAATATGTATGCCAAAATAAAAACACAAAAGAGCTCATTGATTATGCAATTTACTTAATAATATACCAAGAACTCAATAATTTTCTCAATTTAATAACCTCTGACTTGCACAATCAACTCATCGGTACATAATGTGTATTAAAAGCAATGTCCCTACATTACTCGTGAAAAGTATTTGAATGAAATGAATAAAGGCAAACTTAAGAATTTTTTTGTTGGTTCTTTAACTATAGTTTTAATAAATTCGAAAGAAACGTTGCCCGTATGCAAGTGAAGTTTAAGTTTAATTTTTCTTTTATGTTTTTAAATTTATTATTTTTCTTGCATATCATTAGTACTTTGCGAATTCGCTACAAACTGCCCTGAATGGGAGTGTTGCGGTAAAGATAATGCATAAAACATATGCTGATACTCAGACATCATAATAACTTGGTATTTGCCAAATTTAAATAATAATTCGTGTATTTCCTTGTACTGCACAAAAAATGACCAGGCACGACGAAAGGGAGGGAAGAGACGATTCCCTCCGGGCTCGCGTTTTTCTTAAAGTCTGTGTTTTTGGAAGGCAGTTTACTTACTTACTTAATTAAAATTTGTAGTATGTACGCATCCGGATTTTCTATCTTTGGCGCTGCACTGTTGTTCTCGCGTTGCGCTAAATTCATTACATATATATTCATTACATCTTTTCTAGTACATTCAAAACTTCGAATAAACTAATAAACCAACTGAAATGCAGTGTGGAATGGTTTCCAGCTCACAAGGGCGAATAGTAAATGTAATGTGAAATGTATATATCAGTCATTTTTCGATCCTAATACCCTTGCAAGAAAATCTGTATTTTCAAATTTATTTTTCGATGCATCGGCTGCACTATTTTAAACAATTTTAATTACTATTATTACTATTATTATTATATTATTATAAATTTAATTAAATATGCAAGGGACCGATACGCATTAGAATAGACGTGTTAAACGGAATTTATGTTGCAAACATAACCAAAGACCCGTACGTATCAGAATAGATGTGACAAATAGAATAAATCTTGCAAAAAGACTCTAACGTATCTTAACATAGTAATAAGTAAACAATCCAACGTTTTATGTTCTTTTATAACTATATGAATTTCAACCCAAGGTAATGTCAAAGGCCCTACCGAAGTACATCTCAGACCATTGAAATCTAGAAATGGTTATATCCAAGGATTGGGCCATTTTCCCCTAAAACCATGAAACAATTGTTCTCTAACATTTTGTTCTATGCAACTTTGCCTTTGGAAGCAACTTCTTACCCCTTATAGTTCTAGATATATGGGTCATCCCACCCAATTCTAGAAGTGGTAATATCCCAGGATTGTGGCATTTTTACCCAAAACCCTGAGACACATGTTAGCTAAAATGTTATGCTCTACAGCTTTGCCTTTGGAAGCAACTTTCTACTTCTTATAGTTCTAGAGATATGCATCATCCCTCCCAATTCTAGAAGTGGTTATATCCCAGGATTGAGGCATTTTTACCTAAGACACGTGTTCTCTAAAATTTTATTCTCTACAACTTTGCCTTCAGAAGCAACTTTCTACCTCTTATAGTTCTAGATATATGGATCATCCAACCCAATTCTAGAAGTGATCATATACCAAGATTAAGGCTTTTTTACCCAAGACCCTGAGACACGTGTTCTCTAAAATTGTATTCTCTACAACTTTGCCTTTGGAAGCAAATTTCTACCTCTTATAATTCTAGAGATATGGATCATCCCTCCCAATTCTAGAAGTGGTCATATCCCAGGATTGAGGCATTTTTACTCAAAACCCTAAGACACGTATTCTCTAAAATTTTATTCTCTACAACTTTGCCTTTGGAAGCAACTTTCTACATCTTATAGTTTATAGTTCCAGAGATATGGGCCATCCCTCCCAATTCTAGAAGTGGTCACATCCCAGGATTGAGGCATTTTTAACCAAAACCCTGAGACACGTGTACCCTAAAATTTCATTCTCTACAACTTTGCCTGTGACAGTGAATCTCCATATTGCATAGTTAAAGAAATAAACACGAAAAACTGTTTTCGTATATGACCAAGAAACTCAATTTCGACAATTCGATTGGTCCCGGTGCCCCGATCCATGACCCGATTTCCACAAAAATTATTTTCCAATTTTCTGACATCAAATCCTTTCATTTGACACCAACATAAGCAAGTTCCGTGCTATACTTCCCCCAACTCCCACCTCGATCTACCCCATGTTACATTAAAATTGTTTGTAGTAAACGTATAGGACCTTCGTACTTCGTACGGGTCCAAAAAGACTCGAACGAATTAAGGTAAATATTGCCTTAACTCTTAAGTGTATGAAATTACATTCACATCAAGTTGGATTGGAAATTGCCGCAAGAGCAATATTGAAAAGCCAGTCCGAAGAAACGGTGTAAGAACCCCTCCAAACATCAACGAAACCCGACGAAAAAAAATATCAAAAAATGTTTAAAACAATTTTTTTGCACTAGGTCAGTTCTCAGAACTAACCTAGAGCACTAAGTAGAGGCATCTGACCCATTTCCATACTCAAAAGTAGAGTGTATAAGTTGGTTAAGATGGTATATAAGTCAGTTAAACCAATATACCTAAAAGCATAAACGATTAAACTAACATACCTCCAGCTTATGCACTAAAGCCGTTATACTAACACTCGGAGCTTCACTCCTCGTACGTATACACCGCTTACATACACGTAATATATGTAGTAGTATACCACTAATATACTATTAATGCATTGGCTGTCGGCATGTTAGTAGAGTGTATAAGTTGGTTAAACCATCTTACCTAAAAACGTGAACGGTTGAACTAACCGCTTATATACACGTCTATGCATCAATCTACTTCGATTACCTTTCAGGGAAAAAAGTCTTGAAATCGGTCAAGTTTTACTCGAGTTATCTCGGTGACAGACGGACGGACAAAATTTTTTTTGCAGATTCGGTATCTAAGGACCACGATTCACTCCCTCAAATCGACTGATTACAAACGTAGTGGTAAACGTTGAAGGCCACTTCGTACGGGTCTAAAAAGTACCAAAATTACTAAAATTTGATACAAAATGCCAAAATTTACCATACCAACTTTGAGTAATTTTTGATAATTTCACTTAATAAAGAACCTGGCGCGATGTCACAATCACAAAGAAGCAATTAAAAGCTATTTTGACAATCAATTCATGCTTCAGTAACTACACCATTTCGGTAGCGTTAAACAGCAACTGATTTTTGATAGCTTCAAGTCGAAGGCAATTGTTATTTTCCCTTGTCACAATCTATCACATGAATGCAAACTTTGTTAACGTCGAATTCGATCATGTCGAGTGCCCGTAGGTGACCATAAAACGAAAAAAACAAGTTCGAATGCCAGACACTGATCAAAATTAACATTTGCATTTCTTTTCATGACGCATTCATAATTCACAACTTTACCAATTCAGAATGATCTAATATGTTAGCTGCAAACAACATTCAAGGTCTGTAAAAGGTCATCAATTTGCTGAATCCTTATGTTTTGTATAATCGTACTGTGGGAACGTCTATGAGAAACGTAATTTTTTGTTCACAAAAATTCACAAAATAAAGCATAGAAAGATTTTTAAATAAAAAAAAATAAATTTCCTACTGTTTTTTCACATACAAAACCTTTCATTCACAGAAGGAAAAAAAACAATAAGTACAATCATGTAAATATAATGTGGTAAAGAAGAAGATATCCCCCCGAACAAAACACACTTCATAAAAACTCTTCAAATTTGTTTTAAAGACCTTCAAGGCACAAAGTGTATGTTTAGAGAGAGAGAGATTTTTTTCTATTTCAACAAAGACTGAATAATTAAGTCTTTATTTTGTATTTAAAAATGTTATATTTTTTGTGCCATAAATAAGACCAAGCAATAAAAAATCAGATAAAAACGTTCCCCTTTATCAGCAGCAGTTTTTATTGTTATTTTTTTTTTGTAAGCTGCTACCAGCTATAAATTGGTGCACTAACATTCAATTGGTAACTTTTTGTGTTTTATTTAATTCTTTTTTATTTTTCTGTGGTTGTTGAACTAATAATCATTTAACGTATAATAAAAACGTATACTAAAATAACAAACCCTGTTGTTGATTTATTTTCAATTTTTTTTGTTTATTTATTTTGTTCCGTAGCGGTGTTTTTATTTTCAATTTCACTTCATACTATGCAGCTTAATGTTGTTTGTTCGACAAATAAATCCATAATGGGTATACCATACATAGCAAGAGCTTCGCCTCCTATTGTTAATTGTATGTACTTTACTTAACCAGTGTAATGCTAAAATTGAACTACAGGCTAATTTATTAACTGAAAAACTTGTGTAGTTTCCGTTATCGTCAAGGTAATCGACCACCAGTGTAATTGGAAATAGTTACTTGTGTGACTGGAGTCGCTAATATAAATGCTGATTTATAGGTATGAAAAAGTTGCGGCTTACCATATAATACTAAACACTAAATATTCAAATATAGCCTTATCCATTTAAAAATTCACCTCTGTCTTAGTTTTAGAGGGTAGGGAAATTTTACTAGGATCGCTGAAATCGTCACTCACTTCAATCTACCTAGTCACAGTGTTATTCAGATAAGGCATCAGATGAAGAACCTAGAGTAGGATCAACTAGATGCCGTTTTGTTTACATTTTGATTTATGACAAATTTCGTGAGAAAATGTTTATTGCCTTAGTTGTTGTTCCCCCGTAGTAGTAATTTTCTCGCGTAAACTGTCATTTTGTTTTTGTTGTTTAGAATATATTTTGTATAATAAACTGAAATTTTCGTTTCGTAGACTAGAACGGTTATTCACTTCCGCACACACACAACAAATATTGTGTTACCCTCCGGGAGAATAGTGAATTCCAACACCAACGAATTACAGCGCTCGCTCCGCTCTTGTTTAAATTTACTATTTTCTCCTCATGGATAAAAAGTAGCCTTTTCTGTTTTACTGACTTTATTATTTCGGTTCATGCGTCTCAACCTGACCTTTCTAATCTCGCGTTTAACATTCTGCGCAAGTTTTCGATTTGATTGCCATTTTTCTAGATTCGTTTTTCAGAGAAAATTGGAAAATGTGTTGTTTTAGCTGTGGCCTTGCTATCTCTTTGTTAAATTCTTAACAAAAATTAAGTTGTTGACGTCGTATTCCCATGAAATTCGAATGCAAACATTGATTCGAAAAACAGTAATTATTATTTTGTTATTACGTTCGAAATGGCGAGAGACAAAAAAAAATGATGAAAGATACAAACCTTCATCAACTAAATAAATTCACAATACAGAAACACCAGAAGAAAAACCTCATTTAAGATAATGTGATTTTTATGGGTTATTAAGTCATTATTTCTTCATTAACACTTTGTTTTTTTTTTTTAAGATATTTTTAATCAACATTTTTATAAGATTAAGGTTTTGCAATTATTGTTTTTAAATTAATCAAAAATTAACTTTCACATTTCAATATCTTTTGTAAAAGAAACATAACTTTTTTATGTTCACAGTAAACTATAAAAAAGTGTTTTACGAACAATAATCATTCACGTCTTTAGTGCTTCTTATTAACAGTGGCTTTATGTGGCTTCAAAGTTTGGTACACATATTTGGTGCAACAAAATGTTTTTTTGTCTCAGTTTTATCGTCCTTCTCTCTGTTTTTCAAACAAATATTTTTCGCAGAAAAAGACGCTGCGTATGTTGTATAATTGTAGAGATTTTCAGCTCATTGGCATTTCGTTAATTCCATCGGTACCATACCAGGATAACGAGTTCTTACTTTTCGCGGAAATTTTTGTTTTAATGTTGTTTTGTTCCTCAAGTTTCGCGATACCCGTTTTGTACTACTCCTTGGCCAGCCCTGCAAAATATGCATCTCTTTAGGCTATCACTTTCTCATTCGAGATATATTTTTTTCCGAGAGCATCCTTTTGAGATCTGAGAATAGGTAATAGCCGCTATGGGCCTAATCTGGAGAATACGTTGGTTGGGGAAGCAAGTCAAAGCCTAATTCGTGTAACTTTGCCATAAGTCGCCTTGGTGAAACAAGATTTTCTTCTTCTGCATTGATGGTCGTTCGCTTACGATTTCCTGTTGCATGCACTCCAGCAATGATATGTAGTAATCGCTGTTTATTTTTTGACCCTTCACCAGATAGTGAATGAACAAGATCTCGCGTGCATCGCAGAACACTAAGGCCATAATCTTTCCGGCGGACTTTTTCGTCCGTGGCCGTTGTGGTCTCCATTCACTGAGTCCAGTCCACTCAGCTGACTTCCTTCGGGAGTGTAGTGATGGACCGAGAACTTTATTTCGACGATAAACAGTCAAGCATGTCTCCGAATCGTTGACTCGTTGTTGTCGCTGGTCCACTGAGAGCGTACGGGGTATTTTTTTTGCGAACAGTTTGTGCATACCCAAATGTTCATGTACTTACTTTTACACTACTTTTTCGGCGCTACACTTGTGGGCCTTGGCCTGCCGGAGGACTCTGATCCAATTGAGTATGTTCCTTGTCGCGTATTGACAATTTTTTATTCCGAACGTCCAAAGATCTTGTTCGACAACAACACCATCGATCCATCTAATTTTTGGGTGACCAACTCTTCTTCGCCCTTCTGTATCGTCGCGGAATAATTTTTAGGGGGCTCAACCTTTGGACTTTCACCATCGCCAATATATCCGGCTCGCCAAAATCACGTTCCAATGCAAATTTATATCGTCGTCGCCACCTTTTCCCCTCGCGCATCGCTCCAAGTATGGTTTTCATGTAAAATAGTGAAAACACTCCTTTCGAATATCTTCAGGGTGTCAGCTATTTCCCTCAACTTCTCTATTCGATCTGCCAACACGATTTTATGCACTTTTTTATATTTTCCGGAACAACTACGTCTTTTAAGCTTTCTGGACGTTGTGCGTCATCGGTGAAATTCAGCAAACCAACATTTGATGGTTGCATCCGAAAGTGAAGAGACGGGGCGACACTTATTGATCCAAATCTTGGCTTTAACGGTGCTTTTCCCCATAAAAAACAATGCTTGATTAGCACTCAATACTCTTTTAGCTCCATTGCTTTTAAACTACCTAAGGTAGCGTCCTAACTCGACTGTAGCTGAAATTTTTTCATAGTATCGCCATCTCTATGTTAGACTCAGGACTTATTGTGTGACCTAGTATGCTGATAAGTTTATATGAAACTGGACTAAAATATGTCCACTTTACGCCCATTTTCAGGAAAATAAGATAACAATTTATGATTAGTGAGAGAGGAGAGTGCATGGTTTACTTATCAAAGAAGGGCATAAATACGATTGTATGAAATCAATAGAGAAAAACTTGAGCACATTAAGCTCTTGCAATTACTTTGTATGCGTTACGTATGACATTGTTTAAACACTAAAACAAGTGCTTCGAATAATTGATAAATATCTTTATCATATTCGAGCCTATAATAAGCCAATTATTGCACGAATGATGGGGCTATAATCGGCCCATTATAGTCGACTTTCTTGTTAAAAGTAGGGTTGTAATGACGCTATTATAACCCGGTTCTTTAATGATGACGTAAACTATACTGAAACAATACGAATGAATGAGAATGAAACGTGTGTTATTATGACAACCGTATACTAAATCGAAAAATCAATCTAGATGACATTTTTTGCAATAAATTCGATGAGTTTTGATTTATGTTAATTTCATTGTCATGTTTTGTGCATAATTGGCAATTATAGGCTCAAATGTATAAACTATCGTATAATACAAGGGGAACAATCGCACAATTAAAGTCTCGGTAGGTAAAATTTCACTGGGCTGACGCCCCTCAAAATTTTACCTACCGAGACTTTAATTGCGCGATTGTTCCCCTTGTATTATAATATACTATTATTGCACGCGCACTGTTTCCCCTTAAAAATTATTACCCTAGTGATTATAAATAGAAATTATTAATCGGTGACAATTCTTCATTCCCCTATATTTGTTTTCTCGTTTTCGCAATAAAGCATCGTATTGACATTTGAGGGGAAATCTCGGCAAGCCTCGATGTTCCCCTCAAATGTCAATAAAATACTATAACGAAACTTACTTTATTCACAGATTTTTAGAAATTATCTCCTTGGCCTATATGAACGGTGTTCTGCACCATCTTTGTCATTCCATTGTTACCACAATAAAAACACTCAGTTACTGCAGAACACCGTTCATATGTAATTGCCGTTTTAATGAAAGCACAAAGGATATTGTTTCGAAAATAACTTCTTTTTTTAAATTATTCGAAATGAGTGAGTTCTTTAGATGTCCTATATGCATAAATAGTTCGAAATTAACATCAAAAACAAAACTTTACCGTTTATAAAATCAATAACCGCATATTTAATTATCCAAAATTATAATTCCGTTTTATTCAGCTTTATCAACCAAATAACCCTTTTTCACAACACTATTGAAATAAACAACAAATTATTAATGAAACAATCGAGCACACCAAACATTAATATAACAATTACGTTTCATAATTACAGTTTTTCGTTAAATGGTAAAATGTTTATACGCCCCTATCAAGTGTAATAATAACGGCGCATATTCAATCCATACATTTTTTTTTGTTCGTTTCATAAAAAAGCAAAATGTCAATTTTATACCCTATACTTTATTCAAGGTAAATCGTGTTTGTGCTCTTGGAAATGAAAAAAAAAAAAACGAAACAAACATATAGTTGACGTAAATGTTAAATTAATCGATTCAATTATATGTTTTCGAGTATGTTTTTATCATATTTTTGTAATTTATATCGAGTGGCGGAGTGTGCCTTCAAACGTTTTACTCATTGACCCTCTCGAAAGTGGATCATTAGTCATTGACTCCCTTCCTCAAGATTTGAGTGTACTTTTGACTCGTATGATGGTCTGCTATCCGTCAAAAAATGTGTCCGAACCCGTACATAATGTATACAAATTCATTCCTTTGATACCATTTCGATATTATTGGAACACGTCAAATATTAAATTGTTTTGCTCACGGGCTTATAAGAACATATAAATACGGTAATTGCTTTAGAAGTTGTTGCGACAACAACCAATTTCAAGTTTACTTAGCTGAAGAGACTCAATAATATAACACCTGCTTCATTTTGTGATAGTGTCGATTCTTGTCACATGAAATCTTATGAGAATGAAAAAGGCAACCCGTTCGCATGTATCGGTTTTTCGCATTCGTACAAAATGGTCAGTGTGTACGGTTTTATGCAAGTTGTTCCATTTGATATTATTTAATGGAAACGATATTAAAAAATGAGTACACTAACGTTGCTCTGCTCTATAGATGGTGAAAAATACTTAACATTGCGGCCACTGTGGAAAAAAAATGTTTCTATTTACGGCAAGCAAAAGTATGGCAGATTAGCGCTTGGCTAAATAATTGTCGTTAATTGAGTGATGCATTTAGTTGGGCGAGTAGAGCTTAAACGATTCACTGTAACAAAACGACGACCTGTGTTTATAGGTAACATTCTTGATTATGGAAATGAGAATATGTTAGTAGGCGATAAATTCATTTAACATGTAAACTGGTTATGCATAGTAGTGCGGGGTCTGCTGGCTTTTTTTAGAGAGTATTTTTATAGCTTGTTTAATAGCTTTTTGATTCACAATAAAAATACTTATTTGTTAATCGATCAGATAAGAATCACGTTCGCGTAGCGAAAATACGTTTTTCAACCATTTTGAACAAATTCAACTGAACATTCGTGTCAGAAATATTATGTAATGTACGGGAAATGCAAAAATATAATATTTCTGACATCACTGTAGCAAAAAACTCTGTCAATGAATAATGACAAAACCTTGTCGTAATTGTTGTTACAACCGACCTTAACTCGCCTAAAAGTAGATCAAATGACAGTTTTTGATACGTTGAATGTCTGCTACTGAAGCGCAACTGAAACAGTGTTTTATGTGTGGTGAAGCTAGAATGAGCGCTCAAAACTTTTAAAAATAGGAAAAGCGGGTACCATTACAAGTAACTCTAAGAACCTTGTATCTATGCCGCCGCTGAACTGTATAATATGCGTGTCTCAGCAATAACCCTCTTGTGTATTTGAATTCACCAATGCATTCTGTACGACGATTTTCATCTGCTTTATCATACAAAATGTTAAAATTCATCTAAAAGAATTTTATATTTGTAATTCAATGTGCACAGTAGCAATTTCATTAACAAAAAGTAATCCCTTCACTCATTATGTGGTCAATGTTATACAAAAATGGACAATGGAATGTCTGTGGCATTTTCTTTAACGTATAAAATACAGAACAAATAAACATTTTCTGCACATTTTAGTTCTTATTCGTATTCGTTTACATTGTGCATGTACCAGAATAAAGATTTACGAATTAATAATAAAAAAAGTGCGTTTCTCATTATAATCAACTTAACCAAACACAGACAATAACTTGTTTTTCTGCTTGTTTTTTTGCGTGTAGCTTCTACTGAACAATTTTGATTATTTGTATTATTCCAACTAATTAATACACTAGATGCGAAGGACTCGTACGATGCCGTGTTATCAGTGTTATACCTATTTCTACATTCACAGTATCACAGTAGTCAAAATGAAGTTGACCCTATAAACTTTTAGATCAATCTGAATATACCCATAAATTGTACTCTTTGACGTATTAAGTTCAATTTACAAAAATGTCGAAAAAAAACTCACAGAGCAGTGTTAGACAAACTTCTAACTTTAGGTGGTAGATTGGATGATGTCTCAAGCATATTTGGGGAAAATTTTTCCGACTTCTGTTCCTATAGTTGGAAAAGAAAAAGTATTCCACTAAATTGCCACTTCCCATTCGCTTTTAGAATCAACTTTCTGTCGCTTGTAATCGACGATGATCGACGATGTTTACAGAGCAGATTTGAATGAACCCCTAGATTCAATTTGACAACATAATAACAAGTATTTACTGACGTAATATCGCTTCGCCCTCTTAAATAACGTCGTTTCGGCCACTTTTTCAGCCGCTACCTCCGATATTGTTCAATTGGAATTCTTTTTTTTAACTGATTTGGCATCTACAGGAAGAGGAACACAAGTTTCGTTTCAACTCTTTCCAGCAGAAAACCGGTTTTGCTTGAAGGAAATACAAACGAATGCGTGAAAGAATGATAACAACTACATACAATTTCGTATTGGTCTAAAAAAACGTACAAACCTTTTGTATTTCAAATAAAATCTACCACAAGACAATGAATTACGTTTTAATTCTGTGACATAAGTGGAGTAATAAATTCCCTATGTCACCATTGTTAGTTAAGCGTTTTATATAAACAAGAATAAATTGCAAATTATAAAGAGATTTTTTCCGCGCTTTTTAGACGTTTTAACGAGTTTTTTGTACGCACGTTAGCAAACTACTTGTTTAGTTCTTGACTTATTTATTCAGTCTTTTACTTTAAATTGCTTTTTTAATTTAATATGAAGGGTTCAAATGTAAAAACTGAACAGATTGTGGCACGAGTAGAGGAAACTGAAAAGTTGACTTTTTTACTTACACGACTGCATATTCTGATCTTGTTGTAACAATATTTTACCATATGTGCGAGAGTCTGTTGGTGTCAAGTAAAGAACAATATATTATTGAGAACGAATGTTACTGAAATCAAACGTCAATCAACACACTCTCGCGTCTATAGTAAAACATTGAACGATACTATGAAGCATATAAATCGATGTGTTAGTTAAACTCGGGCAAGCCCTTCTGTATACGTACACATCTCGTTACACTGCCTATCTTTTAGAAAATTTTCTTGATTTTTTTTCAGAGATTTAGCGAGCTTTTGGACCCGTACGAAGTACAAAGGTCCTATACGTTTACTACAAACAATTTTATTGTAACATGGGGTAGATCGAGGTGGGAGGGGGGGGATGCATCTATTATCGTCTAGAGATGACGAATCAGCAATAAAAAAATGTCCGTCTCCACTTTTTTTTCCAAACGGCTCAACCGATCAGCCTAAACTTTATTTCCCCTGAAAGGTACATGCCTCCTATGATTCAAGTTCGAAGATGAGCAAAATCTATCAAGTGGTTCCGCAGGTATGGTCGAGGAAGTGACCAAAAACATGGTTTTTCGAGGGTCGGTGAAGCTTTTTCGCAAATATCTAAGCAAGTATAGCACGGAAATTCCTCATTTTGGTGTCAAATGAAGGTATTTGATGTCACAAAACTGGGAAAAGAATTTTGTGGGAATCGGTACAGGGGTCTGGGCACTGGGACCAATGAAATGGACGAAATTGAGATTCTTGGCCATATACGAAAACCGTTTTTCGTCTATATTTCCTTAACTGTGCAATATGGAGATTTACTGTCAAAGGCAAAGCTGTAGAGAATTAAATTTAAGCGAACACGTGTTTCAGGGTTTTGGGGAAATATGGCCCAATCCTGGTATATGACCACTTTCATAATTAGGCAGGATGACACAAATCTCCAGAACTATGAGAGTTAGAAAGTTGGTTCCAAAAGCGAAGTTGTAGAGAATTATATTTAAGCGAACACGTGTTTCAGGGTTTTGGAGAAATATGGTCTAATCCTGGTATATGACCACTTCCATAATTGGGCAGAATGACCCGAATCTCAAGAACTATGAGAGGTAGAAAGTTGCTTCCAAAGGCAAAGTTGTAGAGAATAAAATTTTAGAGAACACGTGTTTCAGGGTTTTAGGGGAAAATGGCCCAATCCTTGGATATAACCATTTCTAGATTTGAATGGTCTGAGACGTATTTCGGTAGGGCCTTTCACATTTACCTTGGGTAATTTCTATGGATCTTTGAAATTCTTACAGTTATAAAAGAACAGAAAACGTTGGATTGTTTGCTTATTTGTATATTTAGGTACGTTCGAGTCACTTTGTCACATAAATTCTGATACGTACGGGTCTTTGGTTATGTTTTTTATTGAATTTCCAGCAAAAAAATTTTTTCAAGTAAATTCGAGAAAAATCACGAAAGTTTCCTAAAAGATAGGTCTCGTTATATTTTCGTATTGTAATGTACTGTTATTTCTTCGAACTTTTACATATTTACCCCATGTATTTAAAGGAGAAAATGAAAACTTGAAGCACGGAAATTTTCAAAACTGTGACTAAATTAAGGCAAATATTCAAGTTCCCTAAAAAATAGAATTAAGTCGTAAGAGAAGACCATTTCTCTCTCATTCCCTTACATACTTTACTTTTTCGACGCTACTTGTGGGCCTTGACCTGCTCCAGAATTGCAATCCAACGCTGCCTGTCTTTTGCCGCGTATTGCCTCTTTCTTCTCCAGCTTTCATTGCAATGATTTTTCCACAATCGCTCGCAGTCATGTGTCCCAGAGCCAGGTCGCAAGCCTCGACTCCAACCCCCTATTCGGAGGATCGGAGGACCAATTCACTGTTCGCTAATTCCCGCGATTGCTTTATCACTTTTCGTAGAATCCCAGTCATGACGTTGTTACGCATCACAATCGGCCCGCCATACTTCAACCTATGTCATTGAAGTCCTTCCCATCACATATCATTGACATTTTACTTTCAGATCGTAAGACGCAACTAACTTTTTTGAAATGGTAAAAACGTTGGAAGTAACAAGTGAGCGTTTCGAAGCAAGTTTGTGTCGTTTCAATGTCATCGCCTTTAAGTTATAAAACTTCAAAGAGTGTTTTTTGGGTAATTCACGAAGATAATTTTACCGAAAGTAGATAATCTATAGTTGAGTTTGGTACCCCGTTTTACAATTAAATCAAAGCAATTCATAAGTACCTGTGTTTTATCTATCAATCATACCTTGGTTAATTAACCCAATCAATTTCATACCGTCTTTAATTATCAGTTAATTAGACAATAAAATACCGTGTACGTTTTGATATTAATCTTGATATCACATGGATAATATTAAATCATAGTATTCGTCGTCGGTGTCTGTGTGAAGTTGTCAGTTTGGTTTATTGTATGATTATAGAAGTACATGATTTAATTTTATTTATAAATTAATGCTCTGATAGTTACGAGTTATACATACCATTTGCGAGTGTGTTTCATTCTGATTCCTTTGCGATGCACTCGACGCATTGCATACAGATTATGTAACACTTAGCATGAACAATACTTTGTCGAAATTTCAGTGTATATCAGTTATTACGATATGGTTATGTCGTCGATGTTACACTTTATTGTCACGAATAATAGAATTATCTTACTATGTGATTAAATTATTATACGAGAGTTTGGGTCGAGGTAATTGGTTTCTCTTCATGTCTTCAATACAATTCAGACTGCATTAATAAAAAAGATCCCGAAATGGTATTCCAAGCGGATATTTTGATACCATGCTTGCAATGAAATTATGATAGGTGCGTTCATTTTTTATATTCATGTCTCGCATTGATGAACTCAGGTATTTGTTCATCAAAGCGTAATAAAAAAAATTCATCCAGAGGGTATCCATAAAAGACGTCTAATTTTTTCATATTTTTTTAGCCTTCTTCCCATCATCTTCAGTCACTCATGCATACTTTTGAAATTTTATTTTGAGTGTCTAAAGTCACCCACTATCTCTTCTCCCCCTCGACGATACGTCTTTTATGAACAAACCCACACGATAAACATGATATATTCTATGTCACGTGCGGTGTGTGTGTGTGTGTGTGTGTGTGCAATGAAGTGGTTGTATGCATAGAATATTCCATTTATTTATGTGTACTGCATGCTGCAGCTTTCCGGACTTCTTTTTTATAAATGCATATGTTGCTCTTTCTTCTTTCCTAAGTCATGCATTCATAAAAATTTAAGTCACGGGTGAATGTGTTACTTTATTTATACTGCTTTGCGCCAGCTCTGTGCTGTGCCCACTTCGTTGTTTGACTCTTGATCATTTTTTTTCCTATATAAAGCGTAAATATAGTCCTTTTACACATATTGAAGCAAATTTAATTGTTCTTTGCATGTAGAATATCAGACACTTTGTACAAAGTTACGTGAATGTTTTGAATAGCGAATTTCGGGATGAAAGCGTGGGCCGTGGTATAATGTGAAATTAAATGTGCATTTAAATGCAGGTTGTTTGATGTGACAACATGCATATTAGACATTGTTTTATAAATACATACAGGATTGCATATCAATGGGCTGCATCGTACGTGTACTCATTACCTCGTGTATTTCAAATGTTAGCGGTTTAAGGTGCGGTGCAATTGTGTGCATTTTTCCTTGTAAACAAACATTTACATTTGATTCAACGGTGCAAAGTAAAGATAATGAAATATCGAGGAAAAAACACTTCGTAATGTTGAACGGATCGATAGACGACTTCTATGTGTTACCTTACATGTTATTTGACTAATTCTTATTTACAAAGCTGTACCTAACGGTGCTACTAGCGCTACTTTTACAAAATCAGTGGCACTCGCGCCGCGCCGCTAGAAATTATCACTCACGCGCACAGCCCTGCTTATTTACTCTGATCGAACGATTAACTCAAGTGTAAATTGCGAAAAAATATTGAATGTGAAATGCACTTAATTTAATTGATATCGTTAACATTATCACATTAGTGCCTTCATCAATTCTTATTACACCTTGCACTGCAACACAAGGTATGCATTTATTTTAGTATTTATGAAAGTCGAAGCCAATTAGCATTCGATTATTTATTTTGTAACTAAACGCACACGACAGGCTACCAATTTTCAATGCACCACATAACTATTTGTTTATTCGCACATTATTTTAACGGTTTTTCTTAACTTGAAAAGAGATTAGTTTCATAAACTGCGTTGCGATGATGAAATAAGCTGCTACTTACTGTATGCTATTTAGAATACTTTTCTGGTCTAATTTTTCTAACAAATATCTTGTTCTTAATTCTGTCGATGCAAAGAATGGCCATGATTGCCACCATAATGTTGTAATTACCACAGCCACTTTTCATTACATGTTGACTTAATTTCTCCACAATAAATATTTTTTATTGCTATATGAAAGTGCAAAAGGGAAGGGTGTAGACACGAGCAACAATGCTATATGCCATAATAATATTATGATCACCATAACTGCTGCTTGACTAATTCAAGCTGAAGAACTTTGTAAAAGGTTATATGCTGAAACCACCGATTAGGATTGCTTACCGAAAATCAGAGTAATATGGAAAAGCTTTGCTCACTCATGTGATTATTGTCATGGTCGAGATTGTTCACAATTAACAAATTACACATGAAAGCTATAGTTTTTTTTCACGTTCGTTCATAATGAGATTAGGGAGCAAATTTTTTGTGAAGTTTACAAATTCAGAAAAAGAGATTCAAGCAGACCCGTAGCTTCTGGATAAGAAAGAGCATTGTTAAGTAGCTACTTTATGTTTTCACCCTTCCTGTCCGTCCGTTCGTCTGTGCACTACAACTTCTTTGACATCACTCTATCGCTACTTTACTATCTGATATTAGAAATGGTCTCGAAAAGATGGAAGTTAATGCAACCAAACCAAAAAATTGACGTAGATGTTCACTTGTAGTGGTTCAATTTGGCGCATATTACATATTTTTTACTTTTATTTACAAGTTAAAGATGTGTACAGGATTAGGAAGCCCGAGGGGTCATTTAATCGCTACTTCATATTTTGTAGGGTATGTGCTGAACTTTCAGTTTTGTGAATTTAGACAAATGGCAAATGTGTGCAAATAGCCAAAGGTATATAGAAAAGACTATTTGCACAATGTGAAAATAGCCAACAATATATAGAAGAGACTATTTGCACCCTTAGACGTAGTACTAATTCTAGTTTCCTTACCCAAAAACTTTTTGTGACATTTTGTGAAAGGAAAACTTCCTTACCTTCGTTACCTACCTAGCTTTTATAGCACTTTTTCGTGACATTTCGTAAAAGGAAAAGTTCCCTAGCTTCGTTAGCCAACTAGCTTTTCGTGCCGTTTCATTAAAGCGCAGATTCCCTAGTTTCGTAGGCCACCTAGTTTTCGTGACATTTCGTAAAAGGAAAAGTTTCCCAACTTTGTTAGCCACCTAGTTTTTGTGATATTTTGTAAAATTAAAAGTTCCCTAGCTTCGTTAGCCAACCAGCTTTCCGTAACGTTTCATTAAAGCGCAAATGCCCTAGTTTCGTAGGCCACCTAGTTTTCGTGACATTTCGTAAAAGGAAAACTTTTCCATAGTCGTCTTATAGGTTTGCATAAAAGAGTGAGACTAAGTCTACGTGTCTTATATTCCATTATTTGACCAGCTGGTGATGCAAACAACAGAGCTGATGATTCTTTCGCTTTATTTTCAAAATAAGCTCTTGATTAAAAGCCCACTATGGACAGAACTTAGGCTTGGGGCAATGCCTCTCCTTGCATTCTACTCTTGCTACGGGCCTTGTTTTCAGCTTGAGATGAGCAAAATATTTCGCTTCAAAGGAGGAAAATGAATAAGATTTCGCTGGTAAATAATACGACGAAGTGGTTCGATCCCAAAATAAAATGTAGCTAATGCCGATTTTTTTTGCATTCAAATGTATGAGATAACAGCAATCTTCACGTTCAACAACATTAAATGTGTATACAAATTTTCGTTTGCCATGTTCATACTTTGCATGAAAAGAATAAAAAAACACCACTGGAAATAAAAAGCATACGAAAGTACAAAAGTATATTATTTTCAATTCTACATAATTTAACTTGACAAATTTGTGTAACACGATCTTACTTTAGCTTGCTCACCAATTTTTTTTCCCGAAACCAGAAAAAAATGTGTTGTATAGAAGTACAGTATACATTCTGCCACATGTGTCTGTTCTTTGTTTATTTGCACGAGTGATTTCTTCTCGCACTTTTAGGTTTCACTTAATGTGGAATTCACATAATTTGACGCTAAGTGCATGTAATATTTTATGTTGATGAGGTACTTATTTTGTTTCCGTGATATTTAATAGCGTTAGACGAGGGTATGTTGTTGAAAAAAAATTCTATATTCTCATATTTTTCTAAGCATAAAATAAATAGTAACAGTTATTAACAGCACTTGAATTTTGTAGCACAGCTAGCTTGACAAGGTGATAAATTATCTGAGGTCATTAGCGCACGAGGATTATCTATACCATCTCACAGGTTTCTGACCTCTATGTGGTTCTATTATTTAGAATCTATATTTTAATTGATTTTAAGGATTTTAAAGATTAGACGTTTCATTTTTATTGCAATGTTTTAAGCACACATTCAGAAAAATGAAACAATGAAAAAGAATGTGATGACAACTTAACTTGCGAGGATGGCAGCGCGAGCGGGAGCGCCGCTCATTTTTAAAATTTGCGAGCGGAAGTATGAGCGCCGCTTGTTTTTAGCGCTCGCGCTGGGGCTCATTCAACTCCAGAAGATTTGAAAATTGTTGTCCCACAGTAGCGAAAATTATCGAATCTAAAACTTGTTCGAGTTGTAAAAAATACTTTGCGAGCATAGTCATGCTCAAAGAGTATCTGTGGAAAAATAGCATCGCTTCCAAAAATACGTCCGAAGCAAATCGCCGCTAGGCGAGCAAACGAATTGTTGGCGATTATTGCTCGAGATGAGGTAGTGAAAGAGATACAGACGAGTGGGTGATTCTGAGGAGTCAATTTCCAAAATCATAAAATTTAGTATAACCCAGCAAATTATCCCCGAAGTATCTATAGAAGAACATAATGACCGACATATGAACCAACTAATAAACATTTTTTTTATAAAATATTCCTATCTCTTATTTGCCACGTGGTCTGCAAATTTGGAAGGGGGGTTACCCAAGTTGTACGGGGGCGGGGGGTCGAAAATATTGAAAAATTGTGTACGTCGCTTGCGCACAGCCCCTGTTGAGCTATATATTTTTGCATTAAAATTCAAATTTATTCAAAAATGCATTACGTTACAAGATGGAGTTGAATGAACAAGTTAAATGTTAACACAATGTTAAACAACCAAAATTTTACAAACTAGCCTCACGGCCCGTTACTGATGTCGGGCCATGATATCGTGATAGCTTCATACCATTCAGTGCAGAACATGTCTGATATGTGGATTAGTACTATATGTTCACATTTCTGTGTTAAAACATTTTTTAGATTTCGAAAAATTTGACGTTGCTTTAGTAAATTGAGTAGTGAGCGCAAATTTTGAAGTTTGAGCGCGAGCGCGAGCGCCGCTCAAATTTTTCACGAGCGCCTTGTTAACCCGCAATGTTATGCTCATGTTTATACTTCATTTTGTATGTGATAAGACTAACCCTGCGCTCTATCACAGAAATTTGTGGGTACAAAATGAATCAACAGCAAATTGCACTAGTCTCTAATTTGAAGGAATCGGATCAAAGCCTCGTGCCAACGAACTCGGAATGTTTACCGTTTAGTTAAGTGTTAGCTACCAAACATCATAGAAGTTCATCCAACAACTATAAATCGTTTGTAAATATTACAAGTCGAAAAACTATTGAAAACCAACAAACAGTAACAATTCATTTAATGGTACGCTTTTAAAATACACAATCGTTTAACCCACTATCAATTACTATGCATACATTAATAATATGTCGTTCTAAATGCAAGTAATGGAACACTAGTAATTGGTTAGATAGTTGCTATTAAGATTATTGACATGCGATATATCAATTGAGCTTTTTGTTGTAATATTAAATTTATTATTATATCATTATTTGGTCTGTAATTTTCTACGTAATGCTTGTCGACCGTATGAAAGTCGTATAATAAAATAATGTTGACATTTTCAATTTAACAAGAAAATAAATAAATAAAATAGTTGTGTACCACGTCGCCGTTATTTATACATTACAGTCAAAAGCTATTAACATTCCATCTAACATAATCTTTAAGAAAACACGAAATTCCCTTCATTAACCCGAAAGTCACGAATCATTGTTCCAGTTGAAAGATTCTGTTCCCTTTCATATGTTCTTCGTAAACACATAAATACTAATCTTATACAAACACTTTCCAGTCGACATATAAATATACATGAAGAAAAAAATATATTCTCAATTCATTATAATGTTAGTATGTTCATTTCAAATTCTAAACATAAATCCACTAAACGTATCACATTATTGTTGCGCTGTAACACGTCCATAAACACCACTTAGAGTTTCTTCGTAAATAGAGACAGTCGGGGCATTCATTTCCGAATTTCCCGGTGGTCGTAAGAAGTTGTATTCAGCTTTGTAAAATGAAACAATTGAAACCAAATAAGAATAACATCTCTTGCTCACAAATCACGCGTTTTTCAACATTCTTATCTGCAACAATACATTTCACTAAACTTGTGTGACTGGAGAAAGGCAGGGGGAAATGAAAACTTCATCTCAACCCCAAAAAATGGTTTTTCATGTTTGTGAGAAAAAACTCTTGGGATGTGATTGAAATTTTTCAGCGATCACGTCGCTATTTGGCGTATGCCAGAAGAAACAGTACTACGGGAATAAAGAGAACTGGTGCAGCAAGTTAGTTTATTCAAAAAAAGTACATCGTTAAAATGACTCATGTTGTCAGGAATAGTAACAATCCACTCGTGAAGTGAAAATCACTCATAAATACAATCTTTCCAATCTCGAAATTATACAATTATGTCTTTTGAGAGTTATTTTTGTGGGTTTAAAACACAATGAATAAATTCCAATTCGGTGTTGCCGCTTTTGGACGAATGTATGTAAACAAATTGGCCATGTCATGTCATTTGTCAACAAAAACACAAATCGGAACATTCCCGTGATGATCACAAATTAAATTACATTTTTTTATTAGAAAAGTTAATTTGAAACTTCACAAAATTTTACAACTTTTTCTAAATAGATAAACGTTTCTAATAAAAACAAAATTTTCGAAAATCCACTACAGGAAAGCGAAATAATGCTTGCAGAAGCTGGAAGTTTTAAAACACTTTTCACACGATAGAAATTAGCGATTTTTTGATGGATACACCAATCTATTTATTAAAAAAAGATTCAAAACTCCACAATTAAACACAGCACAACAAATTATCAAAACGTAATAACAATTGAAATTGTTTTAACTGAAGTAAAACAATAATTTGTGAGATACTTCACTAGAAAATCTAAAATTTTAAAAAATATACTGAAGTACTGCTACTGTCAAAGCCGTCAATCAAAACAATGGATGATAATGTAGATAAAGATGATGAAAATCAAGATACGGTTGACCCGTACGGTTATTTCAAAAATAAATTGAATTTTCAAGAAATTTAAAGTTTTTGTGAAAATTCAAAATTATCAAGAAAACTCAAATTTTTGAAAAATCCCAATTCTTTCTCCAAATATAAATTTTTGTGAAAATAAATATTTCAAGGAAATCCCAAAATTACAGGAAAATATAAATTTCTAGAAAAATTTCAAATTATCAAAAAAATTAAAAATTTCAAAAGAATTAGACTCTCTAAGAAAATTGGAGTTTTATAAGATATGCAAATCCCCGAAATAATCGAACTTTCTGCAAAATTAAGCTTTTAGGAAATTTACAAAATTAAACAAAAAACTACATTTGCAAGAAAATTCAAATTGTTGAAGTAATTTCTAAATCCAACATTAAATAAAAAATAATGCGAAGAAACAAATATCGACCTATTCCGAAATTTGCTAACATCAAACAAATGTGCAAAAATTTTAAGTCAGAGAACGTTTGAATTTTACAAAAAAAATGCGCCAATTAACGAACTCAATAAAACTGCATTATCGATATACATTTAGCAAAAGCCAAAAGCGACAACACTAAAACTGGGTGTGGGTTTTAGATCTCAAAGAACTCGCAGAACCCACAAATCGCAAGTTTTGTATAATTTTTCATTTGGAATGATTGTATGAATTTGAACGTGAAACATATGCAAGGGACCCGTCTGTAGCAGAATAGATATGACAAACAGAATAAATGTTGCCAAAAGACTCGAATGTGTCTAAGTAAATGTTGCATTAACTCTTAAGTGTATGAAATTACGTCCACATTAAATTGCACTGGAAATTGCTGAAAGGGAAATATGGAAAAAACAGTCCGAAGCAACGACGCATAAAATCTCTCCAAATCCCTAAAAAGCCTAAAATTTAAATAGAAATTTATAAAAAAAAGTTTGAAGAAAAAATTAAAAACAATCTTTTTTGTACTAGGGCCAATGATAGAACTGATCTAGAGCACCTAGGAGAGGCCTCTAACCCGTGAGTTTGGCCCACACTAAAAACACTACAGCCCGAACGACTCAGCAGATTTTTTATAATTTAATTTTCGTCATTTTCCGATGTCCATAGCGATTTCCGTTCTAATTTCGCAGAGATATAAGTGAAGAAGTTCCACAAACAACACTTTTTCGACCGTAACTTCGAAAGTTTTCAACTGATTTTGCCCAAATTCAATCCTCTAATCAATTTTTAGATTATCTTTCAGGAAATAAAAAGAATTTGAAAATCGGATAAGATTTACCCGATTTATGTAGAAAAAACATTTTGGGCCCTAGTAGAGATTCAGTTTTAGGGTCCTGGCTCAAAATTAAAAAAACGTTTCTTCAAACAAAAAAAATTTTTATGAAAATCTGAAAAGATTTACTCAAGTTATGTACAAAAAACCAAAAACCACTTAAACAGCCCCAAGCTGCGGTTCAGTTTTACTCGAGTTACCGTGTTGACAGACAGACGGACGGACGGATATTTTTTTGTTGCTGATTCGTCATCCAAGGACCATGATCGGTTACTATTCCTGACACATACTCACTTACTTAACCGGCACTACAACCCATTGATCATAGATTTGTATATTGCGCATTTTGAATTTTGGCTTACTGACTTGGACTTTAAGATTTTCAGAAGGCCGTAATAACTCCGGTTGCTCAGAATTTCGTCCGCGATGTCGTTATTAGTGTTCAGATCCGATCCAAAAGGTATACGAATTGGTTGACCATTTTGAATGTGTGTGTGTCGTTTTTTCGTCATTAACTTTCAACCCAAGGTCGGTACCTTTCCTCTCCGAGGCCATAAACTTGTCTTTAACAACATCCATATTTCGTCCAAGTATGTCCAGGTCGTCTACGAAACCTAGCAACTGACTGGACTTGATGAAAATGGTGCTGCTGCAATCTATGTCCATGATGCGCACAGCTGCTTCAAGGGTCAGGTTAAAAAGCAGCGTCGCGAGAGGATCTCCCTGACGAAAATGTCTGACAGTTCGTTACGGATCCTTACTCGCCTATTAGCTCCGTTCAGTGTTAACTTGGTTAGCGAGATCAGTTTGTTGGGGATTCCAAATTCTTCCATTACTCTCCATAGCTAACTTCTTCTAACATTGTAACACTACTCCTTGCACTTCTCCAAGATCTGTCTGATATTAAAAATCTGGTCCGATGTTGAACGACCTACACGAAAACCACCTTGGTATTCACCTACAGAGTTTTCCATGTATGGAAGAAGGCGCTGGTAAAGAATATTTGCAAATATCTTGGTAAGTAATATTCAGCAGAGCGATTCCTCGAAAATTGCCACACTCCATTTTGTCACCTTTTTTGCATGGGGCAAAGTATGCTGGTCTTCCACTCTTCCGGTAACTCCTCGACATTCCATATACGCGTGATGAGCTCGTGCGTCTCCATGCATAGCGCGTTGCCGCCGTTCTTGAAAAGTTCGCCGGGTAGATTGTCTGTCCGCGCGGCTTTGAAATTTCTAAGCCTCGAAATTTCAGCTTCAACTTCTTGCATCGTTGGTTCTTCTACGTATGGTTGCGCAGTATGAAATGGCAATTCGTTGTTTTCTTCGTTTCGGTTGAGCGGTGTGTTCGGATTAAGCAGTTCTTGGAAGTACTCAGCCTAAATCCAATCCATTCTTGTTGGCTGTAACCATTTTGGGATTCGTGTACTTTCCGATAGAAGTTCCGAGTTTCCTTCCTATTGCCAAACTTTTCAATTTCGATCAAAACATTCCTATCCTGCAGCCGTTTTTTGTTTCGGAACAGTTTTCGAGCGAAAAATTCCTGACACATATTGTGGATATTTCTGGAGGTTCTCAGACGGATCTCGGACGGCAAAAGTTACGTCTGGGGTTTGATTTCAGCGATCATTCATGACAGTACATATTACAGGGACTATGTAGGAATGATGCATTTTCATGGAAGATAGACAGTAAAACGTAATTGGCTACTACAAAGTTTTTGAATCTTTTTCTTTCATCTGGTGATACAATCTCTGATTATTAAAAATGGTCATTGTTTCTACGTGATGAATCATTATTAATAAAATCTGTACATATCTCATATTTACTCTTTATTTTCGGAGGCCGCACGCAATTTTTCTACACATTGCATCTCGTCAACGAGAAATTGTATACGTTGTATGATTATCAAATTGGCGGGTATCATATTTCCGTTTTATATAACAAAATAGAATTACAGCGACCATTTTCATGTTTCAACCCCCAATTTATTATTCCCATGAACCTTGTTCGTATTTTATCGCTGCATACACCTAACCTCATAATGTTGAATGTTGATAGAGTGTATTATTTGGTTCAACTTCAAATATATGTGTATAAATTGGTTATTTTGATGTATAATAATATCAGAATAAGAATGAGTGCAAATGAGGGTTGGAGTACGACACAGCTAAAGCCACCCTCACATGTTGTATTATTTATTGGTAGGACTTTGTACACATCATAATGCTGTTTGGTCTAGGGATTAGTCGATGTATGGTAGAGCTTCGGTGTATTATTATGTGCTTTCGTTTAATATCTGGGATTAGTGTACTATTATGGAAAGTACAATAAATTTTATGGGCTATGTGGTACTTAATGTGATTATTGCCGTTGTGGATGCATTAAATTACTTCGGATGAAGGGTGTTTGTATGTTTTCTGTTTATGTTAATGATATATGCAGAAATAAACGAATATTTACGAAAATATGGCTTACGGCGCTCTTAGCTGTTGATACTTCGTTTTTAATTTTCGGAACAAAAGTTCTTGCACCCTCTCATCTTATTGAATCAGTTTCGAGTGGATTAATTATTGCTGTGATATATTTGTTAGCCTTTGTATGTGCATTACGCATGCCAAACACAAAACGATCCCCTACCCCCATGACGTGTGATGTGAAGTTCGTTTTTCTACGGGGAGAAGCCGCATACTATCTTTTATGTCTCGTCTATTCTTGTGATCAATTTTTTACATTTTTAAAAAACAAAGTTTTCTTAAATTTAATAAATTTAATAAATAATAATAAATTGCGAGATATTGAAGTAATGAAGGGTGAAAGCATGATAAAGTAGTCTACGCGTAGCATGCAAGAAATTTTACGCCATTCAAATAAAAATTAAGAAAGCAACTTTACTTTTATCGTTTTTTTCGTAAAAAATCTCTTAATTTTGATGCAGAAAAAAAACCGAACAATGAAAACTTTTCCGTTCCGAACAATAAACCAAGATAAGACCGGTATAAAGAAGGGCTTTTCCATGTCTCTTTATATATCCCACAAACCCTACAAAAATATTTTCTCAATGTAATTTATAATAGATAATTTTATATACGGTAAGTATTTTCTCTTGAAAAAAATTCTATTAAAAAAGGTTCTAACATCACACATAATGTAACCCTATCACAACAGCTTACATAACGAAAATAAATCGGAAGATATGTTGAACCTTTTCTTTAGCTACACGATAAACAGACTTGGCTCAGTGAAGCAAGTAAAATACAGAGAAAAGTCGAAGAAGTTTTATTACAAAATAAAACTTTAAATTATTACGAGAAAAAGCTCATTGAGGGGGAAAAATTCTTTTTTAATAAGAGTTTCGATTAGTCTTTATTGAAAATACAAATAACGAATATTCGAACCAATATTACGTCACTAATAATTTCTTCGTTCTTTTTTGCAGGTATGTTAAATCAGAACAGAATTCTAATGGTTATGGACTGAATGGTTATGTCCGTGAGTATAAGGTGATGTGTAAGTAAGTCATAACTGAACAGATAAATCTTCGCACTCGGTGAAACTATGCGACATCAGCGAATGTAGTGCTTTAAATTCAGTTATGGCTTACTATTATCAAATGTTCTGTAGTTTATCTTTTGAAGGTAAAGATTGTCATATTGTATGTAACCTCGGCAGGACAGGTCACCTCATTTGTGAAGCAAACACTTTATGCTCCCAAAAAGTTTTATTCTTTGACTATAATGTTCATTTTAAAAAAACATGCGGGTAGGACACGAAGTGATTGCATATTAACGTGCGTACATGACATAGTCTTAACCGCACGGCTCCCATGAGCGCGGAATTGAGGTACGCCCAGTTAACGCGAGTCACCGAAGTGGCTCTTCCTAAAACGGCAGGTCGGTGCCAACCTCCGCGACCTAGGTAAGGCCCGGAATACTATCATCTTCCTACAGAATTCTCGCAAATCTGGTTGCCCAGGAAGGACTAGGGGTTCAGTCGCCCATTTCAAAGCGCAAGCTGTTCTGACGCAGCTCACTATGTCCCACAGCCCCCGCGTTGCAGCGCCACTAGGCACCTCAACCAAGCGCTGGGGTCGGATGCGGCCATCTCGTATGGCACACTATACCCGGGGGCCCCCAGCCACGCGGTACCGAATTTACCCTCGATGAGGGCTTTCGCGGTAAGGCTCTTAACCAGACCACTTCGGTAGGGATGTGCACCCATCCCAGGCACCGCTGAGCCAGCTCAGGAAACCATGGTGTCGCTACCCACCAGTGGACCAACGGGTCGAAGCAAGCAAAGACAGGGGTACGACATTCTATGCATCCATTTTTGTCCTTACGCCTCCAGGTATAAATGTTACTACGCTATTCGTTCTGTTACTTATCTCTTCCGGAATCGCTAATAGCAATTGCTATAGCTAGTTACACAGGGACACTTTTAACTGTATTAGTTGTAATAAGTCCTATACAAGCAGAGGAGTGACAATCGCAAAGCTATAAGTACTTCTTAAGAGACTTAAACAATAGAATAAGTAGAATTTTCTTGAACAATGAGAGTGATTTTCTTCGGTTATTAAGATATTTTCGTGTACTGTTCCAAGCAGGAACTATAATAAGGAACATCATGCGGATGTGCGGAGCCATTTAGCTCCGTACTCACCTCTAGTGGCTCCGCACTGCTCCATTTTTGGCTCCTGACAATATTTTTGATCAAAACCGTAAGATAGTCTCAATTAATTCTTTTTTCAAATTTGCCTGCGGCAGATCCTATTTTAGGACTGGGGCGCTAGCGGGTTAATTCGTACGAATTAACAAATGCTCGGAGCACAAAAAAAAATTACAGAAATAATTTTGGGAACGAACAAGTCAATTTCGCGATCCGGCTCCACACGGAAAAATCTTATGTTAGTTCCTGTTTCCAAGAACTCTGATTTCAAGTTATTACGCGTATGGCGTATATGCACAGAAAGCTGGTCGTCAATGAGCAATAGGTGATTGCAAATAGAGATGAGCGGGTCGACCATTTTTCGAAACCCGAAACCCGAACTGTTTCAAAACCCGACCCGGACCGAACCAGACACTCAAGTTTTTCGAAACTCACAGCCCAAATTACTTCGAAACAAAAATTATTTCAAGGCCCGACGACGTCTGCATTCTTCACGGACCTTAGACTAAAACAAAATTCGTGTAATGTAAGATGATATTGGATGAGTTTTGTAAAATATAAAAAGTCAATAAAGGATCGGGACCCGAATAAAATGATACAACAACCCGACCCGGACCGAACCCGAAACCCGAACTGTTTCCAAACCCGACCCGATTAAAAAAACAATTCGGGTTCGGCTTCGGGTCGGGTTTTTCGAAGTTTCGGGCAACCCGCTCATCTCTAATTGCAAACTCTACTGTGTCAGATGTGGCTAACGCGCTATAATTTCCATTACTATATAATGCATTCGCTCTAAAGTTCGACCGTAATATAATTGCGCCATTAAGAAATACATGGCGCAATTATACTAAGGTCCAATTTTGGAGCGAATGCACCAATATTATCTATTTTTCTTTTTTCGAGTCAAAAACTTCCTGTACAGTATAGCAGTCGTCGATTTTTTCAATCTTACGAAGGACTTACGCCACGGGCTCACCGCAGACGAGTGTCCATACCCATGATCATGTCATATTAATGATTTCATTTACCATTATTGCATTTCGCATACACACTCCAATTCATAAATGAAGTTCCCAAGAGAGTGAAATATTGCGATGACATCAATTGAACTGCATACACACACCCCATTCTACTGAAAAGACATTATATGAATCCGCATTAATTTAACAATGACAAAAACCGATTCTTTAACATCTATTCAAGCAAACGAAAAAGAACTTATATGCTTCGCAATCCAACCGTATTACATCCTCTTCTCACACCGTTTTCACATGAAATCTACAAACATAACATTAAATCTTTTCACACATATAAAACCATTTCAGTCGATTTATCTTACCCCAAAAAGACACAAAATTATATATTTACCTAATGACTCGAATCGGATAACTACTTCATCCCCTGTTGTCCCTGGTAACCGAATGGAGAATTGAATTGAAGCTGCAGGAAAAATAGCATTTTATTTCTTGTCTTTAAACATTTTCGTATATATAGCGAATTTTAGCTGTGTTTACTCTTCGAAAAAAGTCTACAAACAGATTGCACGTAGAACCGTAAATCGATGAGCATATTAATTTTTGATTTTGACGGCATTTGTGTAAAGGTAGGGAGATGCCATGAAAAATACATTTTCGAAAGTCGTTTCGAGCGACGTCGTTTCCAATGAATTGAAATCTCCAATGAAAATTTCAAAACCTTTAACATTTTCTTATTAATTTCATTTTCTCTATAGCAAATATTAAATTGAAAAAATAAACTTTGTATGCCTGTTCATAAGATAATAACTTCAGTGTAAAACCATAGCATCATCGTCTCAACAAAATCTTAAATTATTTTCTATACGAATTTACTTCAATAAAACATAATCTAATATCTAATCATCCCTCAAGAGAAGATAATTAAAACAATAAAACCACCAAAACAAACTTTACTAATTATTATAGCAAAAGTTCGCTTTTGATTTCACAAACAAAATGTTGAGCATAAAGCTGAAGACTGTGTAGTAGGAATCGCTCGTTCTAATTAAATCTATGTGTAAATGCTTGGTTTCGGGGAGTCTAAAGATGTTTAGTTATAATAATCATAATAGCGACGTGTGCATTCAACTTCTACTACAATTTTCGTGTTATTTATATCCTTTACTGCTTCTTGTCTAACGTAACATTTTATGTATAAAACACGAGCACACGGTTAATTCGTCTTGAATACCATATCAGGCTAAATAATAACTTCCATTTGTAACAAATTAACAACCCCTAAAGGCTTTTCACTATGTAAACTATAAATTGTTTGAGTTGTGCTAGAACAAGGGTTGTAATGGAAAAGTGGAAATTCATATTAAGACAGCGGCGACGTATTATATTCGTCGCACACACAAGAACAGACAAGAAAACAGAAAATGTAATTCGGTGAGATGTGAAAACCATTGAGAAAACAAAATTACCTGTTCAAATATAAGTCCATTCTCAACTTCAGTCTCAGTTTCAGCTTATATAGTGCATGGGATTCGGGGGTGTATAATATCGTATGCCATCCGTACGATACAGTGGTATCTTTAGTACAATACCCGACCAATGCATACAGCTATTTCACTTCATTTTCAATATACTTAAGGAAATGGCTTAGGGTAACTAATGTGTTCAACCATAGAGTTGAATTATGTTTTCGAAATCGTCTTGGGGTCTGTTACACTCAAACCCACACGTAAATCAATGTTGGTGTTTTTCTGTGAACCAAAACATATGTGTGTACGTGCAAATGTACGTGCATCGCACCGTATTTATACATATGCGTCTATATTTATGTTTTGATATTCATAGAACATTCCCCTTCAGTGCTAATCTTCTACTTATCGCAATATCATTTGATGTTATTTGAAATGTTTAGTGAAATCGGATAAATGAGGTGTTTCTAAGGTATGTTTGAGAGGTTTAATTATATCGGTGCAGTAGAGTAGTTGCTTCAGTGATTTCCATTTATTCAATTTAATGCATTCAATTGATGATCAATGTACAAAGAAGGCTAACATTTGATGTAAAAATAATGTGGTAGAGAGGCCTGCGACGTATAGGATGTAATGGTGATGTCTTGATGTTGTTTTGATATTACATGGTTGATGAATGAACTGTATCTTACTTTACTTTACTTTTTCCTACTCCTTTGGCCTGCTCTAGCATTCCAATCCAACGCTGCCTGCCCTTTGCCGTATTGTCGATTTCTTATTCCGAGATCATGTTCAACGCCATCAATCCATCTAATTTTTGGACGACCAGCTCCTCTTCGCCCTTCTGGATCGTTATGGAATAATTTTGAGGGGGCTCTGTTTTCATCCATACGTGCTAAATGCCCCGCTCACCTCAACCTTTGGACTTTCACCACTATATCCTGGTCGCCAAAATAACGCTCCAATTCAACGTTATATGAATGAATGAATGAATTGTACCAATGATGTAAAACAGCATTGATGTAATGTTGATGTTTTCGTGATGTTTGAAATATATCACTTTTGACTTATACAATTCTACATCATTAGTGGGCCATTCCACGAAAACTCCATTCCCACGCTCGAAATGCTCAGTTGTTACGAAAAAATATTCATAGAAAATGGTGCATCAGACGTATTGATCCCTTAGCTAGAGATTAGTAACTTTTCTATTGCTTTCATTTTGTAACTACTGAGAATTTCAAGCGTGGGAACGAAGCGGACCGTGGAATTGCCCTAGTGCATCAGAAAAACACTCACTCATTTGTCACTCACTTGTACATCAATTTTTCAGTGTTAGTAATATTTTGTATACATGTGTGATGTATCATGTTGAGGTTGTAGGTCGGTAGTTGACCTCTAAAAATATTTGACATGCTGTAGAGAACGCTGAATTGATCGTTTTAGGCAGAGATAGAGAAGATTTTCAAATGGTTCGACAGAAAAGTAAATGAAAAAGTCCTCTATCCTGAAAGTGGCCAATGGGCGGACCTACTTCACGCAAGCCATGCAAACTGTAATAATGCCTCAGAATATGTATTCAACATAATAATGTTGTTTGTTTGTTTTATGCATTGTCTTTTTCAAACATTTAAAAATAAAATATACTTTTCCATGGAACTAAAATTCAGATAAAATCTTATGAATAATGTATTATGTAAACTTTTGTAAGATTAAGAATATATAAAGCGCAAATAAAACGCGTATTTTAACGACAAAAAGAGTTACGGAATGCAATTCAGTTGACTTAAGCTAAAAGCTAGATGTCTTAACAAGAAAAGCACGTACATCCGAACTTCGCGTCGCGAGAAATATAATTTTTCTTTTGCAGACACATAATTGCACTCACGTCACCAATGTTCCCATTCAGATTGAAATTCATTGACACGACGGGAAATGTACATAAATGATCGCAAGTGTTCCTTCATATTAAATTGTACGTTCTGACTCCCAATTATACGTTAATACGTTACGCATATAGCGAATATCTCCCAAAAACCAGCAAAACACCGAAAAGAATTTTCGCAATTCAAAATTTCCCACAAAATACAACGTTCACCTAGGTCGTCTAGCTGATGATAAGAATAAGAACTTAATGCTTGAGCTTGACTGGTGTGCTGATAAGTTTACAAAAACATACTCTACCGTCAACCATATTAACTCCAATTCGGTTTATTTTGTCATTCTCTCAGTTTGTATTTACACAGTTGAATGAATAAAAATTTAATTGTTTTTGGTTGTTTGCCAGAAGAAACTATAAACACACCATCATCATTAAATTGGCGTCGTCGTTTTTTTTTTTATTTGTATGCATGGAGCAGAAATCATATTGCGGCTTTTTTATTCATAAATATTTTCGTGACATCAAACGAATTGTTTCTATTTTTCTTTGCAATTAATTTGCTGTTAATTATAGCATACATTTTTTAATTTATGGATATGTGACGAATGAATTTAAATTATTTGTAGTACATAAAAAATGTTATTTATGGGTTGTAAATTGTACCGACGATAAACATCACGAAAAGAAATTATTGACTCGGTTTTGTGTGTACATTCGATAATAATTAATGATAGATTATTTGTAAGTGACAGGAAATAAGACATCGAGTATAAATTACACATAAGAGATTTACAATTTAATAAACGTAAGCAAGCGAATTCGTAGATAACTGGGAACATGACAGGGAAATACATCACTCATTTTTGGATTAAACTTTGAGTTGTTGTTTTGTTGGTGTCTTAAACAGCTCATAAAAACCTTTAACAAGACATAAAATCGAAGAGAACGTATCAATATTCTTAGGGGTGTACAATATTCTCACGTTACGAATAGTTACTGCATTTCTACAAGCGTCAAGTATAATATACTTTATGCAAGTAAAAAATCCCACGATTAAGCAAAAACTAATGATAGTTCGTCGTTTCACCTCTTATGCTTTTAGAAGAAACGATCTTATCGTCTTCCCGAGTATGCTCTTGTGAAGCCGTAGCATTGACAATCCTCGACGTTGGGCTTCACAAGAGCATAATATTTATTATCAGTCTGTTCAGTGAAATAGGCACATTCAATTGTATGTTTATACACGCATATAACCTACAAATATACATATACATATACATGCCTATAATACATGTCATTGCAATTTGTGTGTATTTTAATTAAAAACTGCCAACCCTGAAGTTAAAAATGTAAAGGTTTTCATTTATTTACATTTTAGTATTTTATTTTACTATCAAATATAAAAAGCAGACAACAAACAAGGTAATAAAATTTGCATATCGATGATTGAATTTATGTTTTTAAAACAGGGAAAAAATCAAGCGGCTAAAAAAACATTTTAAGTGACTGTATTTATACACGATGTGAATAAATATTTTGTTGAATAATTGATATAATGCTTTATGTATAGGAAAAAAAAATATCAACAGCACAATGACAATCAACGAAACAAATATATTTTGTAGACAATTTGGTTGGACGATTTGTTAATGGCTTTAAACGAGCTAATCAGCGTATACATTTTAAATGTCACAGCAAAATTGAATTGTTTTTGTTTTATTTTTGATGAAAGTCTCGCAAAGTTGCATTTTAGTTATAACAGAAAAAAATATGAATGAAATTCTCAAATCGTATTGAGATCTGATTTTAAATTTAAATGATTGCTGAAACCTTGAGTCTCCTTGTCTCTTCAGTTTCTTGATTTACCAATTCGTTAGATTCGTGGGTATTGGATATGAAGGCTTAATCTTGTAATTGTAGGAACAGGGAAAGATTCGCTTTTAATGAGATATTCACCAAACCACTTTAGCCGTCTGTAGTTTAGGAGCTAAGGAGCCATTCATAAATTACGCAATGCAAGAGGGTGGGTGGGGGGGGGGGGCATGAGGCAAGTGTTACGGCTGAAACAAAAAAAATGGGTCAAATGGGAGTCTGAAAAATGCCAATTTTAACGTTAAGTAATTTATGAACGGCACTTATTCCAGGTTTTTCATATAAAACTTCCCAAGCTCTATCCCGAGTCAAAATTCGGTTAATATAGGTCCGTAGAAATGGTCAAAAAAATGGCCTAAGTGGGTTTTTTCAGAAGGTGTAATGATACAGCGAAAATGCTCAGACGGAAAATATTTGCTGAAAATTACATTAATTAGTCTGTTGAAGGTGATTAGAGAGCGGAGAACGGATGAAACGGATCCACTCGTTTGTAGGTAGTGATCTTTGCAAATAAGGGGCTGTTCACATAATACGCCACGATATTTTTTCGATTTTTTGACGCCTTGACGCACAAGAAACATAAATATTGCGAAAAATGATTTACTTTTTCACTTCAATCTTACATTTTCCTGGACACCACCCATATAATCATCCATTATCGTAACTGACACTTTTCTTTCCATCGATATTTCTTGTAAGAATATTTTATTTATCTGATATTGATCTTGACGTTTGCTTTCCATGTCGATCAATTTCATCGACGTCTGAGATGCCAATCGTACCAATCAAACAAAAACATCTGTGTTACTTACAATGATAATTCAAAAATTCATTGAAAAGCGCTAGTTTTTTACGACATGACGCACAGTGGATAAAACGGCTATCTCAGTGTTCATAAATCTAGTACTGCTGAAACAATTTTGATATAATTTCTAAAATTTACTCTATAGTAATGACAGATTACTGGAAAAGTATAAAATAAATTTGACATTTTGAAAATTCAAGAATCCCACTCCTGTTTTGACGAATTTCTCTATATATTGAACGTCAAACTGTAAGAATTCAAAAATGTAAAAAATCATAATTTCAATTCTTAATGCTTTTTTCTGCTCTTTAACTCATGAAGATACCTCATTACTTACACAATCAAAGTGACAACAACGTTAGAAATAGGTGGGAAAGGTGATTTAGTACAATTTTATGGTCATTTTATATCATTTTTGGCGTCCAATAATAGAGAAGTTCGTCAAAACCGGAGTGGGATTCTTGAATTTTTAAAATGTCAAAATTTTTTCATACTTTTCCAGTAATCTGTCATTACTATAGAGTAAGTACAGCAAAATTATAGAACTTATGTCAAAATTGTTTCAGCAGTACTAGATTTATGAACACGAAGATAGCCATTTTACTCACTATGTGACGTCATTACTTGTTGTTACACCCTCCTCCTCTTTTTACAATCACATTTTTAGAGACCCCTCTCCTCCCAGCAGCATGACGTACTATGCGAACAGCCCCTAAGCGTGGAGAAGGGCATAAAGGGAAATTATTTACGCCTAGGAAACAGTGGCAATTTAACTTTGTAGAAACAACTGTAGAACACTTTCGCTCACGGAAGGTTGGTGTTAAAGAACTAGAAATCAGTATTCCATCCCCCACTTTGGGCTTTTTTTACCACTGCCTTGGGCAATGTTGTACTGATTCGGTGTACACCAAAATATTCATGAAACTAAAACGTAAGCTTCGTATAAGAATGATGCAACAAATCGACCAAAATCCAATTTTTAATTAGGAAAATTTATTCAAATATACGAACAAACTTTACTGAAGTCATCAAACAACGCTATGTAGTGGCCAACACATGTGGCAATTTGTGTTATATAATACGTGCTCTATGTAACGTTTTATCTCCAAAAACTCGCTCACAAATCGATTATTTATAGACGGTAAAGATGCGAGGAAAATCCAGAAAATAAAATGAATAAAAAAAAGACCTTAACCACTTGGAACAGCATATGGACTGATTTTTTGTTATTTTTTCCTCCCCATTGCATGCTAAATTGTATAAATCCCCAAATACTTTAAATTCAATCACCATCATCACAGCAGAACAGCTTTACAAATTGTTATAATTCTTCTGTTTTTTTCTCGCATATAAAACCTAACGTGTTATTTCTACATATAAAATGTAGAAATTGCCACCTCGTATTCGTCATTGCCGAAGCGTGCAAATGTTCCCGAATTCTTTTTTATCATCCAATTTATAGTTTCTTCCAGCCACCCCATATAACCCATAATTTGCTCATTTTGCTTCTCCATCATGTACACACAAAATGTATAAAATCCAACAGAAAATTTATTCAAATCACATGATCCTATATCGAATCATCAATATGCTAGTGTCGAACATCCTATCAATATTCAACGAGTTGAATTTGAATGTGCTGATCGAATATGGATAGACATACGTGATGGTTTTGAATAAAAAAAACTTTTATAATAAAACATCGCAAAAGAATAGAAGAAAAATCAAATAAAGGAAAAGGAATGAGTTTGAACTTGGTCGTTGTACTTGTTATAAAATGTTAAATTGTCATTTTGTATTTCTTGCAGTGCATACTGACGAGTTCAAAATGTATTCTTTTTTTACGCTTCTACGATGGTAAAACGATTCCCATTAAATATTCATAGCATGAACTTAGTCGGCCAACAAAAGTAAAAAAAATGGAGAGACATTGAGGACAAAATGTGCTCGATAAATGTCAATTATCATTCCAAACTTAGCTGTATGCAATTGAAGTCGCACTTCGCAAATTGAGATTGAGCCAATCGCTTTATATATTTTTGTGAACGCTCAGCATATAAGCAAACATACAATAGTTGAAATAACAAAACTGAAGTTCTTCTCGACTCGTCTGTGTGGGCTACATCCGATGCGACGTTCCAATCATCAGCTCTTAGAGAATTTTAAATTTGTTTGTCGCATTTACATCAGTTGTTTCGTCTTCGTTTTTGTTTTGTTTTTGCAACCAGCTGACAAATTGAAATGCTCTATATTCGCAAGCATTTTGCCCAACACGCTCTTATTGAGATAATGACCCAATGCTTATAATTTTATTTAGACTCACATACTCCAACACCGGACATGCACTAGACAGGAACAGGGCTTTCTTAACTCAAATGTTCAGAATTGATTACCGTGCTTAGCATCGAATTATCTTACGTTTAATCCGAAAAAATAATGCAGAAAAATATTGGGCTTTCAAACCTTTTGAAAGCTTTACACTCCTGATCTATCGCCTTTCTAATCAAGCTTACAAGTGGAAATCAATTTAAATATTGCATTGCTGTTTCGACACCATTATTACGACATGACTGTTAACGTTCAACACCAAACATTGTTTTAATCATGTGTAATTCATATTTCATCGTCATGTAACAAAAGTCTATATTTATAAAATACAATAAAATTCAGTCAATCAACACGTTCCCCAATAATGATGCTGTTTTCAACTAATAAAGAGATTAAAAAACATTAAAACTGTTTTCGCTAAGTCATTGATTTTTATTTTCGCTAAGTCATTGACTTGGATTTCGAGTGAAACAAACGAGAGACAAAATAGCTATTAGGCTAAAGATTTTGATTTCTTACAAGTGTGAATATTGCTGTACAACCGAAGACGAGAGTAGAGATATGCGGGGTATTCCATCGGTAACCCATACATTGTCGTTACCATGTCACCTGGGGAACCAATGTGTTTTGTTTCATGATAATATAAACCACATTGAAAGAGCGAATGGGATGAAATTCATGACGGTACCGATGGAATTAGCCGCGAATCAAATGGTTGCCTTTTTTCAACAACGGTACCTTTTACCGAAACAAACGATTTGCCAAACAACGAATTTCACTAAAATCTTTGTATATGCTGGCGAAGCCTCACTCACTAAGGAAATTGGAAAACTTGTGAAAAATGTTAGAATATCTCAGATCTTCATAGGAATTAGAAGTTATTAATTAAGCAATTAATTCAAAAATTGGCCCCTAGCGACAACCTGAAATTGTAACTACTCTTTATGACTTATTTAGTTTTTTGTTTCATTTTTTATTAATTTCCCAGCGTTAAATTGTTGCTCTAAAGCCCTGATACGATTCGAAAGTAGATTTTTTTGTTATTAAAATCAAATTTCAACCAATACTACGATAATATCAGCGCAGTAATTACAGTGCCTGGACCCATTAATTAAAAAAAATCGAAATAAATATCACAATTTTTAAAGGCATGTTCGACATAACCGACATAACATAAAGCATTCGAAAATGATTAATCTGTAAAAAAAATATAATCTACATAAAAACTCGATTCAATTACATTTTAATTTAAAAATCGATACGTTTAAGCAGCAGAGCTTCTTTTGAAATAAAAATGTAAGAAAAAAAAGTTATCGATGCTTACCGTGTGGTAAAACGGTTATATTGTGTATGTATAGCATGGCATGGCCTCTGCACGATGTTGCTAAAGCTGAGGACAGACTATCAATTACTCTCATCGTATTTGTATTATAAGTTACTTCAGAATGCAGCGATGGAATCGTTTTGTGTGTTGTCTGTACAGAAACTTGAACCATTCCAAAACTACATGGTATGTACAACAGTAACAGCACATTGACGTCTTATTTTGCTCTATTTTCTTCAATTTTAAAGCTTGGAAAATGACTAATGGCATCTTTTATCGCATTTTCGTATAGAACTCGTATAGAATTGTCCGTTAAGGGCAAACTCGTTTGCCCGAAATTCAAGTATTTAGTGATGAAGTGTGTAAGCTGACAAGCACACTATTTTCTGTTATTATTATTATTATTTCGTATGGTCTACATTTCAGTTTTTAGATTTCATTCTACAGTTCATTACACTTAACATTTTTATCCTATTTGAACATTACACATCTAGTAGTCTTAGCTCTTATTCTAGGCATACCGTAAAATGGGGTGACTAGGCACGCAGGGGTGATTTGGAACGAAAAGGCGGAGAGTCCGTCGTTCATATTTTACACTCTCGCAAAGTAATCTACTATATTCAGAAAATATTTCAACTGGGACTATGTTCATTTCTTTCGTCAGGTTGACAACATTTTCAGATTGTCAACACTCTTGCCATGACTTTTCGTCATGTCTTTGTTTAATGTTGAAGTATCAAAATAAATTACCGTGCCAAACTTTGCTAACAGAGCATAGAAATTTTACAACAAGTTGATCGGGGACCTTTTTTTCGTTTATTTATTAGTTTATGAACGCCTTATATCAAAAAATTACATGAGGTAAGTTGATATTATTAAAATTAAAACATACAAAAATAGATCCGCTGTCACAAATATTTCTTTTTCGGGGTGATTAAAAACAAAAGAAATAATGCCGCGAGTCTATAAAAGAAAACTGGAGAAAAGTTTACAAAAAAAAAGCACATCAGCTATACTTCAGGCAGCCATATCTGACGATGAGAGAGGGATGACATGTAGAAAAGCAGCACCCCTTCCATAATTTTTCGTCACAAAAAAAAATACGTAAAGAAAATCGGTGGTCAGGCCGTTTTTATTGAAGTTGAGGAGTCGGAAATCTTGCTGCGGCTTGTTCACTGTAGTGAATGGGGTTATTATTAAAAAAATTAACGTTTTTTAGGATCAAAGTTTTTTCAATTTTTCAATTTCGAAGAAAAGACGAATATTACATCCCAAAATTTAGTAGGAATCACAAATGCACCCACGAACTCATGTTTTTAAAGAAGCCAATTAGCAAAAAAGTGAAAAATATATTCTTATTGTGATTTATGAAGATCAAAAGTGTGCCTATTCACCCCATTTTACGGTATGTTGTCGTGCAGTTTCCATGTAATGGGCCGGTAGGAAGGTTATGATACCAACAATTCGGCCGCCAGGTGATGACATTTTTTTCGGACGATGATCTTGGCGTTGTGAACCACAGTGTTCGCTTGCTGGGCTGTCATCATTCATAGTTCTTATTCTGCCATTGGCTCCATCCTTGATGTAGCATCAGAACTGCCGTAGTTTGCATAAGAAACTTAGTGCGAAAGAGAAAAAAGAAAATCTATTCAAAAGTCCACACAAAGTTTTTTGTCTCTTTCGCACTAAGTTTCTATGCAAATTAGGGCAGAGAAGTGAGGAAAGAATGCCAACCACGTTTCTCTGTCCTTTGTTCTTTTTACGTGTAACCAGCGCTTGCCAACATATGAGTGACGTCATATGTAATGAGTACAATTTTTTCGCTACGCGCATCGAACACCGTAACTACCCAATTTATGAAGCTTGGGTCAACTTAGGGACGTTGTATAGTCAACAATTCTCTTGTTCCGGGGCTTGAACCCGGGCCTTCTTGGTGATAGTCCAGTGCGTTCACCACTGGACTACCCTGTATTTTCTGTCATGAAATATATACTTTGACATAAACCGAGACATAAGCCAACTTCGCATTAATGGCGTGTGTAGCTAACTCTTCATTTCCTTATCAATTGATATTGCACATAAAGTATCCGCCGCCGTGGCTTTTGAAATACCAAGCACTACGAAATAATCCAACACATACACAAACAGAAATACTTTGTGTATCGTTCAACTATTGACGCCAACGGCTTGTGTTAATACATAACTACTTTCGTGACACTATACATAAGCTGTCAAACTAATAATATTGCTTACTAGCCAGGCGTCGATAGAGACTACAGAATTCTTTTCAGTTATTTGTTCTGATGCCTTTTTTTCGAAAACTTTTTTTACTGGAATTTCTGCAATTACTTGAACTTCTCCAATTTACCACTTAAGTTTGAAAGTTTGCTATCAAGTCCTTTCCTATCAGATATTTCCGAATCGGCCATCGCCACCGAATCAAAATTTCTTTCAGCAGATCATCCCCGAATTTCAATCAACTGCTGGGCGCAGTTTAAAAAGTTCGAAACATTAAGTTTCCCTGTCTTGATATTGTATTTTGAGACTTATGTATACGAAATCCACTGTCATATTCACTTAGGTCTGTCACAATACTAGATTACTCTTACATTAGTCTGGAAATGCCACCATAGATATTTTTGGAAAACAAAGGCGCGAAATACCATTAACCGAATATCTTCTATCTATCCCTTCGAGTTGGGTTTTAATGAATTTTGTGATTACAGTCTCTCTGTCTTCAGCTTAGTTATTCCACAGAGTGTTGACTAAAATCTGTCCGCATTAACATAAAGCTATTTAATAAACGCTACCCACTATCCCTATCTTAAGCCTGTATTAATTAATTATAAAAACATTACTCCAAGTATTTTCAACACCGAAAGTAAATATCTTGACGAAATCTCTTTGAAACGTAAATGTTATAACACATAATTCAATCGATTCATTTAATTGCAAAAGTACATAGTTTTTTGTGTATAAATCCTTCGCTGCCGCTGTTCATTGATTTATTCGATTTCAACCATTTTTTTTTTGCTACGAAAATTAATTTTCTTTCAATATCACTGTAACCGTACATTAACGTTTATATTTTATTTTACGTTTCTACTTTTCGGCATTGACATGGTAATTGTATTGAATTACTGACGTTGTAATAAACAATATCGTCTAAATGTCTGTTACACTCAATATTGATTGCATATTTCGCTTTTCAAATTGGAGAAATATGCATAGTATGTTGAGGTGCGGCTTGAAAACCATGTTGCATCGAATTTTGATACAAAGACTAATTTATGGTACCCGATCGTTGTTTCTGCATTTCATGAGAATGTAACACATAGTCATGTTATATTATCATTAAATCGTAAAAAGAAGATAAAGACGAAGTGAATCGGATTATTTGACGATAGCAATACCTGGTTGTGACACCAAACTTCCATCAATTTGTGTGCATAAGATTCTTTCGTCATAAAGTCGTAGATTTAATTTACCAGAATATAGTGTACATTTTTTACAATTTATTAATAGCAAATAACAGCACACCCGAAGTCACACCAAAACACGCTAATGTTCGCACAAGGTGAAATACAAAAACGACCGTTTGTGTGCACCTCAAACCAAACCTCACTTCCCAAATGAAAGGAGTACTCTACCTTTGAACTACACATTCACATGCAAATAAAATTACCCTTGTTAATGAAGAAGGTGTAGTTATATAGAACGCGATGCGAGGTGTAAGGTGCCGGATTAACAACTACACCTTGATTTCGCACGCACAGCACATTCCTTAAACAACTGCAATTTTTGGTTGTTTTTAATCTAAAAATGTATACCACATTTTATTTTAACCACCCATAAAATTTAAATAGCTGAACACGGACATTCCGCGAAATAAAATACTCCGCAGCACCATTTTGAATTGTGAGTAAATAATTTGCTCACATTTCTTCTTATCGTAAACAAATTCTGTAACCTATAAGCGACACCAACATAGACACACTAACATACACACATGCAGCTTTATTTCGTTGGTCTTTCTTTCGTAAGGTAGTTTCAAGAGCGTAATAATTTCTCTCTCAAATCCACACATTCTTTCATTTGCCCTCCACTGATAAGTAAAATACTCATGAAGAATGTATGACATTTTAACGTTGCCCTCCACGTCTAAGTACGTACTTTACTCTCTGAAACTGCCGTATACAACAACCGCCCGCATGTTTGTTTAAGTCGTCTCGCCAGGCAAGCTAGAGGACTCAGTTTTGACTTCCGCGTGTTAATAAAATAGAAAAACTATGAAATGCAGCAAATGTTTCAGTTCAGCATAGTGGCTTGTTATCCATTTGTTTACCAACGAGTAGAGGTGTGTAGGATTCACCAAAATGTTAAAATTTACGACCATTTACTGAGTGCGGTAAATTTCGTTAAGATATCAAAGATCTTTTCGTATTCCAAATCTTACTTTGTTTCTCATAATCGAATAAATTAAGTAGATCTTTTCAATTTGTTTAATTGCATGTTTGTCTTAATTTTCATTCATCATGGCCGTTATCTTTTATTTTATTTAAGATTAAAATCTGTTGCGTTTATTAGCTCGTTTACACTGAAAACCTGATAAATGGACTCTCTGATGTTATTTATTTTAGGTGTTGTTCTTTAAGTTGTCTTGTGATACATCCTCTTAGAAATTAAAAAGAAAATGTTTTTCTTTTAACACACTTAAATGTGATGTGTATATGCTATTCTGTTTGTTTTCCTGCTGAGTGAAGTGTGGATGTTTTTTTTTTGTGTGTTTCATCTTTCAAGTAAAAAAACGTGTAGGCGTAAAACATTCAAAAGCATAATATGAGTTTAGGAAGGCTATTACGATTATATTGTGACAACAAATGGTTTTAAGAAGTATGCTATGAGGTCGGTGTGAGTGATTTGTTTGTATAATTTTCTTGATATGTTGAAGAAAGTATGATTGATTGTTTGATTCATTCATTTTTAATAATGTTTTCAGATTAAGTTGTGATTTCAAGTTTGACTGACTTTTTATTTATTTGTTTCAGGTATGTGCTTCGAAATTTGAATTTGAAATCGTTCAATCGGTAAGCTTTGAAGGCACATTGCTAAGTATAAATAAACTTATCAACTTGTTCGACGTGTATGGCAAAATAATAAAGGGCAAAATACTAAATTTGATGTATATTTGATATATTTTCGTCGTATTTTCGATATATTTCTGATGTATTTTTGATGTATGAGTGTTGCAAAGATTGTATTGTGATGTGTTTTTGTTGTCGTATACATCCACATAACTTGTACAACACCAATACATCACCAATGCAGCATCGCAATACAATAATACATCACTAGTACATCACTAATACATCACCAGTACATCGATACATTATAAATTTGTACTTGTTATGTATTACTTATGTACTGGTGTTGTACAGGTGATATATTACTGATGTGTATTTGGTGGTAAAATTTTTTACATCACTCATGCAATTCATGCATGATGAAAACACCAAACATACGACTCCAAAATAACAAGGACACATCACATATACAACCTTTACAACAATCATACATCAAAAATACATCACAAATATATCAAAAATACATCGAATATACATCAAATTTAGTATTTTGCCCTTAATTAGAGAGTTTGGGCAAAGCGACTTATAGCCAAATTTATAGCATATACATGTAGCTATAAGTAATATGTTATATGTTTACGTTATAAGTTATAAGTTTACGTTACGAGCTATGAGTTATAATTTATAAATTATAAGTTACAAGTTTACAGTACAAGCTATAAGTTTATAGTCCAGATCAGTATTGTAACAGATCCACATCAGTGCTGATCAGTTTTAAAACTGATCCATATCAGTGCTGATTAGTTTTAAAACTGATCCGGATCAGTACTGATCAGTTTTAAAATTGACCCGTATGAATATTTATTAATTTTTAAAACTGATCCGTGTAAGTGCTGATCAGTTTTAAAACTAATCCGGATCAGTACTGATCAGTTGTAAAACTGATGCGGATCAGTACTGACCAGTTTCAGACTACTAATCCAAATCAGTTTTGAAAATAATCAGTTCTGACTAGTCTGAATCACTTACAATACTGATCTGCTCTATAAACTTATAATGTTAACTTATAACGTAAACTAGTAACTTAAATCGTAAAAATATAACTCAAAACAAATAGCTATATGTATATGTTACAAATTTGGCTATAAGTTGCTTTGCCCAAACTCTCTATTATTCTGCCATACACTCCTTGTTCGGCTTCATTGAGAGATCAATTGCCAGGAGCTGTACCGAGCTTCTATCACTGCTAGCTTATAGGTAGTCACATTATTTAATGTCCCAATATCACGTTTTCGATCTCGTAACTCCATTTTGAATGATTATACATTACAAGAGCGTTTAGTGCAATATTGACACCTGTCAAAGTATACTTGAAGTTCATGCAGTAGACTGGTCCTTTGTCTAGTGCATGAACTCCTTATGTCATCGTGTAGAACATTTTCATGGAGAAAAATTGCGGCAAACAAATATCTGCATTTCAAGCTGGGCAGTCTGGTGCCAAAAAAGTTTCCCTGAAATACGTACAAGCTTCGCACATGATTTTTTGAGAGGAAGGTTTTGTAAAAGTTTTACAAATTTAAGATGTAAGGGCGCAGGCGCATACACAACACTTTTAGCTTTCAATAGATGCGAGATAGATTGAAGAAGTCCGCAGAATTGAACAGATACTTAAGAAACTGTGTATCTGTATCATTTTTTATTTACTCGTCCCGCAATTTTTTATGAGCTTTTGCTCAAATAGATTCTTCTTACAGATCCTTTCGTCTCAGTGGTAACTTGCATCCAAACCTAGTGCCATCTATGACGTACTAGGTGGGGAAACTAGTAGGGCCTAGAATACCAGTTCGCATCATCAATGTGTTTAACCGGAAGGCATTTTTTGGACCACATAGTTAACGTGAATTCCAAACCGCGCCTAAAGTCAGACTCAGATATCAGAATTTATCGAATACGAGTGACATCATATTTGTCATTCTTCTGTGTACGATTCGTTGCGGCACCAAATGCACAACTACCCAAATTATGAAGCCTGGGTGTGCCTAGGAACGTTACTTTCATGCTAAACATTGAAGAAAAATACTATACAGAATTTGTCCCCATCAGGATTGAAGCCGGACATTCTTGGTATCTATGTATTCCGTATCCTTATTTCTATCAATTTCGTGTATTTACGCGTATTCGTATGTAAAAAGCTGTTGTTTTCTAAAACCAAGACATTGGTTTCAATTCCAATTAATAATTTCAACTCCTACGAAATCTGTGCAAGTCATATTACTGCGTACTTTTCATTTTTTTCTGTCCTCCGGCCACCATGTTCAAATATCAGATACATCTTGTTAATTTTTGACACATCAATGTATGTGATTTAGTTTAACGCTAGTAACTAATTTTAGATTAAAATTCAATAAAAAAAGTCTTCACGTAAACCAAGTTTTAAAATTACACGAGCTAATTTTAATTTATTTATTTTTGTTAAAACATGTGTTCAGAAAGCATTTCAGAAATTAGTGGAGACAATATACAGCTCATTTATAATTTGTACATTCTTGTAACCAGTTGTGGTATAATTGGATTCCTTTCAGGATGATAAAATATGATTTATGTTGATCGTGTTGACGTTTTTCTCAGATTTTATTCAATTTTCTATGCGAACAGCGTGTGGGTTTCGTAAAAGCATGATTTTCCTTTATGATAATCGTTCAGCTTCAACTAAAAATATGTAAGTGACGGGAATGCAGTAATTCGAAATTTAGAATGTCATTTGGATTCGTTGCATATTGATTATAGTGACACATAGCGATATTCATGTCGTTGTCAAGATTTGTCGTTGAGGCGAAAAGTGATTTTTAATTTAGTGAAAAGAAAAAAATAGGCGATGCGCTGGCCTTTCATTTAAAGTTCAACGAGACGGAATTAAGTAGCTCAACAGAAAGGCCAACGAAATTTAGAGAGTTTCATAAAGAAAAACTGTGTTTTTGTTTGCTGCTAAAGGTTCCTAAATCGGATGCAGAAAAATACGCTGAAGGCGCTGAAAATTTTTTTTTTTAATTTTTATTCCGACTTACAAAGATAAGGCTGCCAAAGAGGATATTGAATGCAAAGTTTCCACGTGTTAGGCCTAGGGGCAAACCATGAAGAACATTTATAGATTCAATTAATTCAGATTTAGAATGAATAGAACGTTCATAGGGGGCTATCCACAAAGTACGTACACAAAAAATGAATATTTTTAAAACCTCCTCCCTCCTCGTATGCAAAAATGTATGTCATATCCCCCTCCCCCCTAAGGATGACAGGCTCATCAGAGGCTTTGGTGCTGTAGTCTACTCAAACTAACTCGGGGACTTTCATTGTGCGAACAAACCATGTCCTTGGCGAGTAATAGAAGGGCAAAGGAACAAAGAGGCCATAAAGTTTGATGATGATGATGATTTGCAAGATATCTCTCGTATGAACCTATGTAGATGCGACATTCGAATATGGAATGGTGTGACGAATAGTGCACCCTCAGATCAGCCTAGAAGAACCTTGATTTTTTGATCAAGTCAAGTAAACTATTTTCATATGTAAAATGTTAATGAATAACGTTCAACAAATAAAAACAATTTTGGCATTAAATACCCAAATTTTCCACTAGGCCAAACATCCACATTATTAGAAAATTCGAATTCTATACCCGAAAGGTAATTGTTTGAACATCAAAAGAACATAGAAGCCACTTTTACTACTTTTACTACTACTTTTACTACTTTTACTGAATTTTACTGAAAAACGTTTACCAAGCATGGAGCATTCAATACGTTTGATTTTCATTTAATTTCCAATCAATTTTCACCTTAGGACTTGTTTACATTTCTTCGATCTGAAATATCAACCAACAATAAACGGACTTCTAATTTTCCATTTTATTGATAGGATAGGTCTGTGAGTATATTATGTGTTAAATTAGTCACAGCCAGTCGAATATGAATTGTTATGAAGTAGTGGATACCTACTGTTCAAGCATTTAACACTTGATCAATAGAACCTACAATGGCCAACAACTAAGGAATAAAGAGTTATGTGTAGTCTGCGCTACCATGGTTCTTTTTGAATGTGCCATACGTAATGTATGTACATACCACATTGATTTGCAGTTCTAATGAAACGAAAATGCCCATTTACTTTAACAATCCTACTATACGATTTCACGTCTACGATACTCTGTCACTTATATTTTAGGCGCCTGGGGACAACACTTCCTGGAGTCCGTTTTCCAACCGGCGAGAAGTCGGGCGTTTTCTCACCGGTTCTAACTCACGTGAGATGAATTTGACGTGAGCAGAAAAATGGGAGATAATAGTGAAATAAACTTCTCGGTTGTTGAAAATTGGACGCCTATTGTCATTTCTTATGCAAAAAATATTATGGTTTTTCATAGATTTGAGAAAATACTTTCCGGGTCGACCATTTTTCGAAACCCGACCCGGACCGAACCCGACCCGATTAAAATTTTCAAATACCATGAACCCGAAAAAAAAAATTCGGGTTCGGGTTCGGGTCGGATTTTTCGAAGTTTCGGGCAACCCGCTCATCTCTATTTCACATAATTTATTCAGTCAGCGAACTTCACACGCAAAATTACTGATGACTCGAAAAAAAAAAAATTGCGTCTTGCGAAAAATCTGTATTTCTTAGTAGACTATAACGCCGCCGATTTTCATCCGCCGATCAAGCCGCCGCCGGCCCTTTTTGGTCCAGCCGAGTCGCCACCGACAAAGTGATGAAAAGAAATTATTATATGGCCACTCTAAAATTCGACAGCAAATAATAGCGACACGTAAAAACTCATGGCGCATTTTTTCGCAGTCGAATTTTAGAGTGAAGCCGCAATAGCAACAAAAAGTGTTTTAAAATCATTTTTTCAACCCTTAGCATTGTGAAACAATCTGCGCAATGTATGTGTTGTGCAAACTCATCCTTTACACACTTTATGTCAGGCAAGTTCTGTGCAATTGATAATTGATATCTCATTGTAATCGGATAACTTTCAATACGTGTAGCAAATATCATTTTCTCTATTGGTGAGAACATCATAAGCTACCATGTTTCGACGAGGTGCTTTTGGATAATTCAAGATTTAAATCGAATTATTTCATCTAAAAGTACCTTGGCCAGAAATTTCCTAGTTCGAATTTAATCCAATTCTTTACATTTAGTTCTCCATAATAGCATTACTATTCTGCCTTAACCCATGAAGGGTTGTTCTGCTTTTTGAGATCCTTTCATTACCGAAAAGTTTTTACTGTGCCAGTGGTAAGCTGTGCGAAAAACCCAGTGCGACCTATGAGATGTACTAGGAGCGCAACTGGTAGGAGTAGAATATCGGCATCTCCTAATAATTGCTTTCGCCGGTAAGCCATACGATGGCGCTGCACTCAACTTCACATAACTTGAACCGATTCAATCAGCTTTATTTTGTCAATCGGGACAAATCCGTCTGCGGTTGAGTTTCGAACCAACGCACTGGCAGACGTGTTAATCACTTCATTATCGTGTTCTTAAGTGTCTATTATTTTTCGAAGAATAAAGGTTGATTTTTCTATTTTCAAAAAAAATATTTGGAAATTTTTTGTGCAAAACCCCAGCCACCATTTTTAGCGGCCGCCGGTGATTTTCAGTCGGCGCTGTAATCTGTTTTCGAATAAAAAGTGACGAAAATGGAATTATTTTATAATGTTGCTTCCAGAGATTACAGATATTTGATTCAAAATCTAAGCTATGGATCGTAAATATTTGTTCGCCTTGAGGAAGAATATGTATGCATGAAAGAGTTTTTTATCTCAAAAATAGGATTGAAAAGAAATAAGACAAGGAAACGAAGCTGCCTCATCATCACGATTCGCTTTTGCACAGCTTTCCGTTCTTTCTGTTGCATCACCATCACATAAGCTATCAGTTAACTGCTCTTTCCAACCGGAGGAAATCGACTCACCTCAAACACGCTTTGTTTATTTATTTAATATTCCGTTCATGGAGCTGTAGTTATAATATAACGTTTTAATTGCATCAAATAATTAATTTCGTTATAATATATTGCTCTCATATAACTTCACTAATTTATTTTATGTCACACGTTTCTCTTCATTCGCTACTTAAGTCCCCCCTCGCCATCACAATGGTAAAATATTTAAATATGACTTTTATGAAGACAAATCACTGCTTAATATTCCTTTTATGTAAGTTTTCGTTTTGCTTTCATTTTGTCACTCCACCGCTCTTCTTTATCATTCATACTTCATCGTCATATTGTCGTCGCAACAACTGTCTTGCCATGAAACGAGACGTACTTGAGTTTCCCTCTATTCATTCCACCCAACTTTCCACCACATCAAATTCATTTTCGTTCATCGTCTGTCAGAAAAGTTTTTTTTCGTAACGAACAGCCAGTGGAGAAAAATTCTTAGCAAATTATATCGTTTTTGTCGTGAATTGGGATATTATTGCATGAGATATAATTGGAGTGCCAAATATTTCATTTTCGCATTAAGATGGAGCTGTTTGTCTAATATTTTGGTATTTCATGTCTAAACATTTAATTTTGTGTGAAAATGGACAGAGACGCTTTTTTTTGTATTACTAACCGTAATCGATGCAAAAAAAGTGGAATTTTGACTTATTCGAGAGAGACCCTCCAAGTTAATATCATCCATCCCTTTTTATAACAAATCGTTATCACTTCTTAGAAAGGAAGCATGTCTCTCGTCGAAAAAAGAAAAAACATATGACGGGACCCGTACGTATCAGAATAGATGTTCCAAACAGCATAGATGTTACAAAAAGGCTCGAACGTATCTAAGTAAATGTTGCCTTAACTCTTAAGTGCATGAAATTACGTCGACATTAAATTGGATTGGAAATTCCCGAAAGGGCAATATTGAAAAACCCGTCCGAAGAAATAGCGCAAAAACCTCTCTAAATCTCTAAAAAATCTCAAAATTTAAAAAAAATTGCACTAAGGCCGATCTTAGAACCGACCTAGAGCTCTTAGGAGAGGCCCCAAACCTGTACTGACATGAACAAAAAATGTTCGCATCTATTTTCTCTGCAAAACCGTAAAGAAACCTCATAATTAAAGATATTCACGAAAAATCACTAAATATCATATCTGGTCCCGTAGCGTGAGTTAAGCCCACACGGAAAATTCTTCAGCCCGAACCACTCAACATATTTTCTATAATTCAATTTTCGTGATTTTTGAAGAAAAAACCTTGAAGAGCGATTTCCGTCCTAATTTCGCAGAGATATAAGTGAAAAAGCTCTGCGAACCTTCAAAAAACCACGTTTTTGACCACTTTTTCGACCGTAACGTCGAAAGTTTCTGACCTATTTTGCCCAAATTCAATCCCGTAATCAATTTGGTGATTAGCTTTCAGAGAAAAAAAGTTTTTGAAAATCGGATAAGATTTACCCGGTTTATGTAGAAAAAACACGTTTGGCTTTAGTATAGATTCAGTTTTAGGGCCCTGGCTGAGACCAAAAGCTCAAAATTCAAAAAAGTTTCTTCCATAAAATGTCCGGCATGGCCAGGCTTTTCAAACAAAAAATTTATGAAAATCGGAATAGCTCATTGGCCGCCCTTGGGCCGAGACAGTGCACAGATGCAATCTCAAAAAAGGTTTTTCAATTACCTTCCAGGGAAAAAAAGTTTTTGAAAATCGGTCAAGTTTTATTCAAGTTATCGCGGTGACGGACGGAGGGACGGACGAACATTTTTTTTATTGCTGATTCGTCATCTAAGGACCATGATCGGTGCTCCTCCCTAATCCCGAGTCGAAATTCGACTGGTTACAAACGTCGTGGTAAACGCATAAGACCCATTTTCGAAGAACTTCGTTCTTCGTACGGGTCTAAAAAAGAATAATTCAATTAATTTACTGCAGTAATAGTTCATTATGTAGAAGCAAGAAGCATTGAAATATAAATATAAACATAATTAATTAAACTACACGAGTATTGCTCTTGTAATTGATAGAATAAGTTGATGTTACACTATTTACAACGATATAAAATTTTAATGTGTAAGAATTCTTCTCCAGCGGTAATCGCATTTACGCTAATAATTTAATTTGAAAAAGTTTTAATGGCTTTTTCTTCTACTTTCCTTGACTTTTCTTGGTGTTTTTTCCATTCTTTTTGGTACTTCGGTCTTCCTTTAAGTATTTTTTTTTCAGTTTACTGGTAGCATTAAGGAGCATTTGGTTGAAATTGATTTTTATGTTGTTGTATAAGGGTTCAAGTTCTGGTTATGAAAAATTAAAATAGAAAGCTACGGGTTTGTGTTCGACAAAAGAACAACATTGGTCAGAGCCAAGCTTAATGCTTTAACGTTCGGTTCAACAAAAATGTAAGAGCTCGGCTCAGTTCTCCGTTTTTAGATTTTGTGTTTTGTCCTTTCTGTGGGGAAGTCGAGTCTCAGGAGTTTCGTTTGGTTAAATTCGACGGTTTCGACGGTTAAATTGAGAAATACAGCTGTGCACAATAGAAATAGAGAACACGGCGATATTACAAATGGCGGGTCATTCTTATTGTGTATAGCTGTATTCGTAGAAAATTCAGGTGGTTAAATTAGGAAATACAATTTAATGTTAACGAAACGTAATGACGAACTTAAACACAATTCTCTATATCCGCCTGTAGAAATTTCAAAAGATGGCGTTAAACGTTACACCCGCCTACGCTGAAGATGTAAACTCTACCATCGGTTGTAGTAGGGAGGCCACTTGCAAATTACAAACCTTCACCTCCCGTTGTCACGCTGAAACGACCAAAAAAGATCAAATTTCCACACGATAGTCACTGCCGCGTCGGTTGCGTCATTCCCTAAATCAAGCGAACTATCAAAGGTTTTAGGTTGAGAAATATTATCACAATGCCATTTTCCCAACTTCTCATCAAGCTGCAGCTGTAACCATACACTCCAATTTCTACAAAATTCAAATAGACAGGCTGATCCAAGGCTATTGGTGCAAGTTACCGGACGTTTTGTCCCGATATTGTCGACTACTATACATGACGTCAACTTTTCTTTTCGGTCACAGTCAATTACAATAGGTGTTAAACTTTATTCACACACCAGTAACATTTAATCCTCTCTTACATTAAATTTTCCATACATTTCTTCGTTAAACAATGTTTGAGAGAATGTACACACATAACACCAAAACAAAACCACGTTTATCGTTCATTTAACTAACTTGACTTAATTCAGCCATGTTTAACCCCATCGAAAGGTTAAACATTTACACAAAGTTCTTGGAGAAGAAGTTCATTTGTTTGGGTCATTTGATGCAATTAACACTGTAACGATAATGTATACATAGAAAAGTGGTAGATTTATTCTGCCCTATAAAACGTATGGAATGGAAATGGGACCGTAAAAGCTGGAGGCCATAAGTGAATTTGTTGGTTTCTGTGTCAGTTTTAAGAACTTAAGTAAAACGACATAATGGGTAATCGTATTCATCACTGAAATGGTTGGAATTTAGCGAATTGCTAGTATCAAATAAACGAAATGTGATCAGTTGCAACATTTCACTAAGAAAGGTATAGAGGAGCAATGTAGTTTAGTTAATCTAATTAGGAAGATTGTCTGTGCAGGATTGACACAACAATTTTCCAACACAAACTTAGACTATTTCTTACGTTCGTTACTAAATTAAGGGGGAATTGAATCTTTTACGATTGATAATAATTAGTAGAGAATAAAACTTTAATTGTCGCTAATTTATTATGCCATTACAATGTTTTATTGTAATTTACCACGAATGTAACACTTTACTGGTTTCCGGTCCATTTCCTTACATTCTTTTTGCGTTGTCGTGTTAAAATTTTCATTTAATTCTTTTTTTTTTGCAACTGTCGCGTCGTCGCTATCAAACCCGTTGTATATAACCGTTGAAAAGTTCAATTCAGATGCAAAAAAATGAGAACAATTACATTGCCTGCAGTGTAAAATGAAAACACAAGAGAATGCATACAATCCTTTAATGGTCGCTGCGGAAACAATACAACGTTTACGTGAAAATTGTGTCAAGTGTGACAACGCTGTATCAAACGTGTGTCACTCACTATAAAATTCAAACGTCGGTCGTTTTTTTCATGCCTTTTAATTTCAAATTGTTGATTTCGGCAATATAGATCAAATTCGTGTTGCATGGACGAAGTGACAAAACGTTTGTTGGCAACAATAAATATCTCATTCAGTCAAGAATTGTGCATTATAATATGACGGGAAAAAACATTCCATGTGTGGCGTCGTCGCAGAGAATATGTCACTTTATTATACGTGACTGCTTTCCTGAAATGTTTGTTTTCAAAATACTTCACACAAATTGTCAAGCGATATTGTTTTTGTTTTCCGAAATGTAAACGTATCGTCTATTAGACATATGCCACTTTCTTTGTATCTTATCCACTTCAACTTAAAGAAATCATTGGTTTAGCATTTCTAAAGTGTTCAGAGTGTCAATGAACATGAACAACTATAGATGCGCCGACGACAATATACCCATCAGTCTTTCTGTGAATAACACTTGAAATTTTACTTTCCTTTTTAATAAGAAAAGGAATTTTGCGTTGAGTTTTGAACATTTAGTCGAAATACATTAAAGATGGAGCTAATGTCGTCCACTTAAATTGGTTAAACATTTGATAACAAATAAAAAATTTGTTCAACGTAAGGTCAAAGAAAGACAACAAACTGAGTGTAGTTAAAATATTAGAAATTTGTTGATGCTTAAATTGATGAAAATAACAAAATGAGCAAAGAGGGAAATTGCAATAAAAGTGCAACAATAAAAATTTGCTTTTTTACATACTTTTGTGTTACAATAATCTTTAAAATTATTAATAATTATCAAAAAATTTCACATTTCCAGTTTAAACTACAGTACAGTACATCACTAATGCATCACTTATACACCACCAGTACATCGATACATGATAAATTTGAACTCGTGATGTGCTGGTGTTATACTGGTGATGTATTAGTGTTGTACAAGTGATGATGATGTGTACATGGTGGTAGAATTTTTTACGTCACACATGTAATGCATACATCATGAATACATCAAATATACGAAACTTTTAAAACACTCATATACATCAAAAATACGTCGACAATACATCGAATATACATCAAATATACATCATCAATCAAATATACAAATTACTTCAAAGTTTTCAAATCAAATCATGACCAAAAGGATAATTGTCAAAATGAAAAATTTAATGTAAATTTGATGCATATTCAATGTATCCTCGATGTATTTTTTATGTATGAGTGTTTTAAAGTAACTGAGTGTTTTCATTGTGGTAACAATAGAATGACAAAGATGGTGCAGAACATCGTTCATTAAGACATGTGAGCCGGCGTGAAATCAATCGGCGGCGGCGTATTTGGGATTCTCAATAGGCAGCGGTGCGCCAATTGCATTTTATCGGCGGCGCGCCGGCCCATAGCCATAGCCAAATTTTGATATCAAAATATATCCAGTAGAATGATCTTGAGATATTAGCTTATCGAAAAATAAAAAAATTTCGAATCACATCCAAGAATAGAATGGAACGTCAGGAAAGTCCACCTGAAAAATTTTCTTGTGATAATTTTCTCGTGCTGAAAAAATTAACTTGAAAACTTTGTCAAAATTTCGGAGGATCCTAGTAATTGAGTGATGAGATTCTAAGAAAATGACAGGCAACGCTTTCAGGTTAATTGTATCAGGCACAAATATACAAGAATAATGTTACTTTTGCTTCGATAAGTTCATTTTAACTCATTTTCAGTGAATTTTCTTTTGTTAAAACTTCACTTGGCTGCAAAAAATTTATCGATTTATGAAAGAGATATGTTAAAGGTCGTAACGACAATGTGTTCGGAAGAAAGTCGTAAACGACGAAATAGCAACATTTTTGTTCTCTTCAAATATTTTAACAATTTGGAAGTATTAAGGAAGAATTGTTAATGGCTTTTGAGTGGAAATACCATTACAATCAAAAAGAGTATGATGACTCCTGAAAACTCGTATTTTTTACGATATTTTCCATATAGTAACAGCTATCGGCGGCGGCGGCGTGATTTCTGCGTGGCCTTTTTTTGGCGCCGCGCCAGCGTGAAGTGATCGGCGCACATGTCTAGTTGTATTAGTGATGTGTTGTTGTCGTTTTGGTATCGTATATTTGATGTGTTTAGTTCATGATGTATAAATTGCATGTGTGACGCAAAAATTCTGCCACCATATACACATTACTTGTACAACACTAATACATCACGAATTCGATGTACTGGTAGTGTATTAGTGATGTACTACAGACTAGAGAGCCGCCGTTTTCCAGCTGCCGTTCAAGCCGCCACCGGCTCTTTTTGGTCCAGCCGAGCCGGCGGCCGACAGGGGTCTGAAAAGTCGGCTGAAAACGGCTGGAAAGCAGAAGTATTGAGCAAAATTTTTACGAACAATTTCGTTGAAAATTGAAAAAAATTAAAAAATTGAAAACTATCAACGCGGTCGTATTAAACACGTTTTTTTTTCACCACTCGCAGCAAAACACATCAAGTCTTTCAAATTTAGAAAAATGATGGATGAGGTACTACACAACAATTAATAAGACCAAATTCATTTTCTGTAAGTGTACAAATTAAGGACAATTAATCAAATACGGTCATTACATTCCATCTCCATCCTGGTGTTACAAGAAGCAGTAACTTTAGGAAAAATTGAGGACATTTTCTCCCGCACATGCAGTAAAAATTTGATTTTGAAATTTTGTTCTGCTTTTCTTTCCTGCGAAATTACATTCGTAAGATCTTATTGTTTTTTCGAGTAAAATGCTGTACGTCAAATTAGGGAAACTTGTTTGACATTTGCATTTACATTTCCCAACCAAGTGCCTATTTTTCGGAAATCGATTTTCCAAACTTTTTTTTAAAAAGTTCCGAATTTCTTTAAAGTTTGCGGAATTAATGAAAATTTTTCGAAAAAAAAAATTCAGGAACTTTCGGGAAACTCAGAAATTTTTCTTGAAATCGTGTTTCCGAACCGAACCCAAGCTCGACTTTTAGGACATAACGTCAGAACTAAACCTTTTCCTCCCTGAAAAAGGGAAACTCGAATCATACTGTTTTTAAATTTTTTGATAACAAGAACCGAGAACCGAACCCTTTTTCCGAAGGTTAGGACATTTCGGTAAATTTAGAAAATCCATACCAGAAAAGTAGGTCCTGCCTCAATACTCAATACCCGCTTTACGGAGGTACGTCGAATTCTATCCCTCATCGAGATCTAGAAAAACATTTTTTATCGACACCGAAAAATCTAGGAAGCATCTGCCCACCTATTCTAACTTTAAATTATTTTTTCTTTTTAGTCTTTTGTTTACCTTGATTTCACTGACTTCAAGCCGCCGTTTCAAACCGGATTGAGCCGTCGTTCAAGTCGCCGCCGACACATTTTTTTCGGCTAGCCGCCGCCGACGTTTTTCAATCGGCTCTCTAGTCTGAATTTATTAAACCAGCTCTCACGTCAAGTTCAGGTATTTGAGATGAAAATCAGGTAAAATTGAGGGATTTCAGATTAAGTTCAGAACTACCTGTTCTGATTCCGAGGCTTACTCCGTGCTAGGTACAAATTACTAAATCATTTAAAGGATTTGTTACTGGTACACTGACACTGGTCGGAAACTGAGCGGAAGAAATCAGTTAGTTTTTTTTTAAATAAAAATAACAACTGAACTGGTTGCAATGGACAGTACAAATTTGTCGCCATTGACACGTAACACATTCGAACGTGAAGAAAGTAGTTGTTCACACATGATCCAATAATTTATGACATAAATGGATGTGATAAAAACGATGAAGCTGTAAAAACAGAATTCTTCTTGTCGTAAATCTTCAATTTCACGTATATGTAATTACAACAAAGTGTCTAATTATATATTGTTTGAATTTACATTTTCTCTGCATAAATTACATTATAAACAACTGAAAGTTAGATTCAGATTATAAACAACGTAATTTTGCTGTATAATTTTAAATAAAACTTAATCCCCATGCTATCTTTAATATACTAAAATACTAGTCATAATATCAACCAAAAACATCAGCAACAACAACACTGGAACAAACTACCTACAACTATAGACAACACCGCACATGCATTTAAATTTAAAATATATTTATTAATCTAATTATACAACAAATTAATTATCTCTTTTAATGATTTCAAACATGATAAAATTGTACATTTAAATGAGGTTGTCTATTTTGAAAATTATAATAAAATCATTAACGCAATTTTGCCGGCATAAATTAAAATAATTGTGTGTAATTATTGTTGAAAACGGTGTTCGTATAATTTACAAGTGTTGTTGTTGCTTCTTTTTTTAGTTATTTAGAGTATTTCTTGTATGTGATGGACATCGGACATTGAAAGAGATTTTTTTATTACCTTACTTCCTGGTTCTGTGTAAATTATAAGATCTTTGGTTTTCCAATGCGCACAAGGTGTCTTTTGAGTCGACGCGGCTGTGTTCGCCAAACGATAATTGTTGGAGGCGACTAAGGTGTCAGAAACTTCATTGCATTTTAGTTCAATTTATCCCACAACCTTCACATACATAAATGTTGACGTGAACTAAGCGTATGAAAAGCCGTTTGTTAAGTAGTAATTATATTGGACGCGATAAAAATCGCTCGACCAATTGTTGTAGGAAAGCTCAACTTGATAAAATTATTTTTATCGCATCCAATACAATTACGACTTTAATCTGCACGCGTGCGCGGTAAAAGCGAAATTCGTGTATATTAGGTTCAGGGTTCACGTCTAAGTAACTTAGTGTATGTAAAGATTGTGGGGTAAGTTGGATTGTCATCATGAACAGCTTTAGTGTGCCAAAATCATCTTTATTACCTTCATTCACCTCTAAACTCACTCCCTCCCTGTCTATTTTGAAGCCATATTTCGTTTTCCATGACAATATGCATTTCCACCCTCCTATGACAACTGCGAGATGTTACCAAAGTTCTGAACAGCCATTCATTCGCGGTCACATCAGATTGCATTTTTCATTTTTTTGAAAGCGCTGTGTGACAGGAATGGAGTGTACATGTGCTGTTTTATGAAGGGAATGTAAAGAATCTCTCGTTAAGCCATTATCCAACGGGTGAAGGCTTTGCATGATAGATATAGTGTGAGATGTGTGTAGAAAGATCTAAAGTTCTATGCAATGTAAACCACTCACTCAAAAGGCTTTTCGAACTATTTCTGTACACACTTCACCGTTTTAGACTTCTAGTACAGTTCTGTATTCCTATGAAGGACAAGTACCGGAATATGCTGAATTATACAAAAACCTATCTTATTTCAACGCCACTTTTTCTTATAATTTGTTGCTTCTCATAAAATAAAAACACCCACTCGACCACCCAAAAGGTAGAATGAAATAAAGTGGATAGAAATATTTTTTAAATACCTCGACTTTATTTAATTAGGGTGCGACTTAATTGGAAAGCGTTTATGCAAATACAAAGTACTCTTCAAACATTGAATGGCGACGCTAAAGAAAAAAACACATTTTTAACGAAGGAAAAAAGAAAGGAAAATGGTTCATTTCATGAAGTACAAGGAAAACCCATTTTGTGCTGTTAACTTAATTTTTTTTTTCTATTTCTTCGTTTTTTCATTTTTTAATTCATAAAAATAGCTGAGTGAACGCATAGAATTCACAGAGAAATATTTTAACTCTAAGGGTGCGCATAATTACTTGAGGAAATAACTTTGCTATTGTAAAAAAGTCGACTAAGTCCATGTCAGACTTGAACAATTTTTAACGAAAAGGATAAGATGCGATTCATTTTCAAATTGTTTAAAAGATGAGCTAGAAAATTGTTTTTAATAATTGAATTGAAGAGTTGAAATTAATTTCAACCATGCTTCTTGGGATGAGTTTGATCTTTTTTATATTGACCTAATTTAATTAAAAGTAACTTAAACTTGAGTCTTGTAGTTGTCGGAAGATAACAAACTCCTCTCGCAATTCTTCAATGTTTGACGAACGCAATCGAGTCTCCGCCGATCACGTTATATCTCCTCATAAAAGGTATTCAGCACAAAATGGAGAACAGCTTTGCTTAAGGTGGTGTCTCTTTTAGGGGCCATTCATAAATGACGTCCGGTCGTTAGGGGGGGAGGGGGTAAAGGGAAACCGGACTAATTCGGACGGTGGGGGGAGGGTAGGGGGGTTAGGAGAAACGTGACGTCCGGTTGAGAATTTGTGGTTTTGTCAAACTTATAACTTGTAACTGGGAGTACGCCCGAGGTTGTTTGTCGAGAGAGAAACGCAGACTTTTCCTGTAGTTTCTTTGACAGTTTGTTAGAAGAAACATGTACATAATAATGGCAAAAGTATACATTCTACAACAAAAAAATATTTTTTATATTATGTGAAATTGGGTAATGAAATCAGACGTCATTATTTTGGGGGGTACTGTAAAACCGGACGAAATCGTACCAAGGGGGTAGGAGGGGGTCGGAAAATTGTCAAAATAACCGGACATCATTTGTGAATGGCCCCTTACTACATGAAAATGTTCTAAGCGGCGATGAAATCGATCTTATCGTCGTCTAGAACATTTTCATGGAGAAAAATTGCGACAAACAGAGGTCTGCATTTCAAGCTGGGAAGCCTGGTGCCAAAAAAGTTTCTATGACAATGCTGGGGTGGAGAATGCTGGAACCGAATGCTTGAGAAGTTTAAGTAACCATAAAGAACGCAGCCTTGTACCAAAAATGTCATTGAAACCGCAGTTACGAATATCATACGTCATATTAATTTCAACGCGGCGCTAGGCTGCCAACTCAACATATTCTACTGTCAACATAGAGCGCAGCAGCAGCCTGGTGTCAAATTGAAATTTACATGGAATTTTATATTCTTTACTGTCGTTGCAATGGCTTTAACAGATTTTCGGCAACAGGCTGCTAAAACTTTTCAAGTACGCAGCCTGGCGCCCAGTTGGAACCAAGTATTTACGTACTCGTTTCATCATCCAACGTTGTCAAAGGATTTTCGGAATTGACTTACAGAAACTATTTTTCTGTAAATTTTATTTCAGTAGCTGCGAAGTGTTGAAGTCGACGTTCCTTGAAAAATTCAGCCTTCTGAATCAAGAAATTGAGATAGACATTTTGTGTCTTCAACAAAGTGTTCAGCACAGAATGGGGAACAACTTTGCTGAAGGAACAATTTTTTTTATAAATTTTATTCTTAAAACATAACCAAAGACCCGTACGTATCAGAATAGATGTGGCAAAGAGAATAGATGTGGCAAACAGAATAGATGTTACAAAAAGAGTCGAACGTATCTAAAGATACAAATAAGCAAACAATCCAACGTTTTCTGTTCTTTTATAACCGCAAGAGTTTCAAAGATCCATAGAAATTAGCCAGGGTAATGTCAAAGGCCCTACCGAAGATTAATCAATGATTGGGCTATTTTCTCCTAAAACCCGGAAACACGTGTTCGCTCAAATTTACTTCTCTGCAACTTCGCCTTTGGAACCAACTTTCTAACTCTCATAGTTATGGAGATTTTGGTCATCCTGCCCAATTATGGAAGTGACCATATACCAGGATTGTGCCATATTTCCCTAAAACCCTGAAACACGTGTTCGCTTAAATTTAATTCTCTACAACTTCGCCTTTGGAAGCAACTTTCTAACTCTCATAGTTCTAAAGATAATAGGTCATCCTGCCCAATTCTGGAAGTGCCCATATACCACGATTGGGCCATATTTTCCCAAAGCCCTGAGACACGTGTTCGCTTAAATTTGATTCTCTACAACTTTATTTTTGACAGTAAATCTCCATATTGCATAGTTAAGTAAATATTGACGAAAAACTGTTTTCGGATATGGCCGAGAAACTCAATTTCGTCCATTCCATTGGTTTCAGTGCCCAGACCCCTGACCCGATTCCCACACCTTCCTTTCCTTCCCCAATCATCTACTAATATCGGCAACGGTGATTTTTTTTCGGTTCTGTCTGGACTTGCGTCACTATATCGTTTCGAATAAATAACCACAAAGCTACTTCAATAAGACTGTACGACTTCCATAAACTACAACACATTTTCACAATAAAGATAGATGATTCTGATGAAATGAAAGATTTTCGAAATAGATATACCCAATAAATGGATTTCGTTCCCCATAATTTATTCATTCCTTTTGTGTGCTGTTCTATAAATGCTTCAGACGTAGCACATGTAAAATAAAATTATCTGATTTCATCATTTCGCCATCGTTCGTTGGTATGTTTGAACACGATTATATGGTCCAACTTTGACATTAAAGGCATTTTCATCTATCTTTGACAACATTTGGTCCAACATTTTCGGCTTCTGTGGAATATATTCATTGTCGTTTTTGGGTAGTCTGTGTAATATATTCAGGAAGTCTAATCACACCGTAAAATTATTTTCGGTTCTCTCCCTTCATATTGGCTTAACAAACCTTGTTTATTTCATATAATTTCCGTAATTGTGTCATGTCGATAAATATTTCTGCTATCAATTATCGATCGCTATGTTACCTAATTTATTACATCAATAAAACGAGAATTTTCAAATAGAAAAGTGACGCACCTCCTATGCAAACACCGAGGGGCTACTCTCTCCGATACCGAAAAATTAACGCAGACCCGTGTTACAAAAATATACTAACAAAAATTGTTTCCTATTTGGAGAGAACATTGTGTATTTGTGAAAAGCACAAACACAATAACATTGCCCCAAACAAAAGTTACTGCTGCAGTAACAGTCCAGTAACAGTAACAGTATTTTCATATTACACTGACCAAAATTTAAATAAGAATTTTGCAAAATGTGTATACTTCTGCGCCGGTTTTCGCGGTGTCAAAAACCTGCGCAGAAATACAAGCCTACAAAGTTCTTATTTAAATTTTGGTTATTTTATGCTTATTACGTAGAGATGAGCGGGTCGACCATTTTTCGAAACCCGACCCGGACCGAACCCGACCCGATAAAATTTTTCGAAACCCGAAACCCGAATTGTTTCAAAACCCGACCCTGACCGAACCCGACCCGATTAAAATTTTCGAAACCCGAAACCCGAACTGTTTCGAAACAAAAATTATTTCAAGGCCCGACGTCTGCATTCTTCACGGACCTTAGACTAAAACCAAATTCGTGTAATATAAGATGATAAAATTTAGACGAGTTTTGTAAAATATAAAAAGTCAATAAAGGATCGGGACCCGAATAAAATGATACAAAAACACGACCCGGACCGAACTCGACCCGATAAAATTTTTTGAAACCCGAACTGTTTCCAAACCAGACGCGGACCGAACCCGACCCGATTAAAATTTTCGAAACCCGAAACCCGTTAACCCGAAAAAAACAGTTCGGGTCGGGTTTTTCGAAGTTTCGGGCAACCCGCTCATCTCTATTATTACGAATGATTTAAGGAAAGTGTATATTAGCTGCAAATATATCGAAACTATGTCATAAATGCCATTTCTCTCAGTGTATTTGCTGAATTCATTAAATTCCCATAGATCTCTTTAAATTTTATCCAGTGCATAAGTATGGATATTCAATCCGCGCTTAGTGTATATCACAATGACACTTTATCGCACGGACCATAAAGAGATTTTTAATAAATCAATAATTCTGAGAACTACACTGTGTGGATTGGATAAATATACAAATAAAGCAAATGAGATAAAATCAGTTTGCTTGTAGCATTAAAATCGTGCCAGTAAATCACAACTTGATGTCAGATCATTTTATATTGAATGTCATTATTAAAATATAAGCGAAAAGGCATTCGATTACAGATTGTCAATTATCGGTATTTTGATAATTATCGTTGTGTTGATAATTATCGATAATAGCTCTAGCAATCAATTAACGACAATTTCAATCCGTTGATATTAACGATAATTTTCAAAGTCTCTCATGCTTACACACAACAATTGCTTTTTCTCACAATGTAAATTAACACAAAACAAAATAAAATAGAATGCATGAACAAACACGAAAAAGTTGCATGCGTCACAAATTGCATTTAATTTGTATTCCTGGTATGTGTAACCAAAATGCATGTTTTATTGTTCCGTTTATGACCCTTTCCTCTGTATTCCATATAAATGTAACGCCGAGGCTGAGGCCGCATACATATCTTTATAATAAATTCAATTCAACAGCTTCTTAACTGCTTTTCCTTTGAAGAATCTTGTTGGTTTTTTTTTTTGATACTTCTTGGGATTAGAAATTGGTTTTCACAAACAAATTCCAAACAACCGTGTCATTGACGTGAAAAGTTATTTTATTTCAAGTATTCCTTTTGTTATTGCTCAGTTCTACATTGGTACGTTTCATGTAAAAAGGCAATAAAACAGCAATAATGTGGTTGATATTTTTAAATGCAAAGCTATTATCGAACGGAATGGAACAATAATATTGAAATTATAATTAAAATGTTTTCGAAAACGAAATCACGTAATCACAATTTCGCTGTTCTAAGCTGATGGTTGTTGAGCTAGATCGACGTTGAATTTTCACTAGCATTTTTCATTTGACACCAACTTCTTGTTTTCAACTTCCGTAGTCTTTTTTCTAGTAGATAATTTGATGTAGCCTGATGTAACGGGCAAACCGGCATTCTATGCCCTACTAGCTTCCGCCCTAGTACACCATAGATGGCACTAGGTTTGTGTCCAATTTACCACTGACACAGTAAAAACGTCGGTAACGAAAGGATCTCTAAGAGAATCCATGTGAGCAAAAGAGCTCACAAAAAAAATTGTGGAGCTAGTAAATAAAATGATCTAGCCTCTGATCCAGACGGGTTGTAACGGCAGATTATTATTATCAATTTGATGTAGAGCAACGTTTGTGAAAAACGTTTTTCAAAAAAATTGTGTCTAGATGCCCGGCACGCGACTTTTGTTCTTCTATTCTATAGCGTTGGTTACAAACAGACCAACTATATCTGCTTCTTTCTAACCAACGCTTTAGCATAGAATAATAAAAGTCGTGCGCCGGGCATCTGGAGACAGATATAGTTGGTCTCTTTCTAACCAACGCTTCAGAATAGAAGAACAAGAGTTGCATGACAATTTTTTTTTTTTTTGAAAACGTTCTTCACAAACGCTGCTCTCCATCAAATTATCTACCAGAAAAAAGACTACGGAAGTTGAAAGATAAAATTTAGACGAGTTTTGTTAAATATAAAAAGGATCGGGACCCGAATAAAATGATGAACAACAATCCGACCCGCACCGAACCTGACCCGATAAAATTTTTCGATACCCGAAACCCGAACTGTTTCCAAACCCAGCCCGGACCGAACCCGACCCGGTTAAAATCTTCGAAACCCGAAACCCATGAGCCCAAAAAAACCCATGAACCCGAAAAAAAAAATTCGAGTTCGGGTTCGGGTCGGGTTTTTCGAAGTTTCGGGCAACCCGCTCATCTCTACACTCGTTTGTAATAGTGAACTGACTTCCATGCATTTCATTGTGTTTTAGTGAAAAGAGACACTTTTTTCTCCATTCTACATAGTTGACCTTGTATTGCGACAATTTTCTTTCTATTACATCTAATGCTACTTGGGAAGCAATTTAAAAATCTAGAACTTATTAGTGAAAACAACGTTGCGACAACGTTGTAAAGACCGTTATTTCAACGCCTTTATGCACTAACCAACTTTCACCATTGGAATAGTTATTTACATAACTAGGAAAAATATAATGTTTTTGACGAGTGTGAGGTTGGCTTCGCCGCGGGCTGCAATCACACTAGTCGAAAAAATATATTTTTCCGAGTTTCGTATAATATTTTTCATTCCGAGGGTTCAGAAAACTGATTTTCTGTTTTAAAAAGGTTTATGCCCGATTCGCCTTCAATTTTATTAATTTTACCTCAGTTCTCATTCCCATATGATCGTACAGTCACAGTCGAACGTTCATGGTTTGACGGTCCGAATAAGCGTTATTTCAAGCTCAACATGTTTGTCGAGTTTTGTGTTTGTTCAATTCAAAGCAACAACGACAACAAACGATCGAATGATTATCATCTCATTTTCATATATGGCTGAGCAAAATGTAATGCATAACAATATGCGGCTGAAAATCCTCGTGAAAACCTTAAATCGATGAGCCAATGAAAACGTGCTGATAAACATTTATATATTCCTATTTATTCATGTGGAATAATGAGAATACAAAAGCGTTACAAAACTAATTGAAAGGCTTACCGTAGTGAATTTACCAGCCACTATAAACGATTAACATATTGTTTTGTTTAATTCCCTTATACACATTATAAGCTAGTGTCTAATACAAAATTAAACAATTCATTTTATAGCATCTATCGGGTGTATTAAATGCATTTCTATTTGTAACTAACTTGATGTGTGTATAGCTAACAATAATCGATTTATCAACGCCACTGTGTATGATATTTAGATTAATGTATTTTAAACCTTTCGCATGTCAACGTGTGTACATAGTACATATTCCCATTCAGTCATATACCATGGAGAAATGTATATGAATGATTTTACGTGCGGGGTCCTTTTTTACATTTCCTAGTAAAATAATTAAAAAATTAAATTGCTTTTTTATTAATTGAAACATTTTTAATGAAATTTGGTTTTATATTCTGGTGGCCACTTTATTTATTCCAACTCAATACGTAACACGTTAATTAAAATATAATTAAAACGAGAAAATGTGTTCCTTTTTTCAGTTTTTAAATTTCCATTTATTTTCTGTTTGTGTTTTCATAAAATTTCATATCTGCAATTTTTGTCAATTTATTTTGTTGATTCCATTAAAAATTTAAATGAAATTGTGAAATCATTTGAATAAACTGGAATTATTAAAATTCCACTCTTAATTTGCTCATCTAATAAAGAATTTTAGATATGCAATCCAGTCTCGGATTCGGATTTAAGTAATTTTACAGTGCTTTGAGTGAAGAAAATCTTGTTTATATCGTCAGTGGAATTATGAAAACTTAAGAGCGCTTAATTGGTACCTTGGTAATCCTTTTTGCTTTTATATCTCTTTGAGGCACACAGTGACGTTACACTTGTATTTTTTCATATGTTCAGTACAAGTACATCCATAGAACGGTAATTACCATTACTTACTTACTTATCAGCCTTTCTAACCCAAGCGGGTTTTGGCTGACTCTACAACGTTTCTCCATCTGGAGCGATCCTGGGCCAGACTTCTCCACTGCGCAACGTCCAACTTTCGCGCGTCTTGCCCGAGGCTCTTGTAGAGTTTCTTGAACTGTGATTTTTTTACGAGGAAGAGGCGTTAACACTTCGCTCAACCCACTGATCCGTTTCCCCGACAACCCGTAGGCAAGTCGTCAGGTAGCACTCTTAAGTTTAGCACAAAATTCCGAGGTCCCAGGGACTACGACGTGGACGTAAAAAGAGCACTTGATAGTTAGACAGTTGCACGCCTGGCATATGACCCGGACTACCACACTCCGCTCATATGCTATCAAGCGCTACCCTATCTAACTACCCAATCTTCACCATTACCATTACCAATTACCATTACTCCATTACATAAATATCACCTGCCACGGATTAGAGGTGTGCGGGTTGCCCGAAACCCGAATAAAACCCGACCCGAACCCGAATTGCTTTTCACGTGTTCGGTTCGGATCTGGGTTTCTTTTTCGTCGGGTCGGGTTTCAGATTTTTCTACTAAGGTCGGGCCGGGTTCGGGTTTAAATTTTGAATTGGGTTCGGGTCGAGTCGGGTTTCACATTTGTTAAGCACGGGTCGGGTCGGGTTCGTTGTTTAAATTTTATATTGGGTTCGGGTCGGATTGGGTTCGGAAAAAGCTCGACCCGCACACCTCTACCACGAATGTCGTAGTTTTCCTAACACATGAGGAAATGATTTTCGCATGAGGAGGACGCATGCAGAGACTCCTTTTTAGTGAGGATCCAGTAGCAAAATATCAGCACTAATCAGGAAATAAATAGTTTTTGATACAAGTTACGTATGAAAATAGTTTAACACGCTAGATGTAAGATCGCCGACAAAAGCCGAAGGCGAGTTCGACACTACATCGTGTGCGTTAACCTACCAGCATGCATTCGTAACGTGTATCAAGCAACGAAGATTTATCGAAGTTTCACTGGTGCGATAAAATTTTATTACACTAGTACACAAAAGCGGTTTTTACGCACTAATGCGAAAAAATTTATCGCACTAGCGCGTTATAAAAAGTTTGTCACACTAGTGCGAAAAGTGACATCACGCGACACCGAAATGACGCACGAAAAAGCGAGTTTTTTTGTCGGTGAATTGCGAAATAGCTATTTTCGTAACGAGTTCCTTAACGAAAGTTTAGCACAAAAGAGGCGAGACCAAAGCACAAGTATGCAGATCATTGATTTATTTTGTACAAATGTCAACGGCGGGCGGTAAAATACCCCAGTGTATTATCGTCCAAGACGATAATATTGTCTACTGATACAATATTATCGTCCATGAGACAATAATATCGTCCATGAGACAATAATATCGTCCATAAGACAATAATATCGTCCATGAGACACTAATATCGTCTAGTGATATAATAATATCGTCTACTGATGCAATAATATCGTCCACTGATACAAATAAAATACCGATCGCAATGTGGTACATGTCGATGGCACCTTTACCATTTATGGCATTTCGAAAAGGGATGAATTCCATAGGAACGAACAAAACGCCTCCTCGTTACATTTTGTAAAAGGATGAATTCCCTATGAACGAACTAAACGCCTTTTCATTGCATTTTGTAAAAGAATGAATTCCTTTGGAACGAACAAAGCGCCTTCTCATCACATTTCGTGGAAGGATGAATTCCCTAGGAACGAACAAAACGCCTCCTCGTTACATTTTGTAAAAGAATGAATTCCCTAGCAACTAACAAAATGCCTCCTCGTTACATTTTGTATTATATTTTTGTCTATATCGTCTAGTGATACAATAATATCGCCCATGAGACAATAATATCGTCCATGAGACAATAATATCGTCTAGTGATACAATAATATCATCTAGTGATACAATATTATCGTCTCATGGACAATAATACACTGGGGGATTTTGCACATCTGCACGTATACATACTCACATCTCTTATAACATTCGGTTCAGTAATTCGGATCCTGTTGACCTTAAAAAGTCATTTGATGCCCTCAAGCCTTTATCTTATAATTATTACGCATCTGCGGGAAAATTTATTTATCTTCGAGGAGGAAGCTTGTATCCCGAGCCGAAGGCAAGGGATATAATCCTTCGAGAGGATAAATAAATTATCCTGCAGAAACGTAAGAGTTTTTATGCACCGAAGCAAGAAATCAACAAAACATATTTTGATACAAGACTGTTAATGTATGACTTATCTCCCTAGACTAAGGTGTGTAAAAATACAAACATTTCAATAAAAATCTCAGACATTGCATTGTAATGGCCAGATTGATGCTAAGTCAAAGTTGCTTGCATAGTTGGCTTCACCTTCGTAAATAAAAAGAGACTAATATTTCAAAATAGCAGCACCAGTACCCACCTACAGGTGTGAATAATGTTCTCATATAAAGATTCAACTTAAAACGTTGTTTCTTTATTGGTGTCATTATTAAGACAGTCACTATCATGCCAATTTATACTAAAGTGTTTACGTTGTGTAAGCATTCGTCTGAGAACAAAATGGAATGCAAGTGTCGAGTAAACTATAATTATAAGAAGGCAGTTAGGGTGGCAATTGAAAAGGTACACTGCTGAACAGTTTAGGTTCTGCTAGTGTCTCTAAAAAGTGGAGGAAATATTTTATAGCAAATTCATCATTTCGTTTCAAGAGGATTTTTAAGTTGTCGCTTGTAAATATTTACCTAAGCGACTTTGAATTCAATAAAGCTATTTGAGAGTTCGACAACAGGTGGAGAAAACACTTATTCCAATCATATATTGACTTACATTTTTTGTTCGGAAACACAAAGTACAAATTGGGTTGTGTACAAAACAAACATTCTTATGAATAAACCGCGAAAAGACAAATAATGTTTCATTTGCGAAACAGTTGTTGCATAGTGCCATTTAGGCAATGTCGTAAAACCAAAGGTACTTTTGAATGCATTAATTTTGCTTTTCTGACTATAAAACAAATCCCTTTCTGAAATTCAAACAACAGAAAAAATGGTTCATTTTCCGCCTTAGGATTGTATTCATTATGTTTGTTTACTATATGAGTGAGAACGCAAAAAAAAGAAGAAACAAAAAAATTACATGTAAAATTGAACTTGTCTTTTTAAACTCCGCAAGCAAACGAAAACAACATATAAAATAACTCCTGCAAATCTTTTGATAAATTCTTACCAACCCGGAATTTGTCGCCTTCTTACAAATGTAAGTATATGCTACCAATTTCACCCCTTTCACAAGCAGCACTCAACATTCTTTTGCATGTGTTAATGCTCTCGTTGTACTCTAATGCCTATACAACAAAGTACACTATGCAAGAGAGGAATTCTGGACAAATTTTATTGTGACATTCAGAATACAGTTGGAATCAACATTTTTTATTTCGTTGCTTCATTGTCCATTATTTGTGTACTTTAAATTGACATCATGTGACAGCGAGGTGGGAGATATAACATCTCTGTAAAAATTCACCGAATCACAATCGATCGTTAGAAGAAAATAACATTCCCCACTCGCAGGATAGTTACTTAAGTGTTGTTCAGTGCGGGCAACATCTAGCGGACTTGCCTAAAATCAAATCCAAAAATTGTACATGCAGAAGGACGAAAATCCGAGGAAAAATCTCATATTCTTCTCATTTTTGTCACACATAATCATTCGGATAATTTTTCGAATACAATTTCAAGAAACCTATCGTTTTAGTAGCGTTCTATTTAATAAAAAAAAGTCAAAATCAAAACGATACAAAAGTACAATTTGTTAAGAATACAACAACACAAAGCTCTTTTATAGCTGGCATTCCAGCCCTTTTAGGCATTTATTTTATGAAAGCTATTTGAAAAGCTGAACGCTTAGTTGATTCGTTAACGATGCACGACTGCGAGATGTTTTATATTATACGTTCAAAGTAAAATACTGAATGACTTAATGAAAAGAAATGACGAAGGATCGAATGCAAAAATAATTTTAATGAACATTTAAAAACCCGACGATATTAACAAAACGCAGCCTTTCATAAAATAAAGTTATCGCATTGTTGAGTCTCAAGATGTTGTGAGCTCTTTAAAAAAAATTGTGTATTTACTACTTGAAAAGAACAGCAGTTTAAGGCTTGAGCGAAACAATTGACGTTATTGTTTCAACTTTCGATAATAACACTAACGTTCCATAAGGAACTTTCAATCCACGCCATACTTTAAACGAGTCGTAAATTATACATCAGTACAACTCTCACCTCTATCAAAACAAGTTGAGAAGAGACTTACACACATTGATTCGAGTTATTTATTGCAAAGGCTAGGATGAGGTTACGTATGAATGAGACCGTAGCATTGACAGATTCATATGAAAAACCAGATATAATAAGTGCGTAATAATAACACATGGGTAATTCTGTCGATATTGCTGGTTTGTAAGTTATGCAGCTTATAACCAATCAAACACACCCCATATGTAAATGTTGTATACCGATATTTGTTTTTTCGCCACTATCACCACGAATTCCACATACGTGCAGGTTATTCACCCCGTACTCAAAGGTGGCGTGGACAATTCGGGTAAGAGAATTTTTATTTTCTCAGTTGCTGTTCTCTCGGTGAATTTTCTCGCCTGAACTGTCCCTTTGTTCTTGTTGTTTTTAAAAATTTTATGATTCGTGTGGTTTTTGTTACGTGGAAAAATAGTATATTTCAACACAAGAGATGTGTACGTACGCGCGGCCGAAGCCCAAGCGAAAAGTACACATCTAGTGTGTATTGGGGCATTTCGAAAGATATTTTTCTGTAATAGTGAGAGTGTATTGGTGCACATACCGCGGAAAGCAACTTTTCGTCCCAAGTGATGGGAAAATATTTTCCGTCCTAACCAATACACTCTCAGTAATACAGAAAAAGTTATTCACTCCGCGCATACACAAAAAACATTGTGGTGCCCTTTCGCTTCGGAGAGAACAGTGAATTCTGACAAGAGCGAATTACGGCTCTCGCTCTACTTTCGCTCTTGTCAGGATTCACTGTTTTCTCCCCGCGTATAACAAGATACTACAGCAAAACTGTTCAATGTGGCAGATTGGACTATTGCTACGATGTGTGAGAGCTCTAAAATAATGCTGGATGTAGCAGATTCAGTAAAATATGAAGTAAAAATTTGAGACTTCAACCAAAAGTTGGATGTGAGAGATCTGACAACAAAGGTCTAGTACTTTAAGAAAATTCAATAATTAAAATTGTTTAGAAACAGGTGTATATAAAGCCTTGTAATTCGAATGATTGCTCATTCTGTCTTTATGTGCGCTGATATACACATAGTCCGACAAGACATAGGTGTACTGATGAGATCACATACTTCTGAATGTGAGGGCGTGATACGCCGAAATCAGCATATTTGTCGTTGTCTTTTGTTTCGTCCCTATAAAAGTTGGAAAGTAATATTTTCACTTTAGTTAAATTGTGAAAACAATTTTTGGTCTGAGTTCCTAGCAATACGAAGGATCCAATAATGTGAATTATTAGATCAAAAGAAAAACAAGATACTATTCCAATTTTCTGTACCGGCATACGCCAATTTCAAACATTTGCAAAAAATTGATGTATTCAATAAACCACTCGTGATTGAGAACCCTTCTGTAAACTATTCATCCAAATAAATTAAATAATTTGTACGATTTGTTCAAGCATAACTTACATAAACATTTCATCGATAATTTTTTTACCACTTGAGGAATTTAGTATAATCGACGGATATACACCGTAAATTGAGTATATGAGGACATTTAAATCCTAATTAAATCTAAAACAATATTCATAAAACTGACTTTTGCTGTTCGAACTTGCTTTGCAAACATCGTCCCCACCTCGACCTTCCCCATTTGACAATTAATGACTTTTTCAGTTATTATTATTTAGTGACGAATTTTAGAATCTAAATTTGAATGTGATTATGATAGAAATAACATCTTGAAACCAAATCTGAAATGAAAAATTTGCCACGATTGGGACCTGAACCCAGAACCTTCACCTTGCTGGGGTGGTGCTCTACCAATTGAGCTACCGTGGACGTTCTCACTTCAGATCTAATTTCGAACCGTTGTTTAACACTAACACATGTATTTGTAGCTTTCATTTCATTTCATCATTATTTCATTTTAAATTCATTGTCAAAATTCTACATGCTTCGTTATCTTATGTATCAGTTATTGACTGTTGAACCGAATTAATTGGACGAGTCACAGCTGTCAGCGTAGTTTTCAAAGTGATTTGTAATCTTCAGGCTACACTCTAAAGGATCAAATTGTTTTAAAAAAATGTGTAGTACACTTGCATATCTAGTCGGTTCTCAAAGACCATTTTATTTGAAAATATCGCTTTAAGTTGAATTCAAATTCGGCTTAGAATGAGCTGAAATTTCGGTGTACCTCAAAAATCTATTTTCAGTGATAATTTCAAATGCATTGGTGCTACAGCGACGATTAAATGCAACTGGGCCATACATTTTCGTAGAACAGTGTAATCATCAAAGGAGTAGCCCTAAAACTACATAAGTTTCAATACCACGCTGACAAAAGATCCCAGCCAATAAAACTAATTTTGTTGTAGGCACTGTCAAACTTTTTTATTTAAATGACATTGCCTTCAAAGAACCGGTTAACTTAACTGGTTTTTCGCACGTAAACTGGTCATGTTAAACAGTCAATATTCGAATTTTTATGAAATCCGTTATACCTACTCATAAAGGTGTTTAATTCGAAATCCAACAACATTCTAATCTCGCTACGAATAATTGCATTTATCACACCGAACCGCCGCGCCGTTGATCATTTTACATTTTATGCAAAACTAAAAAAGAAAATCAATAAATTCTCATTCCAAATGTCTCCAATTTAAAATTTAATTAATCGAAATTACTTCACCGCGTTGAGGCAATTTCTGTAGTTTTATATAATCCACTTAAAATTAATTGTCAATTATGTTGTTGATTATGCGATATTAATTAAGTGAATTTATTAATTCTGACTTCAACTTGTCGATTATTATCTTACAGTTAACATATTGATTTAGTACTCAGTATTCGTAATTACCCAGATCTGATAATGAAACTGGTTTATTTCAATCATTTTATCTTGTACATATTACTCAAAACTATTCAAATAAGGTCGTTCACTTTCAATCGTCGACAATCGAAAATATCTCTCCTCTTTTCAGTTGTGTTTCTATCGAACTGTATCTAGTGAATGACTTTGCATTTTATTTGCAAATTTGATTTCAGCGAAAATGTTAATGAATGTAAACGTTAGGTGGCTAGAAATGAAAGTTTCTAAAGCTTTTGCACTGAGAAAATTCGTATATTTATTTTCTCTCTTCATAATGCGAGAGCAAATTACCAAAGATAAACGAAGGAAAACTTTTCGAGTACGGAAAAGTTATATTTTTTGTACATCTTTTACCTGTGTCTGATTCCTTGAATGGGATCTCGCTGGTAGCACTGTCTTGAAACGTAGTGGACGCCATAGTAAAGTTTATGGATTACACAGAAAAAAATTATACTTATTGTTGCGTCAACCGTAAAGGCCGCGCCGTATCTCATAGTTTTTTTGAACAGAGAAAATGGTAAAAGAAATCACACGGCTCCACTCAAATGCATAAACAACCCAAAAAAGAAAGATTTTTGAGATACGGTGTTTATAATTGACACGGCAGCTCAATGCTCTCCAGAGACATGATACGGCGGCTGATTTGCTCGGATAAAGTGAAATGAGAGACAATTTGACATTTAACCTGATTTTCATTCGCAAAAACGCTCTGTTTTGACTCTGTATGAGAGCCGAGAGAGCGCGATCTGTCAAGTAAACGAAACAAAAATTGAAAATAATTTAATTTTCCCTCCGTTTGCGTGACGCTCTTTTTTAAAAAGTTCATTTTTGTCATTTCATAAATAGGCTAATTTCATCGGTACCGCTACCTGGGTAACGAATTTCATCTCTTTCACTCTTTCAATGTGATTTATATTAACCTGAGACAAAACACATTCGTTCGCCAGGTGACATGGTGGCGACAATATATGGGTTACCGATGGAATTAGCCAGAACATAAATGGGAGACCTGTCAACTAAAGCGAGACTTTTTTTGTTAAGCTGAAATCAGGAATCACAGTCATGGCAAAATGAATATGAGTTTTGTACTTCTGCGCAGGTTTTTGCGGTGTTTAAGACCTGCGCATAAGTACAAAACTCATATTCATTTTGCCATGACTCTAGTCACCGTCAAATGACGTTTTGTTTTACTCAGATTTTATAGTCTACATAAAGATCGGCATATCATCATCACAAATTTAACTTTGGGAATTTGAATTTTTTCTCCCCTAGACAAAGCATAACCTGTAGGCGATTTAAAAATTTTGAAAAAATCAGAATAAGTCATCCAGATCCAGACTCTTTACAAAATACGTAAAAACGAATTTTAACTCACAGATTTGGTCATACAGGAAGAGAGACTCAATGCATCTCCCTAGAATGTGACATCACTTTTTTATGACAAATATTGAAGTAATATTTTCTACGAAGATTTATCTCTATTGTTTTAAAAGTATTGCCCGAGGGATGAAATTATATTTTTCTACAATAAAGTGGCAAATGCAAAGATATATACCAGCAAAATACAAGCAAAATGAAAAATTAAAAGTTGTCTTTTCTTGAACACAAATTGAATGGCTGCTACAGGGCAGACTTAAAATAAATTGTTTTTGTCAATTTGTTAATTGTTTTTTGTTATTTTATCGTTACAGGGTTCTGATGGAGGGTCGGTTGTGTTTGCATCAACGCCAGCACAAGTCACAGCAACTACACCGAATCCAACCGTTCCACGTAAAGCTGATTTTCCGACAACCGGACTGCCTCTCAGCAACGGGCCTTTGGGGCTGGGAGGCAGTGCAAGTCCAGTGCCTGTACCACCCGGTCCAGCGCCTCCAGCACCATCCCCTGCACCAGCTGCATTACCTCCACCAAATTTGCCGCCGCCTTATACAACGCCAATGCAGGTAAAAAGAAAATTAACCGAAAAACAAACAACATGTATAAAGCTCACGATAGAGCTGTGTGTATGCGTACACAATACTGTACATTATATCCGTAACACAAATAAAATTCAACAAACCATAAACACTTAACAGCCTTTATCAGAAACTTCAAATTACTCAAATAAATATTGTTAATAAATCTAATCTATATGCCACTTAAAGAACCAAATACTTAACAAACAAATACTAAACTTCAAAGTCAAAATATAAACATTAATCAAATAAGTTCTTTCTCATGCCCATATGACAGAAAACCAAAGTAAAGTACTCAATAAATCCAATCGTGTTTGGTTAATTTATACATTTTAATCCAATCTAAATACTTCACTATCAAGGCTCTTATCGTAGGCGATTAATAATAAAAAAGCTGGTAAAAAAACTCGGCTCTTTTCTAAGTAATATTTATTTTGTTAACGTTTTATGTATTTGGACTACGAACACTTTATTATTAATTTATTTTATTTTGAAATTTGAAGAAAATAATTGCGTTATTATGAATACTCGTTTCACAAGAAATTTTAAGAATTTCCTATACATTTGTCAGATAACAATTTTGAAATTAGGAATTTAATTGATTTGTGTTTACTCTTCGTAAATATTTGTTTTTTCGCTATTCTGAAATGTTTTCGTAGCTGAATTGCGAACATATCCAATTCGACCTCATACTCATCTCCGGAATTTTTCCAACTGCCACATCTGTAGTTTGTAAAATACGAAAAGATAAAAAAAAATTTACCTGTGGAAGGTAACATTGTTTCTCTAGGTAATGTAAAAGACGCGCTACAGCTGTACTTGTTCTACGAAAAAACTACAGGTGTGTAACAGGTTAACTGGAGGCTAAGGCTAGGGGTGTCCAAAAAACAGCCTTATCGAAAGGTTTCGCTTCCCAGACGGAAAAAGTTTCTTTTTCGGGCGCTTACGAGAAGTTTGTGAAAGAAATCGTGAAAAATGCACCCTTTTGTCTATTGACTAAAAATAGTAGATTACAGTGGGGGATGCGGAAATAAGTCATTACATGAGGGATTAATTTTGTGAAATGAGACAAACTCAAGAGAGTGTTTTTAAACAAAAAGCTTTGAAAACTGTTTTTTGACGAGTGTAGAGTTTGTATCCCGAGCCGAAGGCGAGGTCTACAACTGCAAGAGTCAAAAAACAGTTTTAAAAGTGAGTTGCTTAAAAATATACGAATGAGTTTGCGAGTGTCACGAAATTATCCAGAATGGATGACTTATTAAGCATCCCCCACTGTATGCTGCTTTACTCGGTGTCCCAACCGAAAACGCGTCATTACATGTAGATATACATGTAATGAGAAGTTTCCGGTGGGGGCTACATGTAATGAATAGCATGTAATGAATGACATGTAATGAATAATTTCCGTGGGGTGCACATATACATGTAATGACAAGTTTTCGGTGGGACAACGAGTAAAAACTTTTTCACAACTGCTCTGAGAAAATGCGTACTTTCTCTCCTCAAAATGGGGGAGAAAATTGATCATTTCAAAGAGAACATGTTAAATGACAAATGCGGGAGTGAAATACTTTTCACTCCCGCAAAATGACAGAAGAGTGAGTGAAAAAAAAAATTTTTCAATATACGCTTTTACTATTGAACATTTATTTCAACACATTTTTCGATATTTATGAAACAAATAATAGACAATTATTTTATAAGCAACATCGTACACAATAGTTTTCATTTCTGTAACACTGGCACTACACTTTTTTCCGATTAAAACACACTTTTTCGGTTACACATTTTTGACAATTACGTTGACAATGTTATGCTGATGATTAAGGAACTTAGATTAGAGATATTTTTGAAATTATAAATTGTAGAGACCGAGTCCCGACTTTTTTTCGGAAACAAAATATTTATTTTCTTGATTAATTGTAGAAACAGTTTTTTTTCGGAGATAAAGTACTTATTTTCTCAGAGCAGTTGTGAAAAATATGATTCATAACTGGGGAAGGATAGAAAATTCCTTGACTTGAGTAAAGCTTGTGACCCTCTGGTCGCAAACTTTACTCTTGTTAAGGAATTTTCTATTTCCTTCCCTTGTTATGAAATCTACTGTTGTTGTCTACCCTCTGCGAAAGTTGCTCATATCATTTCAATATGCCCCCACACAAAGTGGGCTATTTTGGGTTATATTTTAATTTACAGTATGGCTATGAAAAGTACATTGCGAAGATTTTCGTTGACATTTAATTCTTCTTTGATTTAAAAGTTTTTCATTTTTCATAAATTCTTGGATTTTATTTTCTACTGATGAAGTAATTTGTTCATCATACCGCATTAGAAACTCCCAGATAACAATTTACCCCACGAAATGTACGTTTCATGCCATCGAAAAGTGTGTTGCAGCACATTAAATGTGTATCAAAAAGCACACCGTTACATCTTTCTTTTGTGAATATTGTACACTCAATGGGGTTAAGGGCAAAGGTATACACTAAATAAACACCTTATCTTGTGAACGATTCGAAACTTCTTGTTGCACAAAAAATGTGCAGCATTTTATGTACATCAAGAAAAACGTAAAATCGACATAAAGTTGTGAATCGGTACACTAGATTAGGTGTACATTTAGTGTAAACTTTTTGCCTTTTACCCCATTGAATGTACTTTAAATATTCAAGAAACGATGTAACGGTCTATGTGCTTTTCGATACACATTTAATGTACAACATCAGATGGAAAAATGTGGTATGTGTTAACTGGGCTATATACACAATTTTGAGAAGCAAAACAAATTACAAATTACCAGAATGTTGATATTTGACATGCCACAATGTTACCATATGAAAAATGATGCTAGAGATTTTCATCATTCAGTTTAGCATCATTTTTCGAGATATGAGCCGATATTTTTTGCAACCTAGCATATCGTAATTATTGTTGTTGTATCGATGTTACGTGCAACATTTTTCGCCTAGGACAGGTAACAAGTATGTTTCAGGATTGTAGATAAAGAATAAAAATAAAATTTCCAGGTAAACTAGTGATTCTCATGAATTATCAAAGCATTATATAAATTAGGTTGCAAGATGTAATATTCTGAATTGTAAGGGCCATTCATAAAGTACGCACGCACCAAGGGGGGAGGGGGTTTTTAGGCAAAAGCGTACGGAAGCGTGCAAGGGGGGTTTGCCAAAAGCGTGCGTACTCATGTGCTGAAAATCTAAGATTATTTTAGATCAGGTGGTTTGATATAAATCAAAAAGTCTGTTCGCTGCTATGATGATTTTCAGATTCAGATCCGTACTATGGTGCCATTCATAAATTACGTAACTCAAAAATGATGACTTTCAGACCCCCCTCCCCCTCCCCCCCCCCCGTCACGCAAAAAAGGAAAAATTTGATCCAATTTTGTTGAGACTGTCACGCTTGCCTCATACACATTTATGAACGACCCCTATGTACGAGAGTTCATGCTTTGACGCACACGTTTGTAACACATCGGCTAAGAATTTCTGAGTAAGGGGAACCTTTGGTGGCATGTAGAAAGTTTGGGTGAAGTGTCTTTGTACTTCGGACGGGACTATCAACATTGCTTTTAGCAATTTTTGTAGTCTTTTATAGTAAGTGGTATATCAGATCAAATTGCAGTCCAACACAAATTTATACTTTCTATAGAGTTATTGATGTGCTTATCGACTTGAATATGCAAAATCACTGCACTAAAGCGACAAAAACAAAAAAATAGGGTTCCATACAATGCCTTTGTTTCTGTCCAAAGTATACCCGTCGAAAGTGCACACAACACAAACAGCGGTACCACGAAATTTAGCAACATTTCTTCGATACTATGAAATGAGAATTACGTGCGTACTTTTAGGGGGGAGGGACGGGGGGTCTCGAAAAGCGTGCAGGGGGGAGGGGGGAGGGGGGGGTTTAAAATTCGACTTTTTGTGCGTGCGTACTTTGTGAATGGTTCCTAATTTAAGAAGTAATATTGCTGAAATAGGTTTTCGACTTCATGCAAGTAATTATCACAAAAAAAAAATTCAAAGAAAAACATTTACATTAACTCTGTTCTGAATTTTTGTATTTTCTCGATGATTCACTGAAAACCTTGGCTTAACCTCGGTTGGAATGGCCCATAAGACATCTAATTTTTGTTTGTTGAACTTTCGCAGAGGGCAGACAACAAAACTTTATACAGTAGGGTGTGCTTAGTATTTCATTGCACTCGAATTCAATTTTGTGAACTCGCGAACTCACTCGTGTGGTTTTTACTTCGGAAATTGTTTTTCAACACGTGCAGTTGCATACCTCGCCTCCGACTCTGCACTTGTAAAAAATAATTTCCGGAGCTTGTTGCTTAAAATGTGTAAAATGAATTACTTTCGCACCCCCCATTGTAATATACTATTTCGTAACTCAGTGCATATGAAACAGTGAGAGAAAGGATTTCAATATCTATCACTAGTGCGAGAAAGTAAATGACGAAATCGAGTCATTACGAGAAACTTTCTTCGATGCATGTGTCGTATGATGGATTTTATCCCACTCGACTTCTGTCGACCTCGGCTTCGCCTCGGATCGACATCTGTCTTTTCTTACGATAAATTACCTTCATGCTACACTAGTATCAAAAATTACTGTTATTCCATTTCTGCAAGTTTGTTAGATCTATAAATAAAATGAGCTTGCGCTTAGCATCTCAGGCACGTGTGTGATGTCCCCATTGAGGCTTGAACTTCCAGTGCGGTTCGGCTTACCAGGCCGTCCCACTGTATTCATTATTGGTAAAAACGGTCATAGGCAGCCTCGGACGAGTGTTGGTCACGGGGTACGACCAATGCGGGAATCGAACGGTACCCCATCGTTGACGATCAGGCAATGTGAAAAGGTTGATGGTTTGTTTATTGGAAGTCTAAACGTTAATGGGGGTTTTAGGGGTCGCAAGGGTGAGTTGGTGGGCTTGGCAATGGATTATGGTGTAGATATATTAGCGTTGAGCGACATTAGGACGAAAGGGCAGCGTGAAGAACTGGTGGGCGGTTATAAAGTGTTTTCGTCTGGTGTTCAGTCTGGTAGGGCGAACTGGGGAGTTGGAATGGCTATCAAAAGGGAATTAGGAAAGTTTTTTTTGGACGTGCGGTATGTAAGTGAAAGGATCATGTGGGTCTCCATTAAGCTGACAGGAGGTATTTATCGGCTGGTTAGTGTTTATAGCCCGTGCGAGGGTAGCAGTGCTGGCGATCTTGACACCTTTTACGAGCAGTTAGGGGATGTTGTCAGCAAAAAAGGTAGTGAGTGTGTGATTCTGTTGGGGGATTTCAACGCGAGAATAGGAAACAGTAAGACCAGTGGCGGCTATGAAAGGGTAGTGGGCAAATTCGGGGAGGATGTTTTAAACTCAAACGGAAAGCGGTTGTTGGATTTCTGCGATTTCAATGGACTGGCAGTAACCAAATCTTTCTTTAGGCATAGGTGGATCCATCGGTACACTTACGTTAATAATAGTTTGGGGCACAAGTCAATAATTGATTACATGGTTATAGAGCAGGACAGGAGGCAGGAAGTCAGGGACACACGTGTTTTCAGGGGTTTCACATTTGGCTCAGACCACTACCTTTTGGGTACCCATCTCTCTGTTAGTAAACTCTGTCAGGCTAAAAGGAAAAAAGTGGTGGTTCGGAAATTTCGTGTGGGAAAATTCAGGGACGAGGAAGTTAAGTCTCGCTTTCTGTCAAAATTCAGCGAAGCTTTCGAAAGGCTTCCTCCGGACTGCGTAGACATTGAGGTTGAGTGGGCAAACTTTAAGGAATTTGTCTTGGGCGTAGCTGAGGAATGTCTAGGTAGTGTCTCTAGTGGGGGTAGAAACAAAAAGGCAGGCTGGTGGAACGCAGATATCAAAAAGGCGGTATTAGAGAAAAGGAAGCTGTATTTGATTTGGTTACAGGATAAGACGGGCGAAAAGCATGAGGCTTACAGGGCTTGCAGGCAGGCGGTTAAGGCTCTAGTCAAGGAAGCGAAGGATCGGTCGTGGAAAAGGGTTGGGGAGGAATTGGAAGAGGCTGGTCAAGGAAGGGGTAAAAAATTTTGGTCGGCAATCAAGGATATTAGGCGTGGTGGTGAAAAGGAGGGCTGCGGTAGCATTTTGGGTAAAGATGGCGAATTAGTTACAGGTAAGGGTGAGGTCCTGAAAACCTGGCAGGATAACTTTCAGGATCTATTCGCCTCTGTCAATCCCGTAACAAGCCTTGACAGGGAAGAGGGCCGTAGCTTGGAGGGTGAGGAGGAAATTACATTAGAGGAAGTGTCACGAAAGGTCAGCAGACTGAAGGCAGGAAAATCCGCAGGTATAGACGAAATTAGGACAGAATTTATTAAGAATAGCGGGCCGGGTGGGGTGCAATGGCTTTGTAGGATTTTCAATTTAGCATTGAAGTCCTCAGTAGTACCCGCTGACTGGAGCTTCGGTGTTATTGCTCCGATCTTCAAGAAGGGTAACCGCAAAGTCCTTACCAACTACAAGGGGATTTTACTCTTGAGCGTGGTCGGAAAGGTTTATATAAGTGTGCTAGTAGACAGGGTTAGGGTTATAGTGGAAGGTGTTCTTGACGAGGTTCAGAGTGGTTTCAGACCTCTGAGAGGTTGTCAGGATCAGATCTTTTGTCTCAGGCAGGCTATAGAAAAGCTCTCTGAGAGAAATATTGATTTATACTTGTGCATCATCGCCCTAGTAAAGGCATTCGATCGGGTACCGAGGCAAAAGCTGTTCGAGGTACTTGGCGAATACGGGGTTAATGGAAGTTTATTGGGCGCTATCAAAAGCATCTACTCAGGGAGCAAGGCTGCGGTAAGGCTAGATGGTGAAATTAGTGAGGCTTTCGAAGTTAATGAGGGAGTTCGTCAGGGTTGTTGTCTCTCCCCTCTTCTGTTCATAATTTTTATGGACAAGATTATCAGGCAAGCGAATTTGCAAGGGAATGTGAAGGTGGGGGAAGTAATCATGGAAATCCTGGCCTATGCGGATGACTTAACTCTATTAGCAGATAATGCCAAGGATTTGCAGGAGAATTTAGACTGCCTGAATGCTGCATGTGAGGAATACGGCATGAAAATAAGTGTCAGTAAAACTAAAGTTATGCATATTGGCACATCCCGGAAGGATGTAGTTTGCAGTTTAAATGGGGAGCAGTTGGAACAGGTCTCTGAGTTTAAATATTTAGGAGCCATTTTTTCGGAGAATGGCAAGTTAGTTAGGGAATTTGAAGAAAGGAGAAGAATGGGGAATGCAGTGGCCAGTCAGTTGAGGTCGTATGTGTTCAACAAAAAGGAGTTAAGTAGTGGCACAAAGCTAGCTATTCACAGGTCAATCTACAGACCAACGATTTTATACGGTAGGGAAAGTTGGGTGGACTGCGGATACCTTGTGCATGACCTGGAGGTTTCTGATATGAGGGTTCTTAGGAGCATAGCAAAAGTAAATCGGAGGGAACAGTGGGACAATCATATTAGGAACGACGACATCAGGGAAAACTTAGGGGTTACATCAGTGGAAGAGGCGGCAAGGATTAGTCGTCTGCGGTGGTACGGGCACGTTCAGAGGATGGGTAATAGCAGGCTACCAAAGAGGATATTGGATGCTCAAGTCCCGGGTGTGCGTCCCAGGGGTAGGCCAAGGAGAAGGTTTATAGACTCAATTAAATCCGATGTAGAAGTTAGGGGACTTTCTCTAGGCGAACAAACCATCTCCTTGGCACAGGATAGGGGAGTATGGAGAAGGGTGGTCCATGATCAGTAGTAAAGACCTCACACCGAAAGGTACAAACGGTCTATAAAGTGTGATGATGATGATGATGAGCAGTACGACTCTTCAAAATTCTGGTACACAACCCAAGAAAATTTTTAAAAAATCAAAATCTTCAACGTTAGCTCCATACAAAATCAGAAAATCCTGTAAACGATTTCCCCCTCTCATCAGTACCAGCCTAATGCAATAAATTCCCTATATTTCTATAAGGTAAGCTGACAGCATACCAGACAACATTCCACAGCGGGAAAAAATTTGAATTTTTCAAAACGTATGATTTCAATTCAATAAAAAAATTAAACCGAAAATATGTTTATTGGCTATTCCATCCGAAAGTTGAGCATTACATGTATGTTTACCCACTATGAAAACCATGCATTACTTTTGTTTTCTCTAGAAATGCATGGTTTTCGTAGGGGGTAAAAATATGCAATAAATATTATTGGACCCTGCTACATAATTCATTGCTTCGGACACAATTTTGAGAACTCGCAAAATCACTCATGTTACTTTGAGCAGCACGATTTGAAAACTGATATTTTGACTTGTGAAGTTTCATACCTCGCCTTCGGCTCAGATATGCAAGCTCTACACCTTTTACACTCGTCAAAATAACGTTTTCAAAGGTTGTTGCTAAAAAAAAACACTCGTGAGTTTGGCTCTTATAACAAAATAGTGTCCTCATGTAAGGGATCATTCATAAATGACGTCACGCTTGCTATAAACGCCACAAAGTCCATATCTCCTAACTGGTCAGAGATTTTGTTTATAGTAATCCGGCTACCCCCCCTAAAAAAAATTTCGCCGAAAAAAAATTCGACAAAAAAAATTCCGCCGAAAAAGAATTTCCGGTGAAAAAACGCGGCAAAAAAATTTCCTTTGACACGAAACATCTATCTATCTACTATGTACTAGGTGCATATTCATTAGGGGTCATTCATAAAGGATGTCACGTTTGCTATAAAAAACAGAGCAGATGAACTCCACGCTGGCGAATCTCGCATCGGAGCAAAAACTCAACATCATCAACCAATATGTGTTCCCAACTTTAACATATCTTTCGCAATCAGCGCCATTGAATATGATTCCGAAATTCGTCACGGACGTTATGATTCGTCGCACAGTAAAAGAGATTGTTGGCCTTCCTATGCGGTCAAACGACAATTTATTCTACGCCCCTAGACGTCTATGCGGTCTTGGCCTGATTAACGCTTCGTGGGAATCACATCTGCAACACTTTGCCATAGCAAAACGACTTGCAACAGTTGATGATCAATTATTTCAAAGTGTGTCGGACTGCACCGCGGAAATGGAATCATGTAAGAAAGCATTGAACGTCACTGGTAGCAGTACAAAAGCGCTCAGGACTGCTCTGCGACAGAAATGTTTCGAGGATTGGTGTAACCTCAAATATCAAGGTGCTGGCGTAACCCATTTCCAAACATTCATCAAAGGCAACGATTTTGTCTGCACCGCTATAAAGCTGAACAGTAACTATGCTAACCTGAACGGTGTGCCTGGAGTTGAAAGCGCTTCCAACCTCATGTAACGGGAAGTTGTTTTTCAAGTAACCAGCAAATCATCGCTATTGTGAAACATCAAGTCACCGAACTACTACGAGAAAAAGGATTCAAATGCTTTGAGGAAGTCTACGCCATCGATAGCGACGGCCGCTCACGATTCAGCGACATTATTGCCTTCGACAGTAAGTCCCGAAATGCATTCATCGTAGATCCAACAATACGTTACGAATCCAATAATGACGACCAAGACTCGAAAATCAAAACAGAAAAAATGAGATATATGAAAAGTGCATCCCGTTCTACGGGGAAAAATACAGCGTAAGCTTCGGCAAGCGGAACTGGTCAGTCCGAGGACTCTGGTTTGGAAGTCGTTTAACAGTAGGTGAGAGCGTATTGGACTTTTTCAAAGAATTCAATTTAGACGTTACCAAACTGACGAGGATCACCGAAGAGGTTTTAATCTGAACTATACAAATAATCAAGAATCACATCCATGAAGGCTGGTCACTTGAGCAAGAATTATGTGAATCTAGTTTTAGCAGTAAATATTTTGTAATTTATTATTGATGGATATGCTGTGTAGACAAGCAACCTTCTCTAAGTAGGCACCACACCTTGTTTTGTTTTAAATAAAGATTTTCTCTCGGTAATGAAATTTGAAGAAATTGCTCCAGGGTGCATTTATCGTGTAGCTTTTGGGTGTGTGTCGATCAATTCCACGCCAACGTTCGATCCACCAAAAGTCTCGACGTCTGTCGTCGTGTCGGTCGCTTCCTAGAACCTCCCAAAAACTGTTACCGTGGAGCAGGGATAAACACCCTTCACAAAAAATGGAATAAATTGGTTTCTATAAGACTTCTGGAAAATTTCCGGAACAAGTGTTATGTTAGACCTAATTTTTCACGATTTTCGTCACTTCGCCTTGGTGTGAGTTCTAAACGGCCTCATGTCTGATTGTCTCCATACACATTGTTTATACGCATAAAAATCAATAAAAATCCGGCGACACTTTTATTTTCCTACACATTTCCCAACACCCCTAATCCCCACTCACAAAGTGTCACAAAAATTCATTAAAAGACGACAATACACTTTTACAACTTATACAAAAAAAGCCTTTGCAGATAACGTACATACCGCATGCTTTTCATATTGAGAAAATCATTACAACATTTATATTTTCTATTACAGGATCGTCACGTAAAGAAGAATGATATTGAGCCAATTGTCGATCCATCCCAAGACTACGTACTGATAAAGGGCTATGAAAATGCCACTCATACTGTCATGCGATTTAAACGGAAATTGGACACATGTGATACATCTTACGATATTCCAATTTCGGTAAGTTATTTCTTTGGAATATTTTTTTAAGTGCACAAAATAAATATATGAAAGCAAAAAAAAAAATGAACGACAACGATGATGAATTTTATTGTAATACATTATTCGTCTTTATATGATGATGAAAAAAGATGTAACACTTCCTTTAAGAAAATATTATTCATGAAAATGTGTTTTGAAAATAGAATTTATATTTTTCTTGAATAGACTGAATGACTTGAACATAAATGTATGTTCCATGTTGATTTTCGTACAATATTTGTTTACTTAAAAGCTTCCCAGATTTCTCTCAAATTTTAAACGAATAAATCAATATGACTTACCTCACTTCAGCCAAATGTAAAAATTTGTAAGAATTTGTTTTGTGCCATAAAATAAAATGAAGTAAATATGAAAAACGAAGAACCACTTCGCAGATGCATTTACCAAATCCCCAAAGTTATGTACCAGATTGAAAATGTTGAGTTGGGCAGTGACGATAGAGACGAAGATACAACTTTACGAATTGTATTATTTATTAGCTTGCAAGAAATAATGTTTATTGATCGTTGGTTGAGCTCATGGTATTGCAACGTATGCACTACTGATGTAACACAAGTCCATGCAAATCAAGTGTGAGACGTTACATCAGTTTGACATGTAGCATTAGCATCCACCGGGACACCAGACTCTCATCTTCAGTGTCAAGCCTTCGTCAAGTGCTTAGTTAACTTTCAAGTCTGGCAAAGTTTATAATTCCACTACTTCCACTCTGTTAATTATATATGTTACCAGGACATTACGGTGTACATACAGCTTTCGTGTGGTACGTACATTTTTCGAACCGTATGAAGTACGAGTCCTATACGTTTACCACCACGTTTGTAACCAGTCGATTTGAGGGAGCATCGACCATGTAACTTAGATGTCAAATCTGCAAAAAAAAAAAAAAAATTGTCCGTCCGTCTGTAAACACGATAAGTCGAGTAAATGTTCACCGATTTTCAAAAATTTTCCCCAAGTATCAAAAATTGGTTTGGGTTTGGGATTGCAGATTGGAATTTTTGAACGAAAGGCCGCTGAGGTAAGTGATTTTGGGTTTTTTGTACATAACTCGAGTAAATCTCTTCCGATTTCAAAAATATTTGTGTGTTCGAAAGGTCTGACAATTTATGGAAGAAAATTGTCTGATTTTGAGCGCCTGGACTCAGCCAGGGCCATTAAACTGAGTCCCTTCAAGGGCCCAACGTGTTTTTTCTACATAATGTTATCCGATTTTCAAAAAAAAAATTTCCTGAAAAATAATTGAAAAACTCTTTACGGAATTGAATTTGGGCAAAATCTGATAAGTGTTTTCGAAGTTACAGACAAGAAAGAGCAGAGGTCAAATATGAGGTTCAAGGTCGCTGAAACTTTTCGACTTTTCAAGGTTGTGACGGAAAGAGATGGACCTCAAAAAATCACGAAAATCAAATTGGTGAAAATTGTGGTAAAGTGGTTCGGGCTAGAATGTACAAAAAACATTTTTGAGTGAATTTTTTTCAAACTTAAAAATTCATGCTTTTTTTGGGATTAGAGATTTTTTGCATCCCTTTAAATCCCCTTACCAAAATGGCTCGAGTCCCCGTACTCCCCTTCCTCCGTACTCCTCTTCCTCCCTACTCACCTTCCTCCGTACTCCTCTTCCTCCATACTCCTCTTCCTGCGTACTCTTCTTTCGCGTCATCCCCTCCGCCTCCGTACTCTCCTTCCTCCGTACTCCTCTTCATGCGTACTCTCTTTTCCCCGTCATCCCCTTCGCCTTGCTTTTCTCAGAGGTTAGTACAATGTAAGGATTTCTGGATTTTCAAAGCACCCTTAGGTTGTGACTCCAAAATGGCTTTTTCAATCAATCAATCAATTTATTACAATCATGTCAAGGTTGCCCTTTTACAGCTGTCGTTGGACAGAATTACATTTATATCTCATTACAGCAAAACTTCGATATACACTAGTGCAAAACACCTCGGGAATTCAAGCATCTAATAAAGATGAACACATACAAATCCTTGGGTACAACGCAACGCAAAGCATTCCACTCATTAATACCACGGGCAAACAATAATCTGCTGTCTCCTTCTTTAGGTATCACGAGCTGTTTAGTGCGAGCGGAATTACCAAACTCAATAAGTTCGCGGAGATAACCCGGCCCCACATGCAATATCCTATACAAAGCAATCATAGACCTAAATTTAAGATGATCTAAAAGCCCCATCCGCAAAAACTTATTTTCAATGTCAGCGATACTCTGATATTTAGATTTGCCATAGACAAAGCGTACCACTGAGTTGAAGTCTCTTTGAAGAATCTTGATAGCACTCCCATCCAGACCATACATATACACTTCACAACAATATTCAAAGTGCGGCATTAAGAGAGACTTTACCAAAAGTCACCTGGTTTTGATAGGGGTAGAGCTAGCAAGAGGCCAAAGGTAACGCAACCCAGTAAAAACCTTCTGTGCAACTACCACTACATGATCCAACCATGAGAGACTGTGGGTAAATATGAGCCCCAAGTTCTTGACGACACG
>CM055406.1:52416223-52431772 GCA_029228625.1 Pseudolycoriella hygida
AAAGCAGGAGGCGTACAGGGCTTGCAGGCAGACGGTTAAGACTCTAGTCAAGGAAGCGAAGGATCGGTCGTGGAAAAAGTTTGGGGAGGAATTGGAAGAGGCTGGTCAAGGAAGGGGTAAAAAATTTTGGTCGGCAATCAAGGATATTAGGCGTGGTGGTGAAAAGGAGGGCTGCGGTAGCATTTTGGGATAAGATGGCGAATTAGTTACAGATAAGGGTGAGGTCCTGAAAACCTGGCAGGATTACTTTCAGGATCTATTCGCCTCTGTCAATCCCGTAACAAGCCTTGACAGGGAAGAGGGCCGTAGCTTGGAGGGTGAGGAGGAAATTACATTAGAGGAAGTGTCACGAAGGTCAGCAGACTGAAGGCAGGAAAATCCGCAGGTATAGACGAAATTAGGACAGAATTTATTAAGAATAGCGGGCCGGGTGGGGTTCAATGGCTTTGTAGGATTTTCAATTTAGCATTGAAGTCCTCAGTAGTACCCGTTGACTGGAGCTTCGGTGTTATTGCTCCGATCTTCAAGAAGGGTAACCGCAAAGTCCTTACCAACTACAGGGGGATTTCACTCTTGGGCGTGGTCGGAAAGGTTTATACAAGTGTGCTAGTAGACAGGGTTAGGGTTATAGTGGAAGGTGTTCTTGACGAGGTTCAGAGTGGTTTCAGACCTCTGAGAGGTTGTCAGGATCAGATCTTTTGTCTCAGGCAGGCTATAGAAAAGCTCTCTGAGAGAAATATTGATTTATACTTGTGCATCATCGACCTAGGAAAGGCATTCGATCGGGTACCGAGGCAAAAGCTGTTCGAGGTACTTGGCGAATACGGGGTTAATGGAAGTTTATTGGGCGCTATCAAAAGCATCTACTCAGGGAGCAAGGCTGCGGTAAGGATAGATGGTGAAATTAGTGAGGCTTTCGAAGGTAATGAGGGAGTTCGTCAGGGTTGTTGTCTCTCCCCTCTTCTGTTCATAATTTTTATGGACAAGATTATCAGGCAAGCGAATTTGCAAGGGAATGTGAAGGTGGGGGAAGTAATCATGAAAAGCCTGGCCTATGCGGATGACTTAACTCTATTAGCAGATAATGCCAAGGATTTGCAGGAGAATTTAGACTGCCTGAATGCTGCATGTGAGGAATACGGCATGAAAATAAGTGGCAGTAAAACTAAAGTTATGCATATTGGCAAATCCCGGAAGGATGTAGTTTGCAGTTTAAATGGGGAGCAGTTGGAACAGGTCTCTGAGTTTAAATATTTAGGAGCCATTTTTTCGGAGATTGGCAAGTTAGTTAGGGAATTTGAAGAAAGGAGAAGAATGGGGAATGCAGTGGCCAGTCAGTTGAGGTCGTATGTGTTCAACAAAAAGGAGTTAAGTAGTGGCACAAAGCTAGCTATTCACAGGTCAATCTTCAGACCAACGATTTTATACGGTAGTGAAAGTTGGGTGGGCTGCGGATACCTTGTGCATGACCTGGAGGTTTCTGATATGAGGGTTCTTAGGAGCATAGCAAAAGTAAATCGGAGGGAACAGTGGGACAATCATATTAGGAACGACGACATCAGGGAAAACTTAGGGGTTACATCAGTGGAAGAGGCGGCAAGGATTAGTCGTCTGCGGTGGTACAGGCACGTTCAGAGGATGGGTAATAGCAGGCTACCAAAGAGGATATTGGATGCTCAAGTCCCGGGTGTGCGTCCCAGGGGTAGGCCAAGGAGAAGGTTTATAGACTCAATTAAATCCGATTTAGAAGTTAGGGGACTTTCTCTAGGCGAAAAAACCATCTCCTTGGGCACAGGATAGGGGGGTATGGAGAAGGGTGGTCCATGATCAGTAGTAAAGACCTCACACCGAAAGGTACAAACGGTCTATAAAGTGTGATGATGATGATGATGATGATAAATAAAGTGGTTTTTCTTGATAGGTTCCTAGTGTACTATTATAGCATAGTTTTCATGAGATGCCACGTTGACTTGTCTAACTCCAATGTTCAGCATCATTCAACGACTAACTGCGAAAGCGGAACCTTATCTGATGAATTGCATTTTATTGTCTTCTATCTTCTAAATGACATGGAAAAAGAGTGTCTATGACTGCTGTCATAAACCTCGTTAAAAATCCATCAAAACGTTACAATGCAATAAATTAAGCGTATCTGTACAAATGTCCAAATCAAAAAGTAAAAAATAAAAAACGTCAAAAAGCGACGATCTTGAGTATTCAGATCTCGACATAAAAAACTTCTTGATAGATTTTCATCATTTCGAGGTTGAAGTTCGACCAAAGCGACCAAAGCGTTGCAACAATGTGATTTATAGGAAATGAACTGAGCTCTATCTCTCTCTCTCTCTCTCTTTCTCGTTAACTTGTTATAGTTCGCTCGTTCATCTGTTCTAATTCATCCGCTACTTCAACATTATCGACGAGAACTTAAGTCGAATTAGCCATACGCGATATGTGAAGGTTTTGGTCGCACCAAAGTATCATTGGACACATAACTCTCGTTAAAAATGAGCGGATGAACTGAAACATATGAACGAATAAACTACAACAAAAAACTATAGAGAGAGAGAGAGAGAGAGAGAGAGAGAGCTTAGTTCATTTCCCATATATATATATCAATTGTTGCAACGCCGATATTTGGTCGAACTTTAGGGAAATAAAATAAGAACATTCATCCAGTCTCCTAATCGCTCCAAACAAAGACACTTTGGTTATCTACCATCTCGAACATCAAGAAAATATTCGACGCCGTTTTAAGATCTTTCAAAGACTTCGAACCGTCTGTAAAACGTACTCAAAGCAAAGTGTCAAAACGCCTCAATCGATTCGCTGCGTGCGTCATCCCACCTGGAATATCAAAGATCCGTAGCTGAGCAAATTGTTCAAGGAACACAAAAAAATCGTTTTCAAAGATACCGTCACGTAATTACACTAATCTGCCCTACAACGCATAAAAAACCTAGCGACGTTTTCATATATTTTCTCTCACAAATTCTCGTCGCTAGGTTTTTTATGCAGTAGTGTACATGCCTGTCATCATACGAGTAAAATAATTACAAAGAAGATCTTAACGATAATGTGTTAGTGTGTAGTGTAAATAATATGATTCAATTTGTGTGAACGGAGAAGAAACTAGTTGTGAGATTTTTTTAGTCGACACTACCATTAGCGCACTCGGGCAGATTGATTGAAAGAGATCACTAGGTCTTCTATTCCTATTTATAGATCCAATGGTTTAATAGATCCAATGAGTAACGACAACAAATTTATTTTCAGGGCTCAAATGTACCATTAAGCACACATTTGACTCCAATATCCAGTCATTCAACTCAACCAGGATTGGTAAAACCTCAACCATCAGCTGCCAAAATTCCATCGACTTGTACAAGTACATCGCCTGGTAAGCAGCAGCAACCACTTTCACAATCTCCCTCTTCCAAACAACAACCATCTATAGCGAACTTAATCGCTCAACCTATAACAACATTGGCCAATGGATTCGGATCTCCGTCAATACCACCCATATCAACGAATCATCCAATATCGACTCCGCGGATCACATCTCCGAATAATACTAGCGTTAATCAACCACCAATAACAAATGGAATGGTAAATAGCATACCCCAACCACCTGCGTCTCTATCGGTTGGTGTACCACAACCACCTCCGGCAACAGCACCGACGGCGCCAACACCATCCGTTCATCCTGGACTCGATAGCGCGATGGCAAGTTGTCGGACAAATAGCCCAGCTGTTGCAACTAGTGCCGTTTTATCAGCAGCTGCACCAGCAGCGAATGGCAATAGCAATGCAACGATAACATCGTCTAACGGCAGTTTGCCGTCATATCGTTCGGGCTATCCTGGATACCCATTATACGCACCATACAATAACATTCATCACAGTCCATACATACCTGCAGTACCATCTCCATCTGCTTCACCGCGAACGGTAGATTCGAGAACAAGTAGGGAGTCTCCGTTGATTAATGTCAGTAAGACTGTTCGACCAGTGACACCAAACGCTTCAAGCAATGGTGTAGCGCCGATTACAACACAAGGTCCCCTGTCAATTGGAAGTATTTCAAGTCAAACATCAAGGGAGCATCCAACTCACCAGCAACAGCAGCAACATCAACATCAACAACAACAACAGCATCAACAACAACAACAGCAGCAGCAACAACAGCAGCAGCAGCAGCAGCAGCAACAACAACAACAACAACAACAGCAACACAATGCCTCATCAATTCAAAGAGCTCATTCTCCTCGAGGGCATAGCCCAAACAGAGAACGTGATAGTTATAGGTGAGTTGATCAAATTTTTTATTATTTGTTCAGCTGAAGTTAAAGTCGCACTTTATTATTACAGTAGCAATGTTAGTAGCCTGTCAAGGTCTTCGGCAACACCTGTGCCAGGAGCACCGTACAGTGGTAGTTCAGCTGCCCCAACCGGACCGTCTCCTGCGTTGCCTTATAGTACTTCTGGAGCGTCAGCTTCACCATTACCGCCATCATCCGTTGCAGTATCATCTAGTCTGTCCTATTCTAAAACCTCGGCTCCAGTGTGGCCTCCGTAAGATGTTTATTAATCACCAAAAATTTCAATGATCATAATTTGTTCGTCCATTTCAGCGCAAGCAATACACAACTGTCGCCAGCTACGAGTAATATGACCAGACCCACACCTCCCCCAGTTGCAATACATTCGTCAGCCACAAGTCATTCATCATTTCCGCCACCGTTATTTGCTGCACCGATGCCACCACCGGCTGTATCATCCTCGTCAGCGCCTCATCCATTTTCTGCTGAGTCTCTCTTTCAATCCAGTAAAGGTAAACATTGCAGAACCTAACGCAAATTACTCTTCACTGACTGTATCGCATTTACAGCTGCAGATCAAGCCGATTTATTGCGTCGCGAACTGGACAATCGGTTTTTAGACCGAGCTGGCCTAACAGGTGTTCCACCACAGTCACCGTACTTACGTCAAGAATTGCATCATCATCAGCACCAACATACTCACTTACATCAACATCAACAATTACTACCAACCGCATCACCAGCGCCAGCTCCACTCTTTCCGCCACCGCTATTTAAAGATATTCCAAAAATGGGAGCGGTTGATTCTCCATTTTACAGAACTGGTGCTTTAGGAATGCCAACATATCCAGGATATTCGCCTGGTTTGTTACATCCGGGCCTTGGCGGTCCCACACCATTTGTGCCACCCAGTCATTTGCCATCGTATGCAACAAAGGTAAATCACATTGTCCAATATCACATGGAAATTTTTCAGTCATACAGTGGACTAAGATCGGACCGTTCAGATGCATGCTAACGAAACAAATAACAAAGACATTTCCGTTTGTTACCAAATTTTATCACAGAGAACACTCCACCATCCACATGTCATCGTCATAACGGTTTCTCTTCATCCAGAATGCATCCACACATCGCTTTATCATTTAATCGTTTTTATGGTTAATTTGGAACATTTTCAGTTTTATTTTTAGTCCTAATCAAAATTGCATTTGCATTCTAACAAATTCTTTGCTTTTCGTTTGTTTCGCAGCCACCACATCCTGCAGTTGATCCCAATAAAGCTAAACAACCGGTAGGTGCCGAATTTTCTCCTAATTTGTGTTATTTTTGATTATCTGTGTTTTGTTTCCCCTTTGCATTTGAATTACAAAGCCCATGCCACTGCTTCCTTGATATATTCGCACATCATGGTTCAGTTTAGTCGGCTTCGAATTCATTGAATCGATTTCATTCATTCAATTCGTACGCATCGTGATCCGATCTGATAGAAATGTTCACACATTGCCGAAAAGTGTCTATCAGTCCGGTTCACTGATGAGATTTTTTCCATCAAAGACATAACAATACTACCAACACATACATTGATTGTGTCGAACTGTGAATTCTAATGTTGGATTTGCTGATCGTTCTTTTAAAACGTAAAAATGTTCCAGAAGGCCGGACGATGGAATGCAATGCATGTACGTATCGCATGGGAGATTTATCACCACCAAGCCAAACAAAATCCTGAAAAGACTGCAACACCTGGAATCGGTGTCAAGACAGAGATGTTGCGACCACCAACTCACATATTCCCACCTGGCGGTGTAGCTCGGTCTCACGAAATTTCCACGGCATTTCCACCAGCAGGCCTTCCGGGTAGGCCGCCGTATGAATCGGGACCGATGCCCGGAAGCTTCCTGGGCGCTCCAGGTAGCCATTTAGGTAAGTTATACAACAAATTGATCGAATCAACGACGGGCTAAATATGTTTTCATTTTAGGCGGAGCTGTTTCTCCCTTCGGCCGATATGGCAGTCCATTTACAAGTTTCCCTGGCATGTCACCGTTCACCCGGGAAATGCATATGGCAGGGCCAATGTCGTCAGTGCATGACCCATGGAGAAAGTAAGTGATCTTGCGCCCACATACAAATGGAGAAATTATTAATTTGTTTTGATATGATTTGCAGTTCGCTTCAACGAAGTGTTGGAGCTTATCCTCCACCACCGTCACCAGGTGTGTGGCCGTTGAAAGCTGATTCCAGTTTGGAAGCAGCTCGACGTGAAGCTGAAGAACGTGAACGACGTGAATTGAAACGACGCGAAGACGAGCGACAGTTACGCGAGCGTGAGGAACGACAACGGGAACGGGAGAAAGAGGAAAAACTGAGAAAAGAAGCACAAGAACGGGAAAGGGAACGAGAACGTGAACGTGAGAGAGAACGGGAACGTGAACGGCGAGAAAAAGAGCGACGCGACTTGGAACGACGAGAAATGGAACGTGAACGTATGCTACAACAACAGCAACGTTTGTCCGAAAGTACAAAATCGGTGCAACGAGATCGTTCACCGCTACGAAATGGTAATGACATTGATGCAACGCAAATTAAAATTGAACCGAAACGTGATGAAGAAATGCTAATGAGACAATCGTCAATGATGACTGATCCACGATATCATCATCCATCTGCATCGGCTGCAGCTGCTGCCGCACATCATTCATACATGACCAGCAGACATGGTCCACATATGAATGCAATCATACCACCGCCACCACCGCATCTATCTCGATCCATGCTGGGACATTCAATGGCTGGTCCGCCAATGTCACATTATCCACCACCCGGTCCAGCTTGGGGTCTAGATCCATACGGTCGAGATCCGTATCGTATGGATCCAATGCACCAATTGCGCTACAATCCATTGATGGAAGCAGCGATACGTGTCGAAGAAGAGCGTTCGAAAGCAATGAGTTTATATGCAGCCCATTCGGTTGCACATTTACGAGCGAAGGAACCGAGTCCGGTTCCACCGCCACACCACCGTATGCCTCCCGGTTCAATCAAACCATCTGCAACGCATATGTCAGTAGGTCCGGGTCATCCGGTTTCTGTTGACATGCACAAAAAAGAAGACTCAACGTCAACGCGATGATAAATAATTTAAATTGAGCTTTTTCTTTCGTTTTAATCCATTAACAGTAGGATTTTACCGAGACCGTAGTAATTTCCAGTGTAAATTAGCCCGAAAAGCTATTTTTTTTTATATAATTTCAATGGAAAATTATTCACATTAATTTTATTAAATGACTAAGCTACTTATTGTGATTTAAAAAAGAAGTAAAAATAATGAAAAACTCTGTATGTAAATAGTTTCCTAGACCAAAAGAAAAACCTATAGAATGTAAAATATGTAAATAGATGAGAGGACAATTTTTTAATTAGTTGTTGTGCGTGCGCTTATTTTTCGATAAAAAAAAGTGAAAAAAAAATAAAAAAAAAGTAACAACAAAAAATAATTAAAAACTGGCAAAGACGTAGAGACTTGTAATTTCAAAACTAAAAAAAATCATACAAACAATTTGGTAATTTATTTAGAAAAACCATTAAAAGGTATAACTCAATTTAATTGAAAAAGAAATATCGGGGTTGGTGGATAGCTGTATACTGTTTGCTGTCCTTTTACTATCAAATGGATTGGCATTCCAACTGATTAAGACTAAAATGCAAACGAAAACCCTTTCATGCAACAATCCATCAATCAGGATACACCCACACAAACGACAAACGGGTGCTCATAATGAAATATTTTAAGTAACTAAATTAAGTCACATCAAAAGATTATTTATTAATCGAAAAGCAAAAAACAAAACACAAAAAAAAAACTGAAAATAAATTTTAAATGACGTTTTTATAAAAAAAAGAAATTAATTGTATAAAGCGAAACGTTGCATTTCAATCACATTATTATCTGCATTTTTTTTTCGAGCTATTTCGATTTTATTTAGATAATTATGAATCTCTTTTATCACTTCTTATCAGTTAATTCAATGCGTGTCATAATGTATGTCATCTCATGCATTGGTGAAATTATTTTTGTTGGGGTGGAAGAAGTGAAAGTATTAAAAAAAAGAACTTTTTCATGCGCCTTTTTCACATCTTAGTGCGATGCGACTAGCGACAAACCATTTGCAACGCCTTGAGAAACTATGGATAATAAATCGGGCAAGCTAATTATTTAGGAACTAATTTGGTGCAGCTTTTACAATGGGATGTGATTTTTTTTTTACAATAAAGTTATTCATAGACGGCGCGGCGCTGAGTTGTGAAACAACTGATTATCGCACGATGACAAAAACAAAAATCCCTCTGCACTCAAACAACAATGCGATTTTGTTTGATTTGTCACATCAAAAATACGATCTGGGACGTCGCACCTCATAGTTTAATCCAAGGCCGGAACGGTTTTTACGTCATATTGTTGCATTGAACGATTTTGATTATCCATTAGCCGAGAAAGTGGGAAATTAGAGAAAGTGAAATCGAAACTGAGATTTCGAAATTGGAGCTAAGAATTTTCTATGCGATATTAGTTCACCTAGTCATTTTTTCACCGAAACTGCAACAGATTTCAATTAAATTGTGTGCCGATGACGTTCGCTACTAACTTTTTACCTTTTTTTTCTCGTTCTATAAAAATTTTGTTCAATTTTACCTTCTGATTTGTGCGAATCTGAATTTTTGGTTTACGAATTGCATAAATTTCGAATCATTTCACTGCTTTTTTGTTTCGTACAAAATCGTGCTACAGTCGTGTGCCTATTTTACGTTACGTTTCTATTTCTCGGCTATCAACCAGCTGGCTTTAATACGTATGCACAACTAATTGCTTATGTATTGTAAACTCATCTTCGAATTATTCGAAATTGATAGACCGATTCAAAGGGAGAATATCGAATATTTTTCGAGATTTTCGATAATCTTGCCGTACAGACACAACAATGATCATTTCCGATTTCTGTCAAGTGGATCGATCTATGGACCATTCCATTGGGCTCATTCCTCGTACTATTCTACCGTTGTAAATAATGTAAAAGCTTTAGAAACTGAGTGCACACAAATGTATTTTCGTTAACTTTTCTAAAAAGTTACCAGTTTGTATTGAAAACAATGATGAACGACTATTTTGTCTCATGTTAATATAAATCACATAGCAAGAGTGAAAGAGATGAAATACGTTATCCACGTTACGGTACCGATGGAATTCGGTATTTCTACTATGTAAATTGATCGGTGTTCTGCAGTAACTGAGTGTTTTCATTGTGGTAACAATAGAATGACAAAGATGGTACAGAACGCCATTCAATTATATGAACGATATAGAATTTGAGTGTATACCAATTGTGCTTTTCACTCACTCAATATGAAAGATATACCGTTTTGCATAAAACAATGGTAACGCGGTGTTGGATGTGTTGTTGAAAGAGAACGCTGAGTTTTATAAAAGGCTAATTCTACGCAACATTATACCGATGTCAATAATGTAAATGCTATCCACGCTCTATGTGATTAAATGTACACCTCATGCATTTTGTTCAGTTTTATATGAAAAAAAAACTCCTCACTTTCAGTATGCAAAGTAAATTTATTGTAACCCGGGAACGGTATCTTTTGTCTCAATTTATTATGGATAACGTGGAAAGAGTGAAAGAGATGGCATATGAAATTGTAAACCTGGGTAACGGTGGAATTAGCCAAAGATGAACTTTGCCCTGTAAATCACAAGATTTATACTAAAAATCAATTTCTCTTAAGAGAAACGTAAACAACATGCTTTGTGCAACTGCATAAGATAAAAATTCATGAGTATTTGTCTTTCGATCTCCATTTTTTTATTGAAACGAATGGTTCCCTTATATTTCATCTCTTTCACCCTTTCAATGTGAATTATATCAACATGAGACAAAACACATTCGTTTCACAGGTGACAAGATATCTATCTTTGTAAACTTTGTGAATTTGGTTGCGTAGACCATTGTTTTCCATACAATCCCGTCAAGAATAAGTGAACACATTCCTTAAGAATCGTATAGGAATCGTGTGGGAATGTCTTATGCCATGAATTTGTATGACGAAAGAAAAAGTGTTCACATATTCCGTCCGGGATCTGGTAGCTTTTTCAATAAAGTGAACGAAAATACATTTGTGTACACTAGAAAAATTGTTGTCAGACCAACTTGTCTTTTTCATCTTGGGGAGTAGTTTTTCTGGCAGATAGTTTGACATAGTTCATCGTTTGTGAAGAACCATTTTCCGAAAAAAATTAGTTCTTGATGCCCCGGCACGCGACTTTTGTTCTTCCATTCTAAAGCGTTGGTTAGAGTGAGACAGATATAGTTTGTCTCTTTCTAACTAACGCTTTAGAATAGAAGAACAAAAGTCGCGTTCCAGGCATCCGACTCGAAAAACGTTCTTCACAAATGTTGATCTACATCAAATTATCTGCAAGGAAAACTGCTCCTCGAGATGAAAATTGACGAGAATTTGGCTAGTGTACAATCAATTTCTATAGCATTTACATTATTTACAACGGTAGATTTTTACATGGAATCAGCCATACACAGCTTTCCTGCAAAGCCAGCTGATGAAAATTGCATAGTTAATTTATGAGCGCACGACCGTAATACAAAATATTAATCTGAATTTCAGTCATTGATTCAACCATGTTCAGCCGTTTCATAGACCTTAGAATGAAAGTTGGTGTCACTCAACTGCTTATGCCATTTTTCATGAATCGTTTCCTACTCATATGAGCGTTGTTGAATTCTTGTTACATTCGATGTAACCAAAAGTCTGCAACTTAATTGAAAAAGTTTTTTTGCCTCTAAGACCAAGCCTAGCGGTCAGAGCATAAAATTGTATTTTTATTTTGACTGGTTGACGAATAAAGGGTCCAATTTTATGCTCTGTTCGCTTTTCACATACACGAAGAACATTTTAACGTATGTAATGATGGACTAGCCTAATAGCCATGCATCACTTACATTAAAGGCGCTGTAAAAGTCACTGATTCCTCTCCTAAACATACCTACCTGCTTTGAAGTGAAAGCTGATGGTTGGAATTGAGTTATTTGTTAGGTGGACCAGTATAACCAGCATTTTAATTCGAAATTTTGATTATACTGGCCCACAGACACAAGTCATTCACAGTCTCAGTGTTAAATCAAAGCCCCCCCCCCCCCGCCTCCTTCATTTAACAAGCGATAATCCATTTAGTTGCTCATTCTCACACGGTTTTCCATTTTTAAGGTTTCAATTCAACATGAGCAGAATGTCATATTTAAAATTATAACCGAATGTGAAATTGAATAAATGGAATTATTTTATTTGACGACACAAATTTGCAGAATGAATTGTCAAATTTCTGTGACGCAAGTCCCAAACGACTGAATATAAATAAATAAATTGTCGTAGACTGAGTATAGGGTGAAGAAAATAAAAAAAATAAATTGCTAGACATATGCACCGAATGCATATAAAGTGTCGTTGTGCAAATTTGTGTTTTTAGAAAAATATACGCGGAAGGAGTCTGTCTGATTCCTCTATACGTTAATCGTCCATTAGCAATTTCGAAAAGGGTGTGAATTGCTCGACCAAAAAAAAAAAAGAAAAGAAACAAAAACAAACGAGAAGAAGTTAAATGTCAGGATCAATGAAATGTTTACAACATTTATTTTTAGCAATTTTATTGTTTTCAGTTGCTTCAAATAAATATTCGAAATAAAAAAAAATAATTCTTATATTCTAATAAACATTTAACATTATTATTATTATAATTATAATGAAATGAAAATATTTAAGCCAAAATATAAGAAATGTAGATAGAAAACGGACAATTATTAAGATAATGGAAAAAAAATCACACAACAACAATATTAAATATTTAAATAAAAAATAAATAATTTTTTTAGCTTAAATTTTATTTAATTCAATTTTTAGTTTCAATTAAATTAATTTTTCACTTACATTTACATTTTACTAAACTGAAAGTCACTTAATTTGAACGAACGAGTTAAGTTTTTCTTTTTTTTTTCAAAAAAAAAAAAGGAAAGGACGTAGGACAGAAGTATATCTTCCTATTTTCAGTTTTTTTTCTAAATATTGTACATGTGAAGAAAAGTATATATAATGTGAACAAATTATATATTAACTAAGAGAAGTAATTTTTGTAGATAAATGTGTAAAAGACGATTTCAAAAAGATGAATGATAAAATGAATAAATTATAAATATGAACATTTGGGTTTTTGTTTGATTTATGTGCGTACGTAGCAATGCTTTAACCTCACGGCCCCCATGGGTGAGGAATTGGAATGCGCCCAATTAGCGCGCGCGTACTCGGCATAGTAATTTGACCGCCGAACAAGCAAGACGTGTTTTCTTGCGCTCTTCCACCATGAGCCTTTTAAAATTTTAATTTGTGTGATGTGATTTTGCCGCTTCTGTTTAGAAACTCTCTGGTCAGTCGAAACACGAAACTTCGCCTATACAAGACACTGATCCGACCCATCGTAATGTACGGCCGTGAAACATGGTCTTTGACACTCAAACAAGAATCGCTACTTAACTGCTTCGAGAGGAGAGTGCTAAGATCAATATGTGGACCATTATACGAACAAGGACGATGGAGGATAAGAACAAACAGAGAGCTGACAGACATCTACGGGGACGAAACACTAGTCGGAGCTATTAAATCTGCCAGACTGCGATGGGCAGGTCATATAGCGAGAATGGACGAGGATCGAATGCCAAAGAAAGTAATGGATCGAAACTTCGACAACAACAGAAGCAGAGGAAGACCCTGGAAGAGATGGCTAGATGGTGTTGAAGAAGACGCGCGAAAGTTGGACGTTGCGCAGTGGAGAAGTCTGGCCCAGGATCGCTCCAGATGAAGAAACGTTGTAGAGTCAGCCAAAACCCGCTTTGGTTAGAAAGGCTGATAAGTGAGTAAGTAAGTAAGATTTTGCCGCTTGGGTAGAAATTCAGAATTTTATAAATTTCTACATTAAAGTGAGGTCAAAATGTTATCATCTACAATTAAAACGAAAGGGTTGGTAGAGAAATGGAGAGCGATCAACTTGTTTTTGCTATCGTGCGGAGGTGTTGGTTTTTGTTAAGGCTTTGGTAACTGTAATGTAATTCTGCAATGGCGTCGGTCGCTTGTTAATGTGCTCTAGTTTCCGTCTTCGACAAAGTGCAGAGTTTTGTGTTAATTCTGTTAATGGTATCTGAAATAAGAAAAAGTGAAAGATTTTCACATCCGCATCAAAGTGTCGATCAATACATCGTTGTTATGTCAGACGTTTAGTTCATGCACGGGTTTGGCGCCTTTTTGAACATAAAGCCAACTTGAATCCATTGTCTTGATCGTATACACTATACATGTTTGCTAATTTGTGTTTTTAAAATCTTTCATAAGGAGCTTCACATGATACCGACAGAAGTTTCATTTTGACACTCTGTACTCGGCGCTTTTTATCGCGTTTGTTATATATATTTACTAGGGTGGGTCGAATTTGAACTTTTATTTTTTTCGAAACGCCTGACCCTACAAATGCTGTGTAATAGTCCCAGAAATGTTTTGTAGAAGAACTTTTTTTTTTTAAATGCGATCTTCCTCTGCCTCTTCTTGAAAAACTCATTTTAGGCGTTGTTTCATGAATTATGACATTAGCATCAATGTCTTCTTGAACGTATGCAGCTTGAAGGGAAATCTTTTAGTGCTAATTGTTAGTATTCCCATAGTACTTCAAGATTCCGGTATCGCGGAGGTCATCAATATGTCAATGTGATATTGGAGGCTCAACCTCCCTTCCCGACTTTCAGTTTTCATTTTGAAATTTCAACTTTGACTCCACCAAAACAGCACAAACAATGATTTAAAAAAATTTCAAAGAACGTAGATAGATAGAGAATTTCATAACGAATTCAGGAAAGCAAACCGTTTTGAAATTGGTTGACACGTGACTTACTCAGACCCGTTCAAATTCGACCCACCCTAATATTTACATCCATACGGTTCGTTGAAATGTTTTTAAAATGCAAAAAGAAATTACAGGAACGGATATTCTGACTCCACCGTAATCCGGTGCTTTTTGTGTGCCAATCAAACCGTCCGTGGGTGTAAAAAGAAAACAAAAATAACAATTTTATTGCATCAGTTGCGAACGAGCGACTCTTTTAATAACCCACTAACCCACTTGTAAAAAATTAACGGTTTTGCTTTAAGGGGAAAAATGCAGACGGATAAAAAGCAATTTGCTTCGGCTTAATGCTGTTTTCGTTAGAGCAGAATTGTGCATTATACCAACAAGAATCCCGTTATACGGTTATATTCCTAGTTGGCTCGGTCGACATAAACCTACTACCCTTCCCCTTCTGTGTTAAGCATCTCAGACCATTCAAATCTAGAAAAGCTTATATCCAAGGACTAAGTCGTTTTTCCCTAAAGCCCAGAAAAACATGTTCGCTTAAATTTAATTCTCTATAACTTCGCCTTTGGAACCAACTTTCTAACTCTCATAGTTCTGGAGATCTGGGTCATCCTGCCCAATTATGGAAGTGGCCATATATCAGTATTGGACCATATTTCCTCATAACCCTGAAACAAGTGTTCGCTTAAATTTAATTCTCTATAACTTCGCCTTTGGAACCAACTTTCTAACTCTCGTAGTTCTGGAGATCTGGGTCATTCTGCCCAATTATGGAAGTGGCCATATACCAGGATTGGGCCATATTTCCCCAAAACCCTGAAACACGTGTTCGCTTAAATGTCATTCTCTACAACTTTGCCTTTGGAACCAACTTTCAAACTCTCACAGTTCTGGAGATCTGGGTCATCTTGCCCAATTATGGAAGTGGCCATATACCAGGATTGGACCATATCTCCCTCATAGTTCTGGAGATCTGGGTCATCCTGCCCAATTATTGAAGTGGCCATATATCAGTATTGGACCATATTTCCTCATAACCCTGAAACACGTGTTCGCTTAAATATAATTCTCTACAACTTCGCTTTTGGAACCAACTTTCTAACTCTCATAGTTCTGGAGATTTGGGTCATCCTGCCTAATTATGAAAGTGGTCATATACCAGGATTGGGCCATATTTCCCCAAAACCCTGAAACACGTGTTCGCTTAAATTTAATTCTCTACAACTTTGCCTTTGACAGTAAATCTCCATATAG
>CM055406.1:52431792-52498128 GCA_029228625.1 Pseudolycoriella hygida
CGGACATTTTTTTTATTGCTGATTCGTCATATTTAGACGATAATAGATGCATCCCCCCCACTCCCACCTCGATCTACCCCATGTTACAATAAAATTGTTTGTAGTAAACGTATAGGACCTCTTGTACTTCGTACGGGTCCAATAAATCGAATATTATTCCAGCTAAATCCCGATGTACGGCAGGATTTCTTTAGATTATATCGATCATTCAAATCGACATGACGGAGTATGTCACTTACACAGCGGCTCCCTGATCACAGATGAGAAGAGCAGATGGAAACATTTAAAATCGAATAATACTCCAGCTAAGAACCGATTCACGGTTATGTGTTAACAGGTTATGTTTATATATCGATTAGTTAAATGTTTTGCCACCGCCCTTAAGATTTCAAACGCTACTGAGAAACAACCACATTCCAAACGTGGAGATTATGGATATTTCACCATCTGCAGGGATTTATCACGGACGTTTGATAACATGTTTTCTTCAACTATGAATTTACACCGAGGGACTATTGGAATGCGTCATGTTTTAGTTAGTTACTTGTTAGTTTTAAGTGTAGTTTATTTGGTTTGATTTCATTTCTTTATTGTTCATTTACTTAACATCTATGTTTAAATCGTTTCAATAAAGGAAGAATCGGCGGGGGGTGGTACAAAGGGTCCCAGATCCAGGTGCCAACACCCCCAAAAATTCAAATATAATCTAATGAACATTTGGGTTTTTGTTTGATTTTCGACTGGACAAATCATGTTTATAACGAATGCATCCGGTAAGAAACCGGTAATGCAAATTCTCTGTACCGGTTTCCTCTCTGCCGTTCATAAAGGATGTCACATCGAAGGAGGTGAGGGGGATCTGGGACATCCGTGACAACGTAGATTTCTGTGCGTACCTAGCAATGCTTTAACCGAACGGCCCCCATGGGTGAGGAATTGGAATGCTCCCAATTAGCGCGAGCGTACTCGGCATAAAGCATTTACTTTCTTTTACTTATCGTTCAAGCTCACTGGGCGTGTGCACAGGCACCAACTTGAATATGCAAGGTCAAGGTCAGTCAATAACACAGTTGGGTCTGCACCATATTTCAGCTACTCTCTTCCAACTATTAACCTGCAGCTTTTTCACATCTATCTTCCATATTTTGTGCGGCTTTCTTTAGTTCTAGTTCCAATCATTTCACAGTTTGTTGTTAGCGTTCTTTTTACTGCTCTATCGTTGTCCATTCTATCACTTACCACGGACAAGCAGCGTCACGCACGAATAATGAGGATAAGCTATCGATGCAAGAATATCGGCTGCGTGGAGATCGTTATGGGCACTTAAATTACTCTTCAAGAACTCACTGCCAACTTTCCACAAAAAAAGACTCTTTGACGCCTGTATATTGCTAGCATTCACATACGGAACTCAATGTCTACCATTATCACAAAAATCAATATCAAAGCTGGAAGCATGAAAAGATCTACTGTTTGCATCACATAAAATTGGATATTTTCGTCTTATTTGTTATTTACCACATGTTCCACACAAATTACATGACATTAGACAATTTGTGTCAAAAACATGTCCACAACGTCCACAAATCCAAAAAACTTCATACAAAAACTTTTGGGACAAGAAACGATGTATAGGCGAACTTTTGAGTTCCCCTCGCCCCCTCACTCTCCTACGTCGCAGCAGCTTTCCAACGAGCCCACACTCATCACAATCGCTTGAAAACTAGCCGAGATATCGCCAATAAAATATGACCAATTTCTATATAAAAATGGTAAAATTATCTTTGAAAGTAATAACAATTTCATTCCTGTGTTGTGTGTCAACGATCTATCTAAATCTCTATGTCTATATCTATGTATCTATGTTTGTATGTATCTACCTACTTTTTTTTCTCGAGAACCGCCCGAGCGATTTCCTTAAAATTTTCAGGGAGCGTCAGTCTCGGCCCCAAATGAAAAATTTCATATGCCGCTTTTCTGGGAAAATTCTGGAAAAGCCGTGGCATGTGGAAAAGTGGTCAATTTTGAGAGTTTTTAGGTAATGCTCGGAGTTTTCGAATTTTAGCTCCGAAGTGACAATAGCTAGAGAGTTGCTTTCTTCGGGAAAGTTATCGAGTTTAGTCAGGAGAATTTTTTGGGATCTTAAGAAAATGATTGCCAGCAGTCAAACTGGCGCCATCTTGAATTTTCCCAAGCAATAAATTAGGTTTTTTTTGGTTTTTGAATTTTAGCTTCGGAATGACAATACTTAGAAAGTTGGTTTCTTCGGGAAAGTTATAGAGTTTGGTTAGGAGAATTTTTTTGTATCTTAAGAAAATGACTGCCAGCTGTCAAAGTGACATCATCTTGGATTTTTTGCTAAATTCTGAATAACTAGGTATTCTTATTAGTTGGTTTCTTCAGGAAAGTTATATGAATCACTGAGAAGAATTGTTGACACGAAGTGTTCCGAAGGTAGCCGAAGGTGAAACGAAGTGTTTCGAAGGTAGCCGAAGGGTGGCACAAAGTATTCGGAAGGTAGCCGAAGGTGATACGAAATGTTCCGATGGTAGCCGAAGGTGTTGGAAAACAATTTTTTTTGAGAAAATTTTTTTTGGAGAAAAATTTTTTTCAAAGAAAAATTATTTTGGAGAAAAGCTTTTTTCGGAGAAAAATTTTTTTTTGGAGAAAAATTTTTTTCGGAGAAATTTTTTTTTTTGTAGAAAATTTTGTTGAAGAAAGTTTTTTTGTAGAAAAACTTTTTTGGAGAAAATTTTTTTCGGAGAAAAACTTTTTTGGAGAAGTTTTTTTATGAGAAAATTTAAAAAAAAAACAGAATTTTTTCATCAACTGATAATACGCAGAGGTCTGTTTGAATAGAACCTTGTGTTCAAAGATTTAATTTCCTGAAAAAACAAAATTACGTTGTGTCAAAAAATTTGCGTCACAAATGCCGGACCCAACGACGAAATAATTTTTCTGTACTTTCAGTTTATTATTTGCGAATTCTTGACTGGAAGATGTCCCTAGCAATGGATTGTTGGCGTTCTTGTGATTCTGCCTGTTGAACCATGCACCATGCTTAAAACCAACTTCTGGTAATGCTTCGACCCATACAAACAATATTTGCATTTTTTGGTTATGATTTTCCAGCCGTGAACATCTTCCAAATGCGTGAGAAAATGTCGGAGATTCATTATATAAACGTATAATTGTTGCAGTTCTATAATTTCTGTTGATTTTGCGCCGCGATAAATTGGCATTGTTGTCCAAATTGGAATCGACTACTTCCCCGTTGTCGTTGCTGTTATTGTTAAATTAATTGTGGCGAAATGAGAGTAATTTATTGACTCCCTGTTTGTTCTCCAGATACTATTGATCTCCACTTACTTCACTTTCACCTTTCTACCACTTTGTCAAAACATTAAACCAACAAAAGAAACGAAATTAGTTTTAAAATAAAAGACCGAAGTAAAAACACGTCCGTCCAACTCTGAAACCCGTGTTCCCAAAATTCTATTATCTACAACTTTCGACAGTAGATCTCCATATTGCATAGTTGAGCAACCATTTGCTTTCGTATATGGCCAAGAAACTCAATTTCGTCCATTCCATTGGTCTCTGTGCCCAGACCACTGACCCGATTTCCACCAAAAAAGTTTTTCTAGTTTTGTGAGATCGGATGCTTTCATTTGACACCAAAATGAGGAATTTCTGTGCTATACTTGCTGAGATATTTGCGAAAAAGTTTCACCCATCCTCGAAAATCCATGTTTTTTGTTACTTTTTCGACCAATTGACCGATTGAGCTCATCCTGGAACTTGAATCATGGGATATATGTATCTTTCAGGGAAAAAAGTTTAGGTTGATCGGTGCAGCCGTTTATATAAAACCGATTGGACGGACAAGCGGACATTTTTTTTTCGCCGATTCGTCATCTCCAGATGTTAAATGCATTCCACTCACTCCCGCCTCGATCTACCCCATGTTACAATAAAGTTATTTGTAGTAAACGTATTGAGTAATTCAAACAGAATCAGACACATGATAATCACATACGGCAGAATTCGAGAAATGAATGTGACATAAAAATGATGCCATGGAACGCTAATGAAACGAAGGTTCGGAAGTTATATTTAATAAGAAATAGATCCACAAAAAAAGTTATATTTTCGAAAACTTTACACCAAATTTCGATGTTCAAAAAAAATATCACATTGCTTCCTTGCGCTAATCACATGATCCATCTTTCCAACCATCTCGCCATCTCTCGTTTACTAAACGGCAATCAAATAGCGGCTTACCTAACTTATTATTTACTTTGTTATGCATGCGACACAGCCATTGTGATAAAGAGTGTTGCGATGTCGCTTCCACTGGCTCTTTAATTAATCTGCGAAAGAACTAAATAAGCGACACATTTTAAGAATTTCCAAGTATTATCACCTACTCCATTTGAAAATCTTTCGCGCACATATCGCAAGGATACACTTTGGCAAAAATACTGAAAAATGCGGACACATTGCTAATTTCTTCCTTGCTTGGAATTTCCGGATAATTTGCAGCCATAGTATGCAAAAGACCCCAAGTTGATCGGCCTAAGTCGTCTTTGTCATAGGGACAACCGTGTCTATTGGTTGTGTCGTTTGAGTTTACGGTAGATGTGTTAGGTGTCTATTGAGAAAAGAACGGTTGAATTAGACCATTTAGAGACTATTTTACAGTTCCACAAACTAATGTTGACATTACGCAACAAGCTGTCTTTATTGCAATATCTACTAAAATTTGACAGTCAAATTGATGGAACATTGAAATGTGCAAGTTTAAGAACTGAATGAGAGAATATTCGGATTCTTACATAAATGGAACTTATGTTCAAACCTTGAGCTTTCATAAAGTACCTCACTGTTACGTCCTGTAGTTTCATCCCCACTGGAGCCGAATGTTGCATTCTGTTTTTTAGCGTTTTTAGCCCATGACTTAAAATCTGTACATGTCCTGCATGGTGCTCCCTTACCTTCACTACTTGAATTGTTGTCAAAACTTGGCATTGTCTTTTATGTTTTTCAAAATTTAAATTCGACTTTTTTAAGTTACAATTTCATAGTAAAACCGAAAGCATTGATAAAAAAATAGAAATAATGGAAATGTCATCAATGTCATGCGTATAACAATACTGCGCGTATTGTATAAAGTACGCATTAGATGAATGTTCCCGATCATTGACAGGATAGGACCAGGTATATGGTAAATACATTCATATGATGTAACACATATCTCTTAACCACTGAGTATTTCGTTAAATGAGTTTTCATTTTTTTAATTTTCAATTAATATTCGAAGCTCAATCAGTTTGAGTTTTTTTGAAATAATCGAATTTTGGAGACCTTTTTGAGTTTTCGAAAGACTTTTAAATTACAGCTAGAGAGAATCATAAGCTTGTGCAATTTCTTTATTTCTCTTTTCACGTATTCCCTTGTATTCCGCTCAAGTAAAACTTGGTTTTTTGGTGGAACAAGTTAAGACAAAACGTTGCACAAAATCATGGGCGCAATGTAGCTATGCGCCCGTGACGCAAGTCCACATACGAATAAAAAAAGTAAGAAATATTTTTTCGTAGACTGCGGAACCATATATACAAATAATTTTTGACTTCCCACCTTGCGACATACCCCCCGGAAACGACTTTTTTGGCTCCCGCTCGAAAACTTTTTTTGAAATTTTGCAGGGACCTTCCCCTGAGCATTCTAGGCGCCAGGGCTCTTAGAAGGCATCATATAAAGCCCTGTGTTTGTGTGTGTAATGTGTATAGTACCACATTTTGTGTGAGACAAGGTTGGGTGGTTTGGTGACAAAGGGAAAATTGTTGGGTTGGGTGTGTAATGTATCGGACAAAAGCTGTGAAATCAGAAAAGTGTGACGCATTAATCATCTAAGGTAAAACTATTTTCTTCCAGTTACAAAAGTTCTGAAATTAGAGGGGGGTGACGCATTAAGCTTCGATTCGCAACAAAAATTTTTAAACAAAATTACGTTGAGAAAATTGCGTCACAAATGCCAGACCCACCAGCGAAATAATTTTTCAACACTTTCAGTTTTTACACGCATAAATTTAAATTTACCCTAAACGATGCAATAAGAAATAAAAATCAAATTTTTGCAGCGTAAAAACTGAAAGCACAGAAAAATTGTTTCGTCGTTGGGTCTCGCATTTATGACGCAACTTTTTGAACTCAACGTAGTTTTGTTTAAAAATTTTTGTTGCGAATCGAAGCTTAATGCGTCACCCCCCTCTGATTTCATAACTTTTGTAACTGGAAGAAAATAGTTTTACCTTAGGTGATTAATGCGTCACACTTTTCTGATTTCACAGATTTTGTAAGCAGACATAAAGACTTGTGTCCCACCTCCTCTGTAAGAGGTTTTTTTGCGGTATCAGTTTACTTAAACATTTTACGAAGTTGCGTGACCTGGGTTTGCCCTTATTATGACCCCAGTACAAATTGTGGTTTTGCGAAGATTTTTCTGGGAAAACTTTAGAGGAGAATAAATGTGTCGCAAGTGCCTATTTTGGGGGTCAAAAACGTCTAAGCTCCGTATTAGACCTGGCCAAAATCCTAAGTTATCGAAAAGTTGTAGGCTTAGCCCGTAAAACGGTACCAAATGTTCCCCTGAGAAAAAGTTTCTATGGGGCCGATGCTCAAAAAAGCGATTTAGGGAGTGCTCAAATCGAAAAACTGAAAAAAATCGTCGAAATGGAGTAAACTTCAGATTTGTCCACTTTAGACAAATTTAATGTACCAGATCGCTCTTGAAAGCGAATGTTGAGACAAGTTTGGGTATTTTAGATCAAAACAGTCCAGAAAACACGGTGAACATGTCTAAAGGGTCGTCTGGGCTCCAAGCAGCTGTGGAGTCTCACTCACAGGCCAAGGTGGTGACCGGCAGTGTTGAAGCTCGTTGGAATATTTCTGCATAGGTATCTCGTTGTTTATATAAGGGAAATGTAGGCCTAGGGCAGGACTACAAAATATCACAAAATGGTGTCTCTAGGTGTAGAGATGTAAAAATTTTTAAGGCCTAACCTCTTATAGGGTGGTGCCATTTTGTTTAGGCTGTTTTTTCCAAAAATATTTTCGATTTCGTCAGGTTTTCCCGTCTGAAAAATTTCTTATATTTATGAAACTTAGAAAAATATTTTTTTGGAATTTTCCGAAAGTGTTCGGAAGGTCGCGAACTCGCAAAACAGGCTTTTTTGGCCATTTCGGTGGGCTTTCGATCACCAACTACCACAAAATCAATCAGATCGGATATCAGATTTTTTTAACTGGAAAGCCATGTCCATTACCTGTCTTCGCCCAAATACCCTTTCCGTCGTTGACAGCCGCGACCAGGTATGGAATATACCACCAAACAGCTTTGGTCCATTCGGAGCTTTTGCTTCATGTCCGTCAAGAGGCATAGGTCAGGGACATGTTTTTTGATTTCTCTGGACACAGCTTCAGTGACTTTCAACAATTTTTTGCCGTTTCTTGGAATTGGCGGATCGGCCGATGATGTTCATGTGGCTGTACGGTTGGAGTTGGGCGGAGACACTGTTATTTTGTGTAATTGCATACATCACCTTCCGCCCAGATGTGCAAATTCTACACTCGACAAAACAACAGTTTCCAAAGCTTGTTGCTCAAAAAAAACTCTCGTTAGTTTGGCTCCTGTCACAAATTGCGCCGTTGTGTAATGAATTATTTTCGCAGTGTCTTACGTAACGCACCAAAGATAGCTTTTTTTCCGTTTTATTAATCGAAAGTTACCGCCATTTTGAATGCTTTTTTCTTTTTATGGTTAATTCCATCGGTACCGCCATCGTCACCTGGCTAACGAATTTCATCTCTTTCACTCTTTCAATGTGATTTATATTAATTTGAGACAAAATACATTCGTTCCACAGGTGACATGGTAGCGATAATATATCAGTTACCGATGGAATTAGCCTTATAAAATTGAATTTCGATGTAGGTCCCCTAAAGTATTTAGTCAAATTTATTAGCTTTCCAATGACACCATTGGACAATCATAACAAAATACTTCTAGGGATCTGGGGTCATTATTTCAGAGAAAGGAAAAGAAATAAAAAGGAAGGAACAAATTTTCCACATAAGAAAGTTAAAAAAAACATAAATTTCTGACACTTTGGAAGAAAATTTAAAACTTCTAGTACTTTAAACCAGATGGGGACACCGCACATTTTTGTGTTAGTGCTCTAAAGCTCTTTCAACGAAAAGTGCGACATCCATTCTCCTCGTAACGTCGATATTATGAACTAAAGATAATCTGCTTCAAATGTCAGAATTGTTAGATAAGCTAGTCTGCTTCAAACGTCAAGTGTATAGAATGTGCTGTCATCTATGTTCGTTAAGAATTGCTCAACGCGAAGAGTAAATGTATATGTATACATCGCTAGTTACTATTTTCAGATAAGATGAGACCGGTCTTCAGGCTCATATGCGAGGGCTCTATGAAGAACCTCGCTCATCGATGATTTTCTTTCAAACTACTTCGGTGTTTAGAGTGTGCAGCGATTTTCGTCGAATTTTGTCAAGATGACTCATTTTAAATTTCGCTAATGATACTTCATTCCAACTCTACACTCCTCCAAGAAAAAGTTCGAGAACATTTCATTAAAATTGTGACGAAAAATCTACTACAAAAACAAGGGTCATAATGTGTACCGCACATAACCGCAACATGTGGCAACCCTCTCTCTACCGCCAAAGAAAAGAAGAAACTGTTCGTACAAGTTTCATTGTAATTTGTATTTTCGAGGAAGTCGGTAGAAAGATTTTCTGTTCCTGAGATGAGTAAGCGTGGTCTTGAACACCGCAGAGTTTACTTCAATTCCTCCATTTGGAATGCAATTAGCATATTTACCTATAAGGTAAATTTCATAATTTTTCAGAAATTAATAAAATTTCTGCAATATCCACGAGCTTTGCTAACATAACCTTTATGTCTGAAGGAACCCCTCGTAAAAACACGTGTTGGTGATATGGAAAATGTGGAGCTCCAAATATTCTAATCATATTGGAGGACGCCCGCCGGCAAGGTAAATTACATATGAATTTAAATGGATTTTTGCCATTTTTCAATAAGTGACACCACCCGGATGATGACCTTACAGCTCGATATGAGCATGCACGGACACTGTGATTTTTGAAATATTCTGACAAACTCCTTTCACAAAGAATATTTTATATTTTTTGGAGCACGAGAACATTTTTACCGTAAGTTTTTTTATTACTAAGGTGTTCTGGAGGAGGAAGTCGTCATCCTTCGAAGTTCTGCCTTCACTTCTTCCTGCATGTCTCTAACAAATGTATGGAGGTAAATGAGGTAAGTTTTTGCCTCTTGCTTATCGTATTAAAACAAAGCAGCAAATAAAGTGCCTGCGTAATGTTATATTTGCGCAATCTCAGTTCTTGCAATAAAAAAGTGGAAGATTTTTTTCCGAATAAATGTATGAACATGTCGGAGATTCTTGTATTATTCTCTTTAAAGGGTTAACATTCATAATGTAGAACTCAGTGCTGTTCAATTGTTTCACCAAAGAAACCTTGAAATGTTCATCTGGATTGCTTTTTTCATGACATTTTTCTCCTATTTGCAGATGGACTGTGACGTAGTGGAGGGATGATGCTATCACCGACCTGCTATCAGTCAAATAGAAGATTGAAAAAGGAACTTAACGATTTTTTTGTATTTGCAAGTTATTGTAAATAAAATAAATAATGTCAATCAATGTCTTTTGAGAAACATTTTCCCCTAGTAACCTAAATAGGGGAGAGAAATAAAAAGGTTTTTTTCCATTTTTCATCCCTGGGAAGCGAGGGACCACGTTAAAAACTTTTGTGTCTAAAATGTGAAAATGTTCGATGCCTTACTTCGACGCTTACTTTCAATAATTGTTTGCAACGCGACAGGTACTCATTTAATAAACTTTTTAATTGGGCAAATAGAAGCAACTCACAAATGTTGATTTTAATTTCCTATTCATTTTGCTGTGTACACATTCTATCTTGATAAATGAAAATTTATCCTACATGTTTCAATGTAACGCTCAACGTTAGTTAGAGTTATTTCAGTTTGCTACGCATCATTGCAGTATATAGAACTTTTCCTTTCAGACATTCCCCGACATTTACTGTTGATGCACATTTAACGTCACAGCCTTTGCGTAAACAAACATTAAAACAAGTCTATTGTTTTATGGTTTTTAACTTTAAATGAGTTCCAGATGTTTTATAGTCTAGCTTATGGAAATGGAGTGTTTCCAAAATTGTTGCACTTCTACTTCTACTTTATCGCTTACTTCAAAAATTGTTAGGTAATTAATAACAAAACGCCCGGTGAGCTTTAACCATTTTTTATTGAAATGTCGATGTATATGGGGTTTCTCTTCTGATTCAGAAATAAATTAGTAAAATCGAAGAAAAAAGTGACCTTGGTCGAGTTGCAGGTAATTGCGTCAATCTAAGACAAGTAGCTCAATTTCTATACAATATTTTTCTCTAAAGTTCCCCGAGACTCTTTCCAACAACAATTGAGAAGAAGGTTCTTTTGGAAAAGTCATATTTTACGAGTTATGTGACCAAAAGAATCTCGACGGCTACAATTTGATGAAATTTTGCTACATAAAATGATCCATGGCTGCGTAAAAACATCACTGAGCGCTGAGCCTCAGCGTGGTACGAGAAATCCTGGTATTAAGTTGATCGGCGGCGGCAGGGGCGTGAGTTTTCATAAATCGGCGGCGGCGCGCCATTGAAGACGAAAATTGCCGGCGTCGGTGCGCCGACGGCGTGCTGAGGGCTTAGCTTTATTCAATTGTAAAAACCAAAAATTTTCATTACCGAAGTTTTTTATTCGATCAAATCACAATCAAAAAAGTAAATTTCTTAATAAAACAATATAATTCCTTGACTGAAAGTCTGGATTTAAATACCGGAATACATGCATATGTGTACCGTGATAGAAAAAAAAAACGTTTATTTACAATAACTTGCAAATACAAAAAAATCGTTAAGTTCCTTTTTCAATCTTCTATTTGACTGATAGCAGGTCGGTGATAGCATCATCCCTCCACTACGTCACAGTCCATCTGCAAATAGGAGAAAAATGTCATGAAAAAAGCAATCCAGATGAACATTTCAAGGTTTCTTTGGTGAAACAATTGAACAGCACTGAGTTCTACATTATGAATGTTAACCCTTTAAAGAGAATAATACAAGAATCTCCGACATGTTCATACATTTATTCGGAAAAAAATCTTCCACTTTTTTATTGCAAGAACTGAGATTGCGCAAATATAACATTACGCAGGCACTTTATTTGCTGCTTTGTTTTAATACGATAAGCAAGAGGCAAAAACTTACCTCATTTACCTCCATACATTTGTTAGAGACATGCAGGAAGAAGTGAAGGCAGAACTTCGAAGGATGACGACTTCCTCCTCCAGAACACCTTAGTAATAAAAAAACTTACGGTAAAAATGTTCTCGTGCTCCAAAAAATATAAAATATTCTTTGTGAAAGGAGTTTGTCAGAATATTTCAAAAATCACAGTGTCCGTGCATGCTCATATCGAGCTGTAAGGTCATCATCCGGGTGGTGTCACTTATTGAAAAATGGCAAAAATCCATTTAAATTCATATGTAATTTACCTTGCCGGCGGGCGTCCTCCAATATGATTAGAATATTTGGAGCTCCACATTTTCCATATCACCAACACGTGTTTTTACGAGGGGTTCCTTCAGACATAAAGGTTATGTTAGCAAAGCTCGTGGATATTGCAGAAATTTTATTAATTTCTGAAAAATTATGAAATTTACCTTATAGGTAAATATGCTAATTGCATTCCAAATGGAGGAATTGAAGTAAACTCTGCGGTGTTCAAGACCACGCTTACTCATCTCAGGAACAGAAAATCTTTCTACCGACTTCCTCGAAAATACAAATTACAATGAAACTTGTACGAACAGTTTCTTCTTTTCTTTGGCGGTAGAGAGAGGGTTGCCACATGTTGCGGTTATGTGCGGTACACATTATGACCCTTGTTTTTGTAGTAGATTTTTCGTCACAATTTTAATGAAATGTTCTCGAACTTTTTCTTGGAGGAGTGTAGAGTTGGAATGAAGTATCATTAGCGAAATTTAAAATGAGTCATCTTGACAAAATTCGACGAAAATCGCTGCACACTCTAAACACCGAAGTAGTTTGAAAGAAAATCATCGATGAGCGAGGTTCTTCATAGAGCCCTCGCATATGAGCCTGAAGACCGGTCTCATCTTATCTGAAAATAGTAACTAGCGATGTATACATATACATTTACTCTTCGCGTTGAGCAATTCTTAACGAACATAGATGACAGCACATTCTATACACTTGACGTTTGAAGCAGACTAGCTTATCTAACAATTCTGACATTTGAAGCAGATTATCTTTAGTTCATAATATCGACGTTACGAGGAGAATGGATGTCGCACTTTTCGTTGAAAGAGCTTTAGAGCACTAACACAAAAATGTGCGGTGTCCCCATCTGGTTTAAAGTACTAGAAGTTTTAAATTTTCTTCCAAAGTGTCAGAAATTTATGTTTTTTTTAACTTTCTTATGTGGAAAATTTGTTCCTTCCTTTTTATTTCTTTTCCTTTCTCTGAAATAATGACCCCAGATCCCTAGAAGTATTTTGTTATGATTGTCCAATGGTGTCATTGGAAAGCTAATAAATTTGACTAAATACTTTAGGGGACCTACATCGAAATTCAATTTTATAAGGCTAATTCCATCGGTAACTGATATATTATCGCTACCATGTCACCTGTGGAACGAATGTATTTTGTCTCAAATTAATATAAATCACATTGAAAGAGTGAAAGAGATGAAATTCGTTAGCCAGGTGACGATGGCGGTACCGATGGAATTAACCATAAAAAGAAAACATAACCAAAGACCCGTACGTATCAGAATAGATGTAGCAAACAGAATACATGTGACAAAGAGACTCGAACGTATCTAAATATACAAATAAGCAAACAATTCAACGTTTTCTCTTCTTGTATAACTGTAAGAATTTCAAAAATCCATAGAAATTACCCAAGGTAAAGTCAAAGGCACTACCGAAGTACGTCTCAGACCATTCAAATCTAGAAAAGCTTATATCCAAGGAATAAGTCATTTTCCCCTAAAACCCTGAAAGACGTGTTCTCTAAAGTTTTATTCTCTACAACTTTGTCTTTGGAAGCATTTTTCTATCTCTCATAGTTCTGGAGATTCGGTCATCCTTCCCGATAATGGAAGTGGCCATATGCCAGAATTGGGCTATATTTTCCCAAAACTCTGAAACACGTGTTCGCTCAAATTTAATTCTCTACAACTTCGCTTTTGGAAGCAACTTTCAAACTCTCATAGTTCTGGAGATCTGGGTCATACTGCCCAATTATGAAAGTGGCCATATACCAGGTCTGGGACATATTTCCCCAAAACCCTGAAACACGTGTTCGCTTAAATTTAATTCTCTACAACTTTGCCTTTGACAGTAAATCTCCATATTGCATAGTTAAGGAAACACAGATGAAAAACTGTTTTCGTATATGGCCAAGAATCTCAATTTCGTCCATTCCATTATTCCCAGTACCCTGACATCAAATGCTTTCATTTGACACCAAAATGAGGAATTTCCGTGCTATAATTGCTGAGATATTTGCGAAAAAGCTTCACCGACCTTCCAAAAACCATGTTTTTGGTCACTTCCTCATCTTCGAACTTGAATCATGGGAGGCATGTACTTTTCAGGGAAAACAAATTTAGGCTGATCGGTTGAGCCGTTTAGAAAAAAAGTGGAGACGGACAGACGGACATTTTTTTTATTGCTGATTCGTCATCTCTAGACGATAATAGATGCATCCCCCCCCCCTCTCCCACCTCGATCTACCCCATGTTACAACAAAATTGTTTGTAGTAAACGTATAGGACCTTTGTACTTCGTACGGGTCCAAATAGCATTCAAAATGGCGGTAACTTTCGATTAATAAAACGTAAAAAAAGCTATAAATGAGCAACGAAGCGAATGTCAACAGAGAATCATCATCTGGCATGAACGCCGATCGTCAATCATCAAATCCCCCTTCCATTCGCAGTACGCCTTCACCAGCACCATCCAATAACAGCAGCGGAACGGGGAAAATTAAATCTGCCAGATCAGCCATGTCACGGGAACGCTCTGAAGAATCGGAGAGCAACAGCGAAGAGATCGATTATAGTCGAACGGATGGAAATGATTCGAATGTCGATACGGAAGGTAAAGGAAATTCGGAATTGGGATTGAATGATGAAATCGAGTTGGTGTTCAAGCCGCATCCAACTGAGATGACAAGCGACAACCCGTTGATGAGAGCATTAAAGGAAAATTGCGTACGATATCTGAAAACTACAGCTAATGCAACAGGTAGGAATATTACTTTCAAGTTTTTTGGAAATTTACGAAGTGTGCAGAGGTAGTACTTGGACGAGATACGATTTTCGTTCGCTGTTTATGGTAGAAACGAAAGGGGATGTTAACGAATTAACTATTTTTACTGCAGTTGATCACCTCGTCAAATATTTGGCAATGAGACTAACATTAGACTTAGGAACCGAGCTTCCCGAAGATGGACTACTTAATTTTTGCATTTACAATTCACAATCTCCGCCACAATTTCTCGTTTTGAATGGAAATTACACCTTGCAGCAAGTCAACGAGAAGATTTGGAGGGTCAGTTTTTTTTGTCGATTATAATTGCTCTCATTCAATATAATCGTTTTTTAGGCAAACAAGCCCATTGAAATGTTTTACACATGGAAAAAGTCGTAAGAAGAACCTGATCGCCAATGTTTGTGAATGTACTTTACGAAGATTATCTGCTAATTGATTCATATTTTTAAAATTTTTATGTATGGCGTCTAGCACCTTGGGTTTATTGTATTTATAATCATTTTAATGAAAGTTTAATTTTAACAAAGGTTTGTGGAAGCATTTCAAGAGTTTCATTTAACTGGAAGGGTGACTCTGATAACTTCCTCGTTTTCGAGGCAGCAATTGCCACTCCGCGACCGCGAAAAGTCTCACTCATTTGGATTGCAGGCCACCACGCCTATATTCGGATATGAAAAAGCAGACAAGCTGGGCAAAACTCCGTCTGGGTCGCCATTCTGCGGACGCGAACTAAGTGTGGCAATGCCTTACCAGAAAAGTGCTATGGAAGTTATCGTTAAGGACTTTACAAGGAATTATTACCGCATGGTGAGACAAAAGTTTCGGAAATCCTCATTTGTAACACAGTCGAGTAAAACCAATGTAAACCAGGAAATAGTATGTCACGCAAAGATTTACGTTTTTCAGATCCACTCTTCCATCTGACAAACAGAAGACTCGAACGTATCTAACTAAAAATGAACAAACAATTCAATGTTTCATGTTCTTTTAGAACCATAAGAATTTAAAGGTAAAAATTGAGAAAATTCTCGTTTTGGTACAATTGCACCCATAGAAGTAATATTTTACTATGGCTGCTGTACCTTCGGCAGATTAAAGTCCACCCGCTTGAATCAACATTTAAAAGCCACTCACAATTCTCCATCCTACTTCCAATTGTTTAACAAAAATGGAAAAACTAAAAGTGCTGATTTCGTCGTTTACGACTCATCAGTACACCTTGTCTTAAGACCATGTGTATATCAGCAACGATGGCCATAGAATGATACCCAGACTATGCCAACTCGCCTTTTATACAATCCAGATCCTACGATTGGATGCATGTCATTTCGATAAACAAGGAAGGAAGTAAAAGAATTGTGAGTTTGTTTCGGTTATTTTTTAATTTGGATTATTCTGCTAAGCAATTCAACGACTATAAGAATTTAAAAGATCCACAAAGATTATCCAATGAAATGTTAAAGGCCCTTCCGAAGTACGTCTTATAACATGTCAACATCTGAGACCATTGATTTCGTTAGCCGAAATGTTCCCTGTAACATATCACAAACAACCAACGTAGTTTCTCCAAAAAATCCTGAAACTACTTTCTCTAAAATGTAAGTCTCACCAACATGTTTGCCTTTGTAAGCATTTTTCTAACTGCCGCAGTTCTGGAGATTTGAGTAATCTCTCTCAATTGTAGAAGTGGTCACGTCCCAAAATTGGACCAGTTTTTCCCTAAACCCTGAAGCACGTATTCTCTAAAATTTTATTCTTCACAGCGGGTCATTCTTATTGTGCATATCTGCAGACGAAAAACCATCTCCTTTCGCATATGGCCAAGAAACTCAAAAAAAATTTCCCCGTTTTGTGAGATCAAATATTTTCATTTGTCACCAAAATGGACAATTTCCATGCTATACTTGCTGAGATATTTGCGAAAATCCACGTTTTTTGAAACTTCTTCAACCGGAACTACCTGACCGATTTATCTTTGAACTTGAATCATGGGACATATATGTACCTTTCAAGGAAGAAGTTTAGGGTGATCGGTTGAGCCGCATGGAAAAAAGTGGAGTAGGACGATCGGAAAATTTTTATCCCCTTGATCTACCCCAGTATAAATAAATAAAATTCTTTGTAGTAAACGTATGGAACTTTCGTATACTTCGTACGGGTCCAAAGAAAATTCGCACGATGCAAAGTTTAGGTAAATTAGGTCACATATGGCGGACGAAGTACGAGTGCTATGCGTAGCCACTACGTTTGTAAAAAGTCGATTTGGGGGTGGAGTAGGGGGAGCATCAACCACAGACTCCAGATGCCGAACCTGCAAAAAAAATCTTGTACGTCCGTCCGTCTGTGACCACGATAATTCGTGTAAATTCTGACCGATTTCCCCAAAAATGTAGTACCAAAAGTGGTTTTATTATTGGAATTTTCGGACGAAGTGCCACTGAGCTAGGGCCGCCCAAGTGGTTTTGTGTCTTTTGTACATAACTCGAGTAAATTTCTTCCAGTTTTCAAAAATGTTCTTTTGTTCGAAAGGTCCGTAATGGTCCACAAATGACTCTCAATTTATGCAAGAAAATTTTTTGCTTGTAAGCCCTTGGACTCAGCCAGGGCCCTAAAACTGAGTCTCTACTATGGCTCAACCTGTTTTTTCTACATAAATCGGGTAAGTTTAATCCTATTTTAGTAATTCTTCTTTTTCCTGAAAAATAATTGAAAAATTGATTATAGAGTTTTTAAAGGTTGGTGAAACTTTTTGACCTAAACACATCTCTGCGAAAATTAAACGAAAATCGCTCCTCAAGGTTTTGAATGAAAGATATGGAAATTAATTTAGTGAAAATTGGTTAAATTGTTCGGGACATCACGCTGCGCGACCATACAAGATATTTGAATCATAAGATATGTGAATATCTTAAATTTGTGTGAATTTTTTTTTACCGGTAAAGTACTGGTTTTCGGCCAAAAAAATAAATCAACTCCCACCAAAAAGTAATTCGACTGAGTGATCGGGTGATCTTCAAAAATTTTTGTACTTCACTCCCTGCCTCGTAATTAAGAGATTCAGATGTTTTTAGGTGCATAAACTGTCAAAGGACATTGAAGCAGATAAAATTTTTGAAAATTCCATAGGAAAGGTCAGTTTTCAAGATGTTTTTGATATTAGCCCAAGCAGCCATTTGTCTAAATTCACAAAATGAAGGCTCAACATATACCCTACAAAATATGAAGTTGCGATTAAATGGCCCTTCGGGCTTTCTTATTATGTCCACTTCTTTTCTTTTGACATTTTTGTTTTAAATTTTAGGCTTTCTTAGGGATTCGGAGAGGTTTTTTGTGTCGTTGCCGTTGGACAGGTTTTTCTATATTGCCCTTTCGGAAATTCACAATTCAATTAAATGTCAACGTAATTTCATATATTCAAGGCAATATTTATTCAGATTTAGTTGAAGTCTTTTCTTAACATCTGTTCTGTTTGCTACATCAATTCTGACGCGTGCGTGTCCCCTGCATATGTTCTATTTTTAAGTAGGTGCATAAACAGTACGTTACATAAGACACTGCGAAAATAATTCATTACACGACGGCGCAATTTGTGACAGAAGCCAAGCTAACGAGAGTTTTTTTTGAGCAACAAGCTTTAGAAACTGTTGTTTTGTCGAGTGTAGAATTTGCACATATGGACGGAAGGTGATGAATGAATGAATGAATGAATGAATAATGCTTTTATTGTCTACTATTTCCTAGCCGACATTACATGGTAAAAGAGTAGCTATGTCAGCAGACATAGCCCTCATTAAAAACCATAAAATACAAAAAATTCAAAATACAAAGTTCCAATAAAGTACAAAAATACAAAAAATGCGAAACAAAGGCAAAATCGAAAATCAAATAGGTCAAAAAAAAAAAAATAAATAAATAAAAATCGAATAAATAGATAAATAAATTAACAAAAAATTAAATAACAAAAAACAAAAAAAATAAAAATTTATCAAAAGTAAGTCAACTTGGCGTTGTCGTAAATTACATCCCCGGGCACCGGGAGAGTCAGTGGTCAAAATTACGTCAAAAATTTGAAAGCCATAACGATGTTGTCATTAAAAAACAAATTATTAAATAAAAGTCAAAATATAAAGTTAAGCGTGATGAGTTACATTGCCGAAACTTCCGAAATAGCGTCATCTAATTCACGCACCGCAGCACGAAATTTCATGGTCAGTAGTGATGGGTCAACGTGGGCGGCAGCGAAGTTAAAAAGACGTGCTGCAAAATTGAACGGCGAGTAGAGAGTGTAGTCGTGTTTGGATGGCTTTAGTCTTATCATTTCAGGGTTTCTCAGTGTTCGTCTTCCATCGTTTAGAGAAATATTTTCTCGGAGAAATCTAGAATTGATTTTGCCCGTCAAGATGTCATGTTTGAAAAAAACCGCAGAATTTGTACGGCGTCTTAACAACGATGTCAGGTTCAGCTCCTCGCAGCGATCCATGTATGGTCGTAAACGGTAGCTATCTATCTTCGCTTTCATCAACATATCGGTTGCGATTGCCGTATAAAACGAATTGTCGTTGTACACTTTCCAGTGATTGAATATGCACGTTGTGGAAAGGATCCCAAACTGTACTAGCAGATTCCAAGTGCGATCGAACTATTACCCTTCTTGGTTGCTAGCTCGTTGTGATCGATGAACGTCATCTTATTGTCTTATGTAACACCTAGGTCCTTGGTGTTGAACACACGATTTATTGGTTTGCCATTCAAGGTGTATTCTGTAAGAATAGGAGAGCGTTTCCGTGAGATCGTCATAACTTTGCATTTACTTTCGTTGAGTTCAAAATCGTTCTCAGTGCACCAGTTGAAAAAGTTGTTTATGGATGACTGAAGAATGCATTTGTCATCTTCATACGAGATGTTGTTTTGAACGATTTTCTTGTCGTCTGCAAAATTAATATCCCTGGTGGTTTCAAGTTTTGAATCGGAGTCGTTAAAGTATACCAGGAAACTCAACGGTCCCAATATTGATCCCTGGCCGACACCGGAAAGAACATCAAACTGAATGGATTTGCTGGAGTTAATTTTAACTAATTTTTTACGATCACGGAAGAAACAACGGAACCAAAAAAGCAGGGAGCTGCCCAAGCGGTATTTATCATCTGATAGCTTCCTTATTAAGCGCGTATCACATCAAATGCTTTGCAAATATCTGCGAAAAAAACATCCGTCTGGTGGTCGTTCTCGAATGCGTCATGAACCAATATAGAAAGTTCCATCAAGTTTGATTCTACTCTCCTACTGGGAAGAAAACCATGCTGCGTAAGTGTTATTTGAGGTACAATGTAAAATCTAATTTGATCGAACACTAAGATTTCCAAGACCTTCCCAAAATTCGGTGAGACAGAAACGCCACGATAGTTGTTGATGTCAGCTTTCCCTCCCGATTTGTAGATTGGAGTCACGTGACCAATTTTCCATTGTACGGGGTAGCCACAGTCCAGGAATGATTTTGAGTAAATTCTCGAAAGAGGCAATGTATGCAATTACACAAAATAACAGTGTATCCGCCCAACTCCAACCGTATAGCCACATGAACATCATCGGCCGATCCGGCAATTCCAAGAAACGGCAAAAAATTGTACATTGACCTAACATACATTCCGAAAGTCACTGAAGCTGTGTCCAGAGAAATCAAAAAACATGTCCCTGACCTATGCCGTGAACAAAGTCTGAACAAAGAGGCTGCCTCTCTTGACGGACATGAAGCAAAAGCTCCGAATGGACCAAAGCTGTTTGGTGGTATATTCCATACCTGGTCGCGGCTGTCAACGACGGAAAGGGTATTTGGGCGAAGACAGGTAATGGACATGGCTTTGCAGTTAAAAAAATCTGATATCCGATCTGATTGATTTTGTGGCAGTTGGTGATCGAAAGCCCACCGAAATGGCCAATAAAGCCTGTTTTGCGAGTTCGTGACCTTTCGAACACTTTCGGAAAATTCCAAAAAAATATTTTTCTAAGTTTCATAAATATAAGAAATTTTTCAGAAGGGAAAACCTGACGAAATCGAAAATATTTTTGGAAAAAACAGCCTAAACAGAATGGCACCACCCTATAAGAGGTTAGGCCTTAAAAATTTTTACATCTCTACACCTAGAGACACCATTTTGTGATATTTTGTAGTCCTACCCTAGGCCTACATTTCCCTTATATAAACAACGAGATACCTATGCAGAAATTTTCCAACGAGCTCCAACACTGCCGGTCACCACCTTGGCCTTTGAGTGAGACTCCACAGCTGCTTGGAGCCCAGACGACCCTTTAGACATATTCACCGTGTTTTCTGGACTTGCCTTAACATTCGCTTTCAAGATCGATCTGGAACATTGAATTTGTCTAAAGTGGACAAATCTGTTTACTTCATTTTCGACGATTTTTTTCAGTTTTTCGATTTGAGCACTCCTTAAATCGCTTCTTGAGCATCGGCCCCGAAGAAACTTTTTCTCAGGGGAACATTTGTTCCCGGGCTAAGCCTACAACTATTCGACAACTTAATCTTCCCATACATTTTTGGACAGGTTTACTCCGTATACATGTATGTATGTATGTATGTTTATTGAAAATTTGTCACAGAAGGCTAACGCCTTATCTTTACCTGTAATGTCGCATACAAAATTATCAGTTTTAAATTATAAAATGGTCTTAACTTATACTAAAACTTATTTACTACAATCTAGGACAAAAATATATATATATAGAGAAAGAGAGAGAGAGAGAGAAGTGGAGAAAAAAAAAACATTTAAAAACACACAGCATTACTACTTAAATACTACTTTCAAAATAATCTAAACACATGTCAGGAAAAGAGACAGATGACATTTTTCTTTTTAGATCCAACGCAATAGAGTTCCATAGTGAGGTAACTTGAACAAAGTAAGAATCCTTTAGTACATTTCTTACAGCGTTCAGCACTAACAACGACGGATTTCTTTCGCTACGTGTCCATTTTATCACTTCGTACAAATAGTCCGGTTTTTTGTTTATTAAAACACTATGAAGCATTATGCACATCCTATACTTTCTGTAGTTCGAAAATGAACAGCCCAAAACTGACACCTCTTGAGCCAGCACATTTTCCCTACGTTTCATATTGTACGCGAATCGAATACACGCATTTATAGCCACTTGCAGCGAATTTTTTGATTCGGCGTCTACATCACACATGACCGAGTCGCAGTAAGTAAAATGTGGTAGAAGCAAAGTCTTTACCAACATTGCTCGCTTTTTAAATGGTAGGTAAGGACCACAATTCCAAAGACTTCGTCATCCTCCATAAACCCTCTGCAAGATTTGACTTGCCTGGTCGGTCCACGTCAGAGTATTATTCAACCACATTCCCAGTACTTTTGCCTTCCGGACCTAGTGAATCGTCACTTTATTTAACATAATTGGATTTTCGACAAGAGTGGAATTTCTAACGTCAATTTCCGTTTCCGAGATTACCGTCGCATGTGACTTATCTGCATTCAAAAGCAATTTGTTCCCAATGGCCCAATTATGAATTCGGTCAAGGTCAGAATTAATACATTCGACCCCTGCCTTAAAGTCATACCAGTCAAGATGCATATATAGTTGAACACCGTCTGCGAATAACTGAAAAGCACAATGATTTAGGACGCCGGGAAGGTCGTTAATAAATAATGAAAACAATAGTGGCCCCAACACAGATCCCTGCGGAACACCTTCGTTGACTAAAAGTTCATCAGACATATAGTCGTCAATTAGCACCATTTGACTACTGTTAGCCAGGTAAGATCTGATCAGATTTACTGCGCTTTCGCTGAAATGAAAATTTCGTCGCAACTTCGTGATCAGTATTTTGTGATTTACTAAATCAAATGCACTCGAAAAGACCAGCTACAATAAAAGAGAAATAAATTTTTTTCCCGTGATTCGCTTATGTAAATTTTCTCGAAGGTCATGCGTCACTCTCAGAAGGGCGGTTGCGGTACTGTATTTCGAACGGTACCCCGACTGGAACCTGTCGTTATCATCGTTATCATTTACATATTCAGTAATTTGCCATTTCATGACCTTTTCCAGCGATTTCGATAATGCCGGTAAAACGTGCACTCCCCTATGATCTTTCAATTCGTACTTTCGTGATTTTTTATGAACTGGGTAAACTTTAGACTTTTTGTACCCTTTCGGATAAACTGATGACATTAACACAAAGTTAAACATATGGCTGATATACGGGAGAGTTATGGGCAGAGTCATTTTAATAAAACTGATGGGTATTTCATCCAGGCCAACTGCCTTAGACGATACTTGCATGATGGATTTTCTCACCTCATCCAACTCTACATTACGAAAAGCAAACGGAGTAAGGACACCGTTTACGCATCCCCTCGAATCCGAAGGGGAATGAATTCCCTGCGAGGTTTCTAGCAATTTTTCATGGGCTGCATTCAATGGAACTACCCCACCAACATCTATCTTACTTCCACATAAAAATCGATTGAATTCATCTGCTGTAAAGGGTGGTGAACTGCTCGATTTGTCTTTACCGATTCCCAGTTTTTTCAATTTATACATTGCACGAGTATTAACATAAATCTTTTGTCTTTCGGAAAAGTTTTACTCGTTGTAACGTGATGATTCAAATGTTGAGAACGATGCTCAAAACCAATGAATCGTATCTTCATTCACATGCGTCGTCATTTTTAGAATACATACGAGAATTTTGCAAGTGGTGCCATCTATCATTACAAAATTGAATTCGGACAAACACACAACTAATGACACAATCGATAAGCCAACGCAGGGTCTAAAAACGTGGTCTAATATAGGAGACCCAATAAATTAAAGAAACAAATTTCTCAATGTCTATATAAAAATTAATTTTTTTTTATTCTAAGAATTTTTTTGTACAAATCTCACAATCTATAATTGATTTTAAATTACTTCGTTAAGTGAGAAAAAAAATACAATTAATTCTGTTTCATAAAATAAATTAAAGTAAATCTGCCGAAGAAATGACACCCTAGTGACACTGTTATAACACAGCGAAATTGATGGATCTCGCAGCTGAATTCAATTTTGTTAACTGACTGCCGATGGTTTGTAAAAGTTAAACGGGTAGGAGGGTAAAGGGGTTTTACAATTTATTTACTTATTCTGAAAATAGACCAGGGGGAACATATCACAAAAAGTTAAAATCAGAAGAAAATTTCGAACAAAAGGTGGTCCAAATGCTAGAAGTCTAGTTCAATTTGGCTTTTATATTCTGGATTGATCGGACTCGGCACCGAATTCGATTTCAGTAATCCTTTACCTGGTTTCTTTGCACTGTCGTATGGTATTTTCCGTGGAGTTTTGAGTTGTCGCAGATACTCATTAGTGTCTTGACTCCGATTCAGTTGTAACATAATTCTAACTTTTTTACCAGAACTTGAAGGCGTCGATGACGGAGATGAATTTGGTGTCATAGTTGTCCTAACTTTTATTTCAGAAAAAGGACTGAGATCTTCCTTCGAATAGCTACACTCTGCATGAAATGATTTTTCATTGTCTTTCCGTATCGATGAGCCAAGGCAGCCATCATTTGTTGAAAACAGATTCGAATAGCTACTTTTCGCATTAAATCTCTCATTGTCCTTCCGTCCCGATGAGTCAAAGAAGCCGTTATTGGTCGAAAATAAAACTAAAGACATTTTTTTTAGAAATCAAAAATCAGATGTAAAAGTTACCGGCTGTTGAGTTCATTTTCCCATCGTTTCGGTTACTTTTCAGATATTCTTGGGACGATGTTTGCATCTCTTCTGGCGTTAAATCTGTTTCCACCCAACTATTGATCAACTTCCTTTTCTTCAATTTTGTGTCTTCAACTTTTGAGAGCTTAATTTTCTTTGCTGCAACCTCCACGTTACTTGACAATCTCTTTCGTTTCTTCTTGTTTACTTTCTTCACGTTCCTTACGGGATCCAATAAGTTATTTTTAAATTCGCTCCACTCTTCATTATCCTCGTCTCTGTTCGGCAATTCTGTTGTTTTTTCGTTGATTTTCATTTTTTGGATGCCCAGGGGAAATTTTCCTGATGCAAATATTGAATAACTGCAAACACGAATGTATTTTAAAATCGCCAAGAAAACAAATTCATTGCTCCTACCGATCGATGATTTTTCTGATCGTTTTCCTACTTCTCACAGTCGTATAGGTTCTGTTTTTAAAATGTGTCAGCTTTTTTATGATATCCTCAGGATCAAAGGGAATTTCTGGTACATCAACATCTACGCGACCAGCTCGTGGATCAAGTGTTGTTGAAGTTGCTGCGTTGAGTTCGATGTTAAATTAATAATTTGCATTGAAATAGTTTTCACTCACTTTTTGGATATTCGTCAGAATCGGAAGTATCCGTGGACGTTACATCTGATGCACATTCTAGTTCGTCGATCGAAGTACCAGGGAATCCCATCTATTCGATGAGATTCGAAAGATTAATTAGAAAGCTTCTAGAGATTACTTTTTTCGTTAAATTACACTTTTCCAGGCGTCAAACTTTTCCATATATTCTCGGCCCAAGTCACTTTGATACAGCAAGGCATCGAATATGTTTTTTATCGTGTGACTGACGATTGATCCATCACGATTGATTGCAACGCACATCATAAATGGTTGAATGAGTAACGTAACTCTTGACTTTGAAATTTTGCCATTCGTAACCTGTTGAGCAAACAACAATATTAATTTCCATGTACATCGATATGCGTCCTTTCGTCAATGTGGAAGAATGCAAAGGAAATCTCGATGCAGATAGTAGCTTTCATCGTTGATCTTTGAAAAACTAAACGAAATATTTGTGAGCGCAGCCATTGGAAAAACGATTCGAAAACGAGAGCAAGACCCAAAATTAAATGGTGTGGAAGAACATTTCCTAAATTTGATGTAAGAGAGAGCTCAGTCCTGGGTCGAATGATATGGTGGACTCACCTAAAATCGCTTATAATTACATACATTGACGTTAAAAATAATTCATTCCAATATTGAATTCTTTGATGCTCTGGGCAGGCGCCTGCCAAGAGCCTGAATTAGGCACCATTAATAGGCGCCTGCCAGTAGTCTCCATTGGGCACTAATGGCAGTCGCCTGGCATTAGTCTTCCTTGGGTGCTCTTAGCAGACCACTGCCAATAGTCTCCCTAAGGCACTGTTAACGTCTGGATTGGGCACTAATGGGTGTCGCCTACTAGTAGACTCCCTTGGGTACTGTTGCCAGGCGCCTGCTGATAGTCTCTCTTGGACACTAAGCAGCCAGTACGAGGGCTGCTCGATAAGTTGTAAAAAAAAAGTTTGATAATTTTAAGAAGTTTTGAGCTGTTTGTTCGAAAAAAATGTTGGCCACACACACCCCGACAGGCTTCGAAAGAGCCAATTTTCCAAAATTGAGTGTCTGATCATGACTTTTTGAGTTGACCAAGTCATTGAAGTGTTGTTTTTCGGGAAATTTAATCGTTTTTGAGCAATTTTACACAAACCGTTCGGAAAAAACTCGTCCAGTCATAATCATACAGCTATACTTGGTGTGTAACCTCGTAAAATCTCAATATCGGACAAAATTGTCGATGCTATTCCAGACCACACTAGAACCGCTAACAACTTTTACTCTGGAATTTATAAGTCATACGAGGAGACCTACAAAATAACCCACCGCTTTGGTTCGTCAAATTCGAGAGATTGGCTTACTCGAAACTGTCATTTTGTAAGAGAATATCTAGTCCATCTAGTCTAGTCTATCTAGTCCATATCTAATTCCAAGCCCTTCGTGTTGTGTGGGTCGAAATTTTTCGAACAGATCAGCTTGAAATTCTTAAAAAAGATCAAACTTTCCGGCGGCAATAATGAATTTTACGAGAAATTTTTTTTCCTACTGATGCTCAAAACTTTTCGAACATTACTCGAAGTCTCCATCGGGCACTATTGGCATGCGTCTGCCGAGAGTCTCCCTTGGGCACTATGAGCAGGCGCCTGAAATTAGTTTCCTTGCGACAGAGCAGCTGTCATATCATCAAAGATGCAACGGTGACTTCATATTATTCAATTGTCAGGAAAAACTAGAAAACGTGAGTCAATCGCATTGAGTCTTTCGAACACCGCACCACTGTGAAAGCTCAACTGTGCAATCGAATTCTTGCTCATATTTCCCCAAATATCGACAAAATTCCCGCTTTCGATTTTTCTATTGTTCTCATTATTGTGAAAACTTCTTTTCTGCTCTGTAGGTTTCTATATCTTTATATCTATCTATTAATAATTTTCGATCTCGAGAACGAGAAATTTTTACTGAACGTCAGTTTCGGCCTCAAATGAAAAATTTCATAGGCCGCTTTTCCGGGAAAATTCTGGAAAAGTTGTGGCATGAAAAAAGTGGTCAATTTTGTGGGTTCTTCAGACAATGCTCGGACTATTCGAATTTTATTTCCGGAGAACATATAGAGAGTTGGTTTCTTCTAGAATGTTATAGAGTTTGGCCAGGAGATTTTTTTGGGATCTTAAGAAAATGGCTGCCAACTGTCAAAGTGACGCCATCTTGGATTTTTTGCTATCTTCTAAATTAGAGTACAGAGACAGTTGATTTCTTCGGGAAGCTATAGATTGTTGAGAAGAATTTTATGAGATACTGAGAAAAAGACTGCCAGCTGTCAAAGTGACGCCATCTTGAATTTTTCGCTATTTTATGAATTAGAATACCCAGACAGTTTGTTTCTTCGGCAAGTTATATGGATCAGTGAGACGAATTGGTGACACGAAGTGTTCGACGATAGCCGAAGGTGACACGAAGTGTTTCGAAGGTAGCCGAAGGTGACATGAAGTGTTCCGAAGGTACCCGAAGTTGACACGAAGTATTCCGAAGGTACCCGAAGTTGACACGAAATGTCCCGAAAGTAGACGAAGTTGACACGAAGTGTTCCGAAGGTAGCCGAAGGTGACACGAAGTGTTCCAAAGGTAGCCGAGTGACACTAAATGTACAGAAGGCAGCAGAAAACGACACGAAGTGTTCCGAAGGTAGTCGTAGGGGACACTTCAGTGGTGAAAATTTTTTCTGAAGAAAAAATTTTTTGGAGAAATTTTTTTTGAGAAATATTTTTTTCAAAGAAAAATTTTTTTGGAGGAAAATCTTTTGAAGAAAATTTTTTTCAAAGAATAGAAAAATTTTCACATGAATTTTAGTTATAGCAACTGAAAACTTCCAAAACGACTGATATCGCATACAAAATCTTCTTTAAAGGTAAAGTGTGACGCAGCCCGTAAGTCAGTGGCGCTATCGCTGATAATACGCAAGATTTGGTTGAATTCAATGTTAGCTTGTGGTCAAAGTTTTATTTTTTAAACGAAATCGCATCACTTTCTCTAAAATAAAATTACGTTATGTTCAAAAAATTGCGTCGCAAATAAAAGACCCAACAACGAAATAATTTTTTTGTACTTTCAGTTTTCACACGCAAAAATTTAAATTGACGCAAAGCAATCTAATTTACAAGTTTAATTCTCGCAGCGGGAAATCTGAAAGTACAGAAAATTGATTTCGTTGAAATGTGTTTCCATTTGTGACGCAATTCTTCGAACGTAACGTAATTTTGTTTTAAAAAAGGTGATGCAATTTTGTTTAAAGAATAAAACTTTCACCACAAGCTAACATTTAATTCAAACAAATTTTTGCGTATTATCAGCGATAGCGTCACCTCAAGCGATATCATTAATTTTTGAAGCGGACCTACGGACTGTGATACACTTTACCTTTTAAGAGGTTTTTGTATGCGATTTGGCTTTGCAGTTGAAATTCGCAATGTATTGCCTGTTCAGACACTAATGCAAAACGCGACTGTGAAAAATCATTTTTCCAACAAAATTTTAGGACATTTAGGATAATTGAGGACATTTTTCCAAATTTTAGGTAATCTGGAATCACTAGATACTCTTCCACCCGAGATATTTATGATGAGGTAGAATTTTGTTTTGGACGGCGAAGGTTCAATGAACTTACCTTTGCTATTTCGTCCAAATAAATGTCCGTAAAATGCATTAAAAATCCAGCACATGATGACTTGTCCATAAGGATCTTTTCAACGTGTTCATTAAACTGTTTGATGAGCGTTTTATCCCACTTTCTTCTATACAAAACAACGAAACACTGTCTAGTTACTCGACGCACCAGCTGTAATTGAATAAAACTGGTGAAATTGCGAACAAAAGCAAACGATTGCGTTCGTCACCATCATCATCTTATCGATTCGCCATTGATCAACACCGAACCATTCACTGGCCATAATTTTTAGAAATGCACCAAAAAATTCGATGGAAGCATCTTCTCTGTCGAAACAATGCAACAACGACGCCAAATTTTCAGCTAGCTTTTCTTGTGCCGATGGTTTATCCGACAACCACATACAGAAGAAAAGCCCTTTCCATAAGTGCAAACCGTCTTCATCGGTAATAGCTGCTAAATTTCATTATTTTAATAATTATTGTCTACAAGCGACGACTCATTCAGTCATCAAACAATCACACAAAAATATTACGCACGATTTAAGCTATTGCTTCGTAACTGAAGCCATTTGCCAAGTTTTTTCAGTTCTTTCTCACTCAATCGCGAATCATTTCCGGCTAAACGCTTTATAAACTTTAATTCTTGTGCAGCGTATTTGGCACTTATGTTTGGATTTATTTCAAATTTCTTCTTCATGTTTTTTTTCGGTTTGTTTTATCATTTATATTAACACGTGCATATTTTTAGCGACTTTCTACCAAAGGGACGCGTATTTTTTATGACACACATACATGCAGTGATGACAGATGGCATAATGACACACGACCCGTGCGACACCAATAGGAGGTGTGTAGAGTTAAAACGGGTTATGCAGAAACATGATAGGCGACTGGTTTTCCAGTGTACCCCAGATACACTAAAAATGTGTGTTCCATAAAACTTAATGTTGTGATTCAGGCGCGCCGACTTTAGTTTGAGTCGTGGGGGGCAAAACTCACAGGTCTGTTCCACCCCCCTCCCCCAAATAATAAAAATTATAAAATTTACATTGCACAAAAACTTTTATTTCATCAGCAATCAAGCATACACCTAGTTTCTCATTGCAAATGTTAGGATCGGAGTGGGTCAGGCCAGACCTGTGACCTGAAATCTGTTGACCTGAAGCTTTCAGGTCAGGTTCAGGTTGATCTTTTGTCAACCTGAAACTGACCTGAATAAAACAGGTCAACCTGAATAAGGAATTCAGGTCGGAAGTAAACTTCAGGTTTGTTTTATTCAACTTCTACTTCGACAATCAGGTCAACCTGAACCTGTACCTGATCTGGAGAAAGCAGGTTGATCTGATGACATTTTCAGGTTTCAGGTTACATTCAGGTCGGACCCGACCTGACCTGATTCCGGCCCAGGTCGACCTGACCTACTCCGATCCTTATGCAAATGTGTTACGCCGTGTTACATTTCGTGAAATAAATTCATCAAATTAGCAATTGGCTGTTTCGAAAAACAAAAAGGGAGAAACTAGCGGTGTGCCCTTTCAAACAGAAACAAGGTAGAAGAAAAATTTGTCTCGAAAATACAAAAGAAACTTCGAAATTGATAACAGTGGGCTATCGAAAGTGAGCTTGTAGCAGTGGACTTCACGAAGATAAGGAAAAGAAGTACAACGAATTTGGAAAACGAGTAGTGAAGTTTATTGTGTAATTGAGGGGGTGCACATTGTGTGTGTATTAACTTATCAATTCGATGTGGTCAGGCCCGAACTGGCCATACTGGGCAATCGAGACGAGCCCGATGGGTCTTTTGCCTCAATCTGGAACCGTCCCGAAGGGCCTTAGCGGGGCAATATCCGGTATAAAACTTTAGAAACCATAATTCATTTTTAAGTTAAAATTTAATTCTAGGAAATGCTAAAAATGTAAAATTTGGCCTGCGGCGCTTTCACCGATTTGCTGTAGTTTTTCAATTATGTTTGAATTGCAAGACTTTTTCTATTAATCAATCACAGATCAAAACGAATGGTCCAGAACCTCTGAACATTTTTGCTAGATTCATCCCTGTTTACACACGATAAAAAAATACATTCTTCATTTTCGGCACTTAGAAATCTGATACTCCGATTCATGGGGCCTTTTGATATTTTGCCCGATGGACCTTTAGGTAGCTAGTGCGGCCCTGGATGTGGTCATAGTCGCCAACTAAGAACTAGAATCCTATCTAGCGATCAAGTTGTACGAGAATCCATTCTAAATTAAATTGTCCTTTTGTTAAAATGTGTTTGTCTCTAAATTATTGTCTTAGTTATTTCTGCAAAACTAACAGCTTTCGCGGTAAAATATATGAATTGGCCGTGGGGGGCGTTGCCCCCCAAGGATTTGCTCGTGGGAGGCATTAGCCCCCCTCGCCCCCCCATAGTCGGCGCGCCTGTTGTGATTTTTACTTAAATGACGACACAGCCATTGATAATGCTGCCGGTCAGGTTGGCGAATGTTTGTATAAGTCATCGTAAAAATGAGAGCAAAGTTAAAATTGATCTAATAAGGGAGTTTCAGAGGTTTCAGAGAGCAGATCTATTTCATTTTAACTTTTCTCGAGGAATACTATCAAACATTTATGAGTGAAAATACAGGAAGAGAAACGTAAGATTGTGCAACGTTCTATTTCAATCGAAAAACCAGTTTTACTTGAGAAAAATAAAAGCAAATACGTGAAAAGAGCGATAAAAGAGAAATTAAAAAAGTGATGACTTATAATTCCCTTACCATAATTCGGTAAAAGGTTTTTCTTCGCTTATCGATCAACCTTTTACCGAATTAATTTTCATGATCAAGTAAAGTCGTAAAGTGTGTATCCGTACGAATGAAAATAAGTGAGAGAGGACGGAATTTCTCTTTTGTATCTCTCATTTTGACAGCAGTCTTTGAGAAAAATTTAGCTAAAGTGGTCCCAAATAGCTCTTTGAAACTCCCTTATAGAGTTTTCAGAATTCTAAACTTAAATTTTATTTGAAAACTTTCTGCAGCGCAATTTTTGGAATTACTTGAAATTTTACAGCTTAATTAATAGGGTGAATCGATTTTAGACTTTTTTTTTGTTTCCTCAGCCGGAAATAAGACTTTCGGATCACCAAGAAGATTCAATGAAGTTTTATCCGGATTTCATACAATTTTTTGTTGAAAAACTCATACTGCCCAGCTAAGGAAAGAAACCTTAGTGGAAGAGAGACAAAACATTGGCTTAAAAAATGTTTTGTCCCTCTTCCAGTAAGGTTTTTTTCTTTACCTCGGCAGCATAGTCGGGAATATTTTTCGATTTCTTTCTTCGCGTGAATCCAGGGACATGCCAGTATTTTGTGTTGATCTTTTTAAGTAATACTAGACGCGAAGTTAGCTGCAGTTGCGACCGAAGCTGACCGAACAGCTGATGTTGGTTTTATGAACGAAATCAGCTGGCTTTCTTGCAATGAAGTTAGCTTCGGTCGTAACTGCAGCTAACTTCTTGTAAAGATCCTGGATAAATCGCTATTTTCGAAAATTAAAATTTATTCTCAGCTGTTGCCCTAGTGTCAGGGACTAAAATAAGGATTCTTCCGTGTGAAGCTTGTGTTTCACTCCTGTGACCTTTATATCTGAATTGAAACATTTTTTAAGGTAAGTAATTGTTACTTCAGAACTAAAACCTTGGTTTTCAAGCCAGATCGAAATTTTTACATCGCATTCCAACTCATGTGCACTTAACTCGCCAATGTCGACGTATTTTGTTTGGCTACTCGCCTATAGTGTGGAGAACCGGAACAACATTTTTTGCCGTATTCACAATTTTTTGCAGCACATTAATTGTTCCTCAGATTTTAAAAACAGCAAAAACAAATATTTTCAGAATATTCGACTAAAGTTTTATCGGAAGCGGAGCCGGCGTATGAACTGCCACAAACATTTTCTCTTGGTGATGCCGAAAACAGACGATAAAGTGTACTGATATTTTCATGCTCGTGGATGGAAAATGAGTCATTACCGTCTCATTCAAAACCGATTTTTTGCATTGTCCGGGCGCAAGCATGAACAATTTTGTATGTACTGTCTCCCTGGGAAATTTGTTAACTCTACATGTGGGATGCATTGCTCACCTTCGGCTCGAAATACAAACTTCCAACACATCTCAACAACAAGTTTTCCAGAAAGTAAGCAACCATTTTTCATCCTTCTTTTCGTTGATGACACTTGCAGCAATTCAGTTTTGAGATAGAAAAAATAAATGAATTGAAGGGCGATCCCATTGGTAGGTTGCGAGGGAACCATGTATTCTTGCTAAACCGTGCACATACGAGATTTGTGTTGATGAAGAAAATTCCTCTATAGGTTCATGTTATGTACAACTCCTTCATGCGAAAGAAGTCCAACCTTTGCATTCTTAGCCAGAAGACGGTTCCCTCGTAACACATTTTCCAACTTTTCAATGGAATGGCCCTGAAATGAAAAAAATTCCTATTCTCACTTGACAGTTGCAATAACTGTCGTCATGAAATCTAGTACAAACGTTAGGAAATAGAACAATGAAAACATATTCTGTTTTCGGCATAAACTCGCAACTGGCAACTCGCAAAAGATTGCCAAGAGTTCAATTTTTTAACTCGCAACACTTGATTTCGGTGCAGTGATGCCACTGTTTTTGTTTCTCTAATGAACACGGGGAGTGTAGAGTTCCATCAGTGCCTCTGTGTTGATAATACTTTTACGGTTTGTTTTCATTTCTACGTTCGCTAGCCGAAATGAATATTCTTCATCACAAAAGTTGGCATGTCAGGAATAAGGACAATATTGCTCGGTACGTTTGAGCATTGCAACTTGAGACATACGAAATGTGCATTAATTTGATCCAAAATATACTTTCAGTGTTCGACGAGACGAAGCTAAAGCGAAGGCTGAACAAGACGAAAAAGATAGGAAAATCGCACTTGCAGTGAGTTGTTCAATTTTGCTGTAAATAATGGACTTGATTTGAAGCCAATTTCATTTCAGGAACAAGAGGTGAAATTAAATTTCTTAAGGAAAAGGGCTGAAACTAATAGCAGAACCCAAACAGTTGTGCGAGAAGATCAATCAAAAAGTGATGACAATATTCCGAAGCACATAAACTTTTTCGCTGACTTAGAAGATGGGACTGAAATTAGTGGTAAAGGGAACGAAAAATATTTGAAAGACAAGAAAGACGAACAGGAGAAATATGAAAAACAAATTGGATATTTGACATATTTGGGACAAGACACCAATGAGTCATTAGGTGAGTGTAAGAAACCTGGTACCGTGTCTCTATAACGTCACACACAATGAGAGTACTGATTTGAACAAACAAAAGAGGTGCATAGGCAATCTGTTTTCTGAGTCTTATCACGATACTCATCTGACACAACCCTTCTTTGTTCAGCCACTTCGGCATTCAGACGAAGGGTTCTGATCCACAATTCTCTTATACATGTTTATGTCAAAACTGGGACAGTATTCAGATACTTCATTTCATTTCAATTCATTTCATTCATTCAATATATAAAGTTAGAACAATATCGTCTGCATAGCTCTAGTATGCCATAGGGCAATTCAAAAGAGCTACTTCTACACTCAACTCCAGAGAACAAGTACATCAAGAGCTTCCCTAAGGAATACTTGGCAAAAATTCCAAAGTCCACAGACGTCAAATATGTGCATGGAACATTTTCTTTCTTGTAGGCTGTCCTCTTTTTGAAATTTCATTTAATTACTAGAGCTCAGAATTAAATCAAATTGATTCCTGTTAGGCTTTCTTTCCATCCGTAGTTGATACTCCACCGATATCGGAATAAAGCCTACGTTCTCACAAGAGTGTTAATTTATGAATGAATTCGAAACTTTTTAGGAAAACGGGATTGGTATGACGTGGCTCCGAAAAGAGTTGACGCACACAATGACAGGGGCGAGAAAGTGGAGGTTGGTCTGAAAGCGAAAAATTACAACGATCCACTAAACGTAATGAAGAAATACATTATGGAAACGGAAAAACTACATAAAAGCAAAGACAACCCGACAGTCTCAAGTGCCGATCACAAGAATAAATGCAAACCATTGTTTCCAAGTGTAACTTATCTCGATAGTTCTCATCAAAAGCACCACAAGAAGAAAAGTAAGAAACCGTCGAAATCAAAAAAACATAAAAAGGAAAAGTCGAGAAAACGGTCAAGGTCCCGGTCGCCACGTCAAACTCAACATTCAGCAGAAAAGATAGAAAAATTGTTACGGTTGCGGGCTGAACGTTTGAAGCGAGAAGAAGTTGAAAAGAATCGAGCGAAGCTTTTGCTTGCTAAATATAATGTTGTTGACCCGACACAACCGAAGGAACCTACAAATAGAGCGACATCCAGAGCGCCGTCCGTTGTTGAGCCGATGAAAGTGAAACAGAAGTATAACTCGCAATTCAATCCGGAAATTGCGAAACAAAACTACGAAGACATGCGAAGGTATTGAAACATACTCGAGAATTTTAATAAAATATTTACTGCATTTCATGTCTTAGTTTTACAAATGCTTTCCGAACCATTTATGATCAAAAGGTGATAGCCATCTGTGACATCCGCTGAGGTTATTCTGAATTACATATTTTTTCGTGTATGGATTGATGTTCTCCCGTTCAATGCGAGCTTCTTCTGCCGCCATTTGCTCCATCATCTCCTGTGATACAGCCATTGCTTTAAACGGACACTTTTTCGCTATTCGGTTGAGGAATCTCGATACCTAAAATGAATTAAAAAGCGTAAGATAGGACCCGTGCACACCCTCTACTAGTTTCTTTTATCAAAGAACGGGTTTTGAAAATGAACTGAGGCGCTGTCATGACCTCTGAGACTCATAATGACAGCTTGAGCTCTGAGACGCATGGTTCCATGAGTAAATATATTCAGCCCACTGTTTAAGAAAATATTAATGAAAAACCACCTCCTATCATATAATGAACTGTTTCTCCGTTCTGTAGTTCTGTACCTTTCATTCGACACTCCTATGAGCATTTTACTTGCCGAGAAATGAAAAAGTTTCGCCGACCGACCCTCGAAAAACCAACATTTTTGGACACCACTACAAAAAGCAGTTTTTTGACCTTCCACCCCCCTCGCACACGAATGGCAGCACCTTTTTTCGAACCCCCTTCCCTCCTGCGTACTTTGTGAATGGCCCATTTCTTAGGAACGACTTGACAGACTTTCAACGACAATCAATGGATCCTCTTTATTCTTTATTCGAACGAAACGAACATTTTAGTGGAAATGACGTCACAAAAATGACGTCACAAAAATAGCTTATGAGACCTCTTGGTACTTCGAACGAAACGAACATTTTAGTGGAAATGACGTCACAAAAATAGCGTCACAGAAGTAACGTCTCAAAAATTACATCAAAAAAATGACATTACAAATACGATGTCACAAAAATGACATCACACATTTGACGTCATAAAAATGAAGTCACAAAAATGACGTCACACATTTGACGCCATAAAAATGGCCTCACAAAAATGACATTACAAATACGACTTCACAAAAATAACGTCCCAAAAAGGGCGTTACACATTTGATGTCATAAAAATTGCGTTACACATTTGATGTCATAAAAATGACGCCAAAAAAATCACGTCAGAAAATCACGTCACAAAGATAACTGAAAGTTATGTCATAGATATTTCGTTTCATTCTTCAACGTTACTTTTCTATACCCAATGCCAATGGTTTATAATTTTATTGTATTGGCACCTTGATGCAAATCGAATTAACTTTTGATTGCAGCCTACTTCTTCAAAGCAATCCTCTATTTCGATTTCAAGAGAATTTCAATCAAAATGCAAACCCTCCGTTTATGAATTAAGTTGTATTACCTCTTTGAATTCACAAGTTCCACCAACTTCAACTATGACTCTTCCAGCCTTTATTGGGGTAACATAATGGTCAATTGCTCCTTTTCCGCCTCCCATTCGTTGTCCTTGACCCTTTTTCGTAATGGGCTGCCATGGTGCTGGAACTCTCCATATAGCGAACATGGTATTCACGTCTAACTTTCGAGCGATGCCTGTGAAGGTAAAAGTAAATTCCTTAGACTTATGACACGTTCAAAACAATCTAGACGAGTGTTCATACTCATGCGAATCATTTCAAATAATCCGTGTCGCATTCGACCACCACCAAGGGCTATAATTCCATATTGTTTATGTATCAATTGGTTGTGCACCAATTCCGGACCGCGCATTAGACGTAAGCGTTTCTGCATTTTCGGTGGTCTAATGTTGGCTGGATATTGAGGTACTTTCTCCAAGACACGCAGCTTTGGTTTCTCGTACTTCTCAATGTCTAATAAATAAATTCAGATTAGAATATGGGATCTTGCTTCCACATGGAGCACTACATACTTTCATATTTTATTGGCGATGGAAAATTTTTCATTCCGGCTGTTTGGTTGCAATTTTGTCCGAAGAATGCTAGAAGATCACGGCAATGGATTCACCATATCATCGATTATGCATTCATTTCATTTATTTACCTGTTTTTATTAAATTCGCTCTCCTTATTACGAACATTTTGTCCTTATAAAAAAGTATTCTCCCCGCCGGCACGAAATTTTTTGACGTTCCGCTTGACAAGAACAGGGTGAGCCTTAATAATAGCCATCATTCTGTGAGCAGTTGAATGACGGCATTGATAGCGTTTTGGAGCTGTTGACGCACTTATGAAAGATTTGAATTTGAGTCATTTGAGTAGATTTGATTTGTATGTTAAAAAATACTGTAAAAATAAAAAATAAAATACTGTAAAATCTATAAAAACGTGAACAAGGTCTTCAAGTGGCATGTAGAATAAATCCGTGCCTCCTCAGTGTCGCTCCCGTCAACTGCATCGACTTTATTGCCGAGCGGAACGCGGGTCGAGCGATGGTTGGAGTATAAAGGTGGGCGAACATATTAAACACTCTCGATAAGTGATTCACCGGCTCAAACAATCCATAATTCGTGCGGTGCTTCCCGATCACTAGGTAGTCGTTGTTGCGTAGAGCTCTCGGCCGGGTGATTGACTATCAATGTTGACCGTCAGTTAGGCGAATCAACACGGCCATTGACAACGTCAAAGACGAACATCGCAGCCAAATACAAACGTCTACGTGACAATGTTTCGACTCTGATCGATGAGCATCTGCTCTCGTAGGATGGAAGCCTAAAGTCATCGCCTCTCTTGGCCGTCCTTCTCAGAGCATATATCATAAATTTCCTTTGTATCGATTCAATTTTGTCGCTATAGTTCTGATAGTATGGTGACCAAACGACCGAAGCGTACTCTAGACGCGACCTCACATGCGCGAAGTAAACGCTTTTAAGCGCAGCAACATTGCGGAAATCTCGGCAAATTCGTTTCATAAAGCCGAGCATTGAATAAGCTTTGGCGACAATGGCATCGATATGATTGTTGAAGGACAAGTCTTCAGTGAGTGTAACCCCCAGGTCGCGCACTTCCGTCACTCTCTTAAAGGTACATCCAGCTACACCGTATCTGAATCGCAGCGGCCTTCGCTTTCTGTAGAATAACATCGAGACGCACTTATCGATGTTAAGTTCGAGCCTGTTACTTTCGAACCATCGATTTAAGATAAAAACATCTCTTTGCAGAGCGATGCAATCTTTCAACGTCTTAACTTCGCCATACACCTTAAGATCATCGGCGAACAACGAGCACTTTGAAAATTTGACAGAATCCATGGCGTCATTGATGAAAATTAAGAACAATAGAGGGCCCAAATGACTTCCTTGAGGTATTCCGGAAGTCGCCGCAAAAGGTTGCGATTTCCATCCCAGCAGTCGGACGTACTGCTCACGTTCGCATAAATAGGAGCGCATCCAATTCAACATGGAAGAGTGCATGCCAAGTTCCTTCAGTTTACAAAGAAGAAGAGCATGTTTCACCCTGTCAAACGCCTTGCGCACATCTTTGGTTCCCTTTCTCCATCGCGCGAATCGCTTCGTTGACAAATTCGATCAAGTTCGTTGCGGTCGATCTACCCTTCATGAACCCGTGTTGCGTCACTTTAATTATTGGTGTAAACTGCTCCGTAAGGACTTTGTAGACGATGGATTCAAATAGCTTGCCAAAAGTAGGAAGAATTGCTACACCTCGGTAGCATTCTATATCACTTCGGGAGCCACTCTTGAAAATCGGTACCACATACGATTCCTTCCAACGAGTAGGAAAAGTAGGGGATAGTGACAAATTGAAAATAAGATGTAATGGCGATGATAGTGACCTAGCGCAGTTCTTCAGCAAAAGCGGTGAAATGTTGTCAGGACCGTCACCTTTCGATGTGTCAACACGGCTTAGTGCCGCAATGATCTGCTCTTTGTTCAAAGATAGTGATCCAATGTCCACGCACTTTTTTAGCCCGAATTCTTTGACTTCTGCACTCGACCCATCAAGAAAAACGTCCTTGAAAAACTCGGCGAATAAATTACATTTTACAATTTACATTTAGCTTATCGCTAGCTAGGCATATCGATAGTTGGGGGCAAATCCGGCAAATCCACCTTCGGTATAAATTTTAACGAAAGCAAAGGTTCAAGCAAGGGCAGGACCTAATATTTGGGAATCGTTATCTTTGCATAAACAGTTCCTTATTTACATAGTTTTCCATGTCGGACGTCAATCGTCAATAAATTATCTTTTCAGAAACATTTCATATAAACAAATACACGAATAATTTCAGAAAACAATTGACGAACGCCTACGTCTTCTTCATCAACTTTCGCACGCATTGTTATAAAAACCCCAAGAAACCGTTCCCTTTATTTACTCGTGCCACTCTTTTCAGGCCGCCTATTCCAAGCCTCATCAAGTAATCAACAGGAGCAATTAGATCGAATTGAATGTTACACATAATTCCAAAGAATTCAGAGAATTTTTGTTGAGCGAACTCAACGATGAAAAGTCTTACGATACTTTTCGTATCTCAACGGATTAAAGCCCGCAAACTTAGAATCAATTCTTTTTTCAACTCATTCCCACTACTTTACATATGAACGTTAAGATATGTCTGAGCGTCATGACAATGACAAAATAATTTAAGAGCTTATCTTAACGTTCATATGTAAAGTAGTGGGAATGAGTTGAAAAAAGAATAATTCCAAAGAGCCTTTGAATTTGTTGTTTTCGAACCTTCGAAAACAAAATTATTTGATTTTGGTTGGGCTGAGTGAGGCTTGGCAACTATTGTTCTGGCCAGTGATTCCTTTGTTTCTCGAGATGAAAAGTTTGAAATCCTTTCTGACTTCCGGCTTCTGACTGCGTAAAAATACATTTCTGAGGGGTCATTTACAAAGTATACAGTCTACTAAGGTGGAGGAGAGGGGTTGACAACAAAAGCGCGCTGATGTATGTAGAAATGAGCGGGCGGGAGGGAATTTCAAATGATGCACGTGCCTGCTAGTGCCCGACAGGGAATGGGCCGTTTTGGTGCGGGCAATTTTTTAAAATTTTGGGCAAGGGTGTGGCGGGCACGGACAAAAATTTAACGGGCGATATGCCCGACTTTAAATTCAAATAACCAATTTTACATAGAGATAAATGAAAAGTGTCTTCATTTGAATATTCATAAGAGAGATTACCTTTACAGTACTACGTTTGCTTAAAACTATGGCTTACTACATTTTCCCCAGAATACCCAGGGGGGATTGGCACTCCACAATATTACATAATTAAGACCACCGCCACTGAATTACAATCCTTCATTCACTGTGATATATTTTAAGTTAACGGTTGAACAAAATCCGGAAGTTAAAAAATCGTTTGGATTTTGTCGCCTGCGTATTTTGATGCCTCCGGGTTTTGACCCCTTAGAGCTTTCACGCCATCGTATTTTCCTTACTCCGGGTTTTTCGTTACAGATTTTGCAGTCTCTGGATTGTGTGTCTCCGAATTTTGTAGGGGAGCCAATAATTGCAGATCTTATTCCATCAAATGTCACTCATTCAGTCGCTACTCCGATTCCATCGGATTTCGGTGGTTCAACTGCACCAACTACAAATTCTAATGAGGACGCAAGATATCCAGGATATCCAGTATGAGACGAAGGTAGAAGGTAGTGAAGGTAGTTTCAAAAGGAATGTTGAGATTGAAGATGGACAAAATCGTTCAAGAACTTTCGAAGTTATAAGATATAGATCTCAAAAAACTAACCAAAAAAAGTTGATGAAAAGTGATTCACTGGTTCATACAGTAGGGTCCATAGAGCGCGCCAAAATCTTTCTCATGAATTTCATTAAATATAAAGAAATTTTGCTGTGATTCAGAGGTAGTCGAAGGCTCAACAGTATTCAGGGGGCTGAGACCCCCCCCCTAGATACAGCGCTGATTTGGGGAATATCAGATCTTGCGCAAGAATAAAGGGAATTGTAACGAGAGTGAGCGCTGCGAGTTGCAGTTTTATTTGCGAGAGGTACACAAATTTAACACAAAAAATTTTCTGCTTATTGATAGGGTTATACGTTCAAACTTTTCATCCTTAGAAAAACCTTGTTTTCATCCCTAAGGGAGGTCACCGCTAGTTTTTATGTGTGAGAAAGCTCGGAACAAAATAAAATAGTATTTTATGCTACACGAACTGTAAAATGGTATTTCGGTTCGAGGTGGAGTAAATGGTTCGAGACGAAGTCGAGAACAGCATATTGATCAATCACGAGTGACAAAATGATTAGCAAAGAAAAAGGTTTACAGAAGGCAAGAAGTAGAAACTTCATTATAAATTAAAATCTGCAATCGTGGGAAAGAATATATATTTATGCACTTCTTGCTAAAATTGTTATTTTGACGTTTGTGCATGGCGGTTCGAGTCGAAGGCGAGATTCGTTACGCCCACAAGTCAAAATAACAATTTTAGCAAGAGAACAGATATATCGAGATAAATGAAAACGGATAAATGCGACGTTACTGTTCAAGGTAATTAAAAATTTTTTATTTATTCGCTAAATTATTTGGAAGCACCCTGAAGGTGACAAATAATTAATTGAAAAAGAATAAAAATTGAACGCACTCATTTCTTCTTTACACCACATAACATGGAGGGGCAATAAAAACTATTTAGTTTCTATTGTCGGTGCAAATTACAGAGGTACAGGTTAATTCAACTACTGCTACTGCTGCGGTTCAAAAAATATTCATATTTCCAACGAAGTATAAATATATGCTTGTAAATCAATCACTTCACTGTAGTAATGGGAAGTTAAATTACGTTTATTGTTCTTCAATAATTAGTATACAAAAAAGTTAACAACTAGAAAACATCTTTGGTCCTCTTTTCTGTCCAATTTGTATTTGCATCGGTTAGGTTTTGATAATCCTCCTTAAAGAATGTAAGAATTTTTTCCAGGGAGATTTTGTTGTAGATTCAGAATGTTTTATAGACAGTGGACAGGATATCATCACATGTAGAGGTGTTCCGTTGGCAACTTCCACAAGTGGCTGTATTGTTTAATCCCATTCTATGTAGGTGTTTCTTCGATTTGCAGTCTCCCGTTATAAACTCGTATCAATATTATCATGAACTTTTTACTTCTGCGTAGGTTTTTGCGGTGTTGTTGTTGAAACGAGTTTAGTACCAATAATAGTTCCTATGTCTATGTTCTATAATCAGTTTCTCAGGTTGCAGTGTGATTTCAGGTCAGGTGGAGATGTTTGTATCCTTGGAGATGTTTGTATCTTGTTCCGTATCGCTCTTCTCATAACGAATCGTTGGATCGACAATAAACGCTTTTCTTGAGTTATGCTTGAACGCTATGATGTCATTGAAACGTGCTCTTTCTTCCGAATCAACTTCTTAGAAACACTTCGCGCAATAGTTCTGTGATTTGATTTTTAACGCTGTGATGCCATGAAATTATTGCGAGGTTGTTGAAGGGACAGCTTACGATTACATGACTTATAGTTTCTTTCTCTTTGAGACATCTGCGACAAAGGACGGAAGAGCTCCACACCAGGAACGCCTTTCAGGTTAGCGTAATTGACGTTAAACTTAATTGCTGCGACCCATTCGGAGGACGACAGTGAGTTTTTATTGCATACAAAGTTGTTGGTCTTTGTCACAAGTCAAAACATTGATTTCGAAGCAATTTAGAACTCTTTTTTACATTGAACGGCGAACGTTTTTCACAGTCTGAAACAGGGCAGTAAATGCGATTTACTTCACGCTGACATGTAAAACTTTTAGATCGAAATCAGGTTCAGTTATTTGCCGCATGGTACATTGACCACAATTTAAATAAGAACTTTGTTCTACTGCGCAGATATAAGCGATGTTAACAACCTGTGCAGAAGAAAAATGTCATTACTTATATTGCGGCCAACGTAGCTTTTCAAATTATATGTGTCAGAGACGAGAATTAGGGGAATTTTCCTTGGTTATTCGTTCCGCTGCATGTAACATTGTAAAATTATGTATCCAATCTAAGGAACAGATGTTTCATGCCAAAATTTTGCAAAATTGAACTTCACATTGAATCATACAACTGAAACTATTTAATATGTGGATTGAAACATTTGATCAAAAATCATTTGGAATTTATTCAAGATTTGTACACTTTAACAGAAAATGCACTGATTTCAGTTTATCCTACACTAATCCTTCATTTCCCCTTCTTCATCCTCGTCATCTATGCCCTTGATGTACAGTACATTGTTACACCGGATCAACACTTCACCCAAGTTACCCGTTACGTGCCCATCGATGTGTTCTTCTGTATTGGCTAATTGCAGATTCATGTAACCATCGACAGATACCAGGTACCCTTTGTATTCATGGCCCCATTTCAATTTGACAATAACAGCTTTACCGGTAAGACCATTCAAAAATGGCTTGGGATTTATTGGCATAGCAGTCGACATGGCTAAATAAAAATTAAATGAATTTCCGTGTGCTACGTGTCTATGATTCCGTTCTTACCAAAGTTTTTAGATTTGTTGTTTACAAATGATGAAATGTACAAATTTGTTGGTTATGAGTAGAAGCGTACAAGCACCAAAATATGAATGAAAATCGATTGAAAGAACTAGGTAAAATGAATGACGTGAACGTATGTATGTGAATGTCAAACAAAAAATTCATTATGGACGCGTACTTTCTATTCACAACAATCATCACATTCAGAGAAATGATTTTGTGCTACGCATCGCATTTCCGATTTTTTGAGAAAAATTAGTAAAATATTAACTGATGAATAATTATCCGATAGGGAAACGACTCTAAAAATTTTGTCACAAGTTAAAAAAAACCTTTAAGACTTAAATCTTCATTTTCGTTAATTTTCGCAATTGGGCCATTCCACGAAAACTCCGTTTCCACGCTTGAAATGCTCAGTAGTTACGAGTAGATATTCATAGAAAATTGTGTATCAGAAGGATTGATAGATTAGTAATTTTTCTATGACTGTCATTTTCTAACTACTGAGAATTTCACGCGTGGAAACGAAGCGGACCGTGGAATTGCCCAATTTCTAGGCGAATATGCTAAATTTAACGTGAAATTTAATGAAAATAAATGCAAGGGTACGTACACTCAAACGTTTTTATTTTGTTACACTTTGACTTTTCTCTATACAAAAAACAATGGCAGTAGGTAAAAGTGTAACAAAATATAAACGTTCGTCTGTATCAGAATAGATTTAGCAAACAGAGTTGATGTTACGAAAAGACTCGAACTTATTTAAGTAAATATTGCTATTTTGGGCAATTTTTACCAAAGTGGCAATATTGAAAAACCCGTCCGAAGCAACGGTGTAAAAAACCCTTTCCGAAAGAACAAAATTGACCTCCAAGTAGATAAAATTGTTCATCTCAATTTTCTCTACAACAATTTTTTGGGCTGGGTTGGCACCTAGGGCCATAAGGAAATGTCTCGGACACATGCTTCCATAGACAAAATGTTTCCCTCAATTTGCTCGGCGAAATAGCAAAAACAATTTTTTTTGGTTAGGGCCGACCTAGGGATCGACTTGGGGCCCACTTAAGCCCTAAGCACAGGCACCGGACCCAAATTTAATTTTGAATATAATTCGGTACTAGGTAACCTCTTAAATAGAAAAGGAATCAACAAAATCGGTTGGGATTTACGTGATTTATGTAGACAAACATGTTGGGCCCTAGAAGAAACTCATTTTTGGGTCCTGGCTGAGTCCAAGAACTTCTAATCAAAAAACTTTCTTCCATAAAATATGAGACATTCCTAGACCTTTCGATTAAAAAAAATTGAAAATCGGAAGAGATTTACTCGAGTTATGTACAAAAAACACGTAGGGCCCTAGCAGAGACTCGCCTTTCGTGCCCTAGCTAAGTCCAAGGGCCCAATATCAAAAAAGTTTCTTCTACAAATTGTTGGGATTTCATAGACCTGTCGATGAAAAAAATAATTATGGAATTTGGAAGAGATTTACTCGAGCTATGTACAAAAAACACGTAGGACCCTAGGGCTCAAAATTAAAAAAGTTTTTTCCATAAATTTTCGGTCATGTCCAGACCTTTCAATCGGAAAAGATTTACGCTTGTTACGTAAAAAAGACCTAAAACCACCTAAACGGCCCTAGCTCAGTGTCGCTAATGACAAGCGGACTCGATAACACGGTTGGGAGGCTTTGCAACCTCACCACCGCGACCGACTTTATTTCGCGGGTGCCTTACGTAGATGGGGCTCTGCCCCAAATCCCGCTAGAGACTCTGACCCTTAGACCCCGCAAAAAAGTGACACCGTCTGCTTCTCAGAATGAAATTTGCGTTTGCTTACTGTAATTGTCCCAACTCTGCCATAGCGTGAACTACTGTTTGCCTGTTTGCTAACGTTTGTATTCCGAGGTTATTTGGTCCTGAGTATTTGGAGCGATGCGCGAGGGTGAGAGCTGACGACGACGATATAACTTTGAATCGGAACGTTATTTTGGCGAGCCGGATATAGTTGCGATGGTGAATGTCTAAAGTTTGAGGTGGGAGGGGCATTTAGCACGCATGAATGAAAACAGAGTCCCCTCAAAATTACTCCGTAGCGATACAGAAGGGCGAAGAGGAGTTGGTCGTTCAAAACTTGATGGATTGATGACGTTGAACGAGATCTTCGGCGCTCGGAATAAGAAATTGGCAATACGTGGCAAACGACAAGTGGCTGTAGCGCCGAAAAAGTAAAGTAAGTAATTTAGTTCGGGGTTCTTTTTGTCATTGCAAATCGCTTTAACAGAATCGACCCTTAGTCAGATATAAACTGTAATTTTGTTCAGTTGAAATTGAAATGAATTCGTTCTGACGATCCAGACCCAGACTCCCAAAAACAAGTCACCATTCCCGATCGTTACCAATGGAGTACCTGAAATGTACAACACGTGTTTACCAATCTCTGTGGCGTTGGACATTTTTTGCACTTCTTTGGCAACGGCGTAAATTAAAGTAATGACGGCGACGACAGTGTTTTGACTTTGCTGGTGACACGGCAGCGGACGAGGTACTTTCGAATTTCCTGCAGTGGAGCGAGTCGGTGAACGTCAAACTCATTTTCGACGGCGTCAGCAAACTTTTCTTTGTACTGTTCCGGCTGAATGTCGGCACCAACGCGCACTATAAAAATATATTGAAACAGCCGACACGGTAGGCCGAATCGCATCGGAAGTGCAATCTAGACAAATTTCAGCCAGTACAAGAAGTTGAAAGAAGATGCAAAACACAATTATTATTTTACACATTTGATTATTTATTTATGTTTCGAAGTTTTTTGAAAATTGTAGATTGTGAATACACATACAAATAATACAAACTTCTGTATAATGATTTCTTACAAATGATATCCGTTGTTGTGTTTGTTTCTTTTGTTTGGATTTTTATTGAAATAAAAACCTTTCTGTTCTGCGGATTAAACAAATTCAGATGTACGACGTCTTCTTAACTACATAAATGGGTAACTTTACAAATGATTGAGTTTCTAGAAGTGGCGGAACGAACCATTCACGCCTTTAGGCAACGAATCTTCTCCCTTTCAAAGGTAAAAAGATTATCATTTCATTAAAAAAAAGGCATAAACTCAATTGTGCTTTTAACAACTATTACATTAATAACGGCAACAAAAGTAACGGTACATCCATAAGTTCTTTGTAGGAATTACTGTAAATTTACAAAGCAATACGAAAGTGACAGAAGCGAAATTTTTCGAATCGGACAACCCCGAATTTCATTCATAAACCTAAAGTTACGAATGTATTGGTGTTGCCGTATTGGAAAAATTTCGCATCATTTCGCATTGCTATGTGTAGGGCACAGTAAGTCTTACTATCGGCAATTATGGACATCATTTTACGAAGCTTTTTTCGAAGGAATAAACTAAAATATCGTACATTTGCCCAAAAGCGTCGTTCTTATTCTAATAAAAATACTTTGTTCTTGCTTGAAGAAGAAACTCGTATTATTCCAAATTACTTAGTTACCAATGCACCGTAATATGCCGTAATTGCAATGAGTTTGCGATCCAAAAAACTTTGCTCAATTTCGACAAACCCTTCAGGACCAGCTAACATTGAGAGCTGTGTAAAGATAGTAATATAATTTTCAATTCAACAATATTGCTTCACACGATCAACGAAGACACATACCTGATGAGTGTTAGAATTTCTTGGCAAATAAATTACAATATTCGGTGTAATTTTTCTCGATATGCTCATCAATTCTGATGCGGAAGTTGGTGCTAAAGATGTTTCAACATCGTATACGTCGTTCTGCAACATGGATTACATTGTTAAATTTGAGATCCGTGCGAAGTGCGTGTCTTGTGTCTTTTTATTAAGTTCGTAACATTAGAATCGTTGAACTTCAGAAACTAGCGGACATTTCCTTCCCTTAGCTCCGATGAAAATAGCGGTTTTGGAACCGTGAACGCCAAAGTCAAAGTGCCAAGCAAAAAAGGCGTCACTTCATATTTTGGCAATTTTTCTTGAAAGTTCATCGCTTTTTGCTGATATGTTGAGCCTCCAAGAAAAGTCGTTAAAATGTGAAGTATTTTAAGCCAGAAAAACTCATGCAAACTCACCACCCGCTAATGTTCATTTGATTCTATTCTCGGACGCAGTTTCATTTCATCGTACCCTCAAATGCACAAAAAATTATATGACCAATTGACCAAAGTGTCACATGAAAGATAAAGGTCTCAGGCGAGGGGGAAACAGCTCGGGAAAGCCGTGGCCCACCGAAGAAGAAGATCACATAAAATCCCGAAAGTCACAAAGTTATACTGAAAATCACAAAGTTATCCAAAAAGCCACAAAGTGACACGAAAAGTCAAAAAGTCGCAAAAAATCACATAAAAGTCACGGAAAGTTATTGCACGAATGTTCTGGAAAGCGGTCCAAAAAAAGAGGTCGAAAAAATCCCATCGCCGCCGCCGAAAAATTCTAAATCGGCTAGCCGATCGCGCCGCCCAATAAAAAAAAAACGTCCTGCCGCCGCCAGCCGCCGCTTTTATTTTTGGACATTTTTCGGCGCAAGCTACAAAAAATTTCAAAATTGAAGTTGTACCAAAATGTTCGTTTATGCAATCTTTTCTCTAATACAATGAATATTTACAATTTCTTTTGAACTATGGGAAATGATTAAAAAACTTCAAGTAGACTGTTTCAATTTAGAACTTTTGAACTTGCAACTGGGGGAAAATAACAGCTGATTAAGAACAATAGAGATGACTGTTATAGGTTTTTTACTAACAGCTATCAGTTTCGCCGTAGTTGCAAGTTCAAAAGTGAGCTACATAGTGAGGTGCGTGTTGTCCAAAAAGCCCGTGTCGCTCATATTTTGGTTGGGTTAAAAGCGATTGAATTCATTGTAGAGAGGTAGAAGACAAAGTTATTTCACCATGTTGGCATGCTGAGAAGGGCTTGTATTGGTCAGAGGAGCCGTCGTTGCTTCAATTACGTCCAAAAAAATATCATGAATTCTTTGAACCTTTGCTGATATGAGAAAAATATAAAAACTAGAAAATGTGGCACTGGGGAACTACATTATCGCCCAAAATTATTTTCGACAATTTTAGCAATGTACGTGTCGAGGAAGGTGATGTCTCACAAATTGATGTCGTACTTTGTTCTGAAAATCTTCGAACCAGCAAGCAATTATTGTTGATCTTTACTCTAGTGCATGAACCTATTGGAACTTAAATCTCAAATACGCAGCCTTCAGATGTCAAAAAGTGATATTAGGAAATGTTAGAGCCAATAGCGAGTACTTTATGGGAAAATAATTGTCAATTTGACACCGGGCATCACACTTTGTCATGGTTCAAGGTCACAAAGAAGGCAGCATGGTGTCAAAAATTGATGCATATCACCGTGACGGCAATGACGAATGCTTTACAACGCACTCAGTTTCAAATTGACACTAGGCTGCCCTCTTGAGCTAAGTTCGCTTAAATGTAGATGGCAGCAGCAGCCTGTTGTCAATTTGAAATTTAGTGCGTTGTAAAGCATTTGCCAATGCCGTCACGGTGACATGCTTCAATTCTTGACACCAGGCTGCCTTCGTTTTCATGGTTCAAGGTCACATAGAGGGCAGTCTGGTGTCAAAATGAATGTCAAATTGGATTTTATAGAGCCAACAGAAGTTTTAGACAACGGCAGCTCCTCTCATCAATCTCGGCCGCTCTCAGCATGCGAACATAGTGAAATAACTTTGCTTTTACCACTCTACAATAATCAACAATCCAATTTCTTTTATTCCAAAAAATGTGCGAAAGGACAACTCGCACCGGACTACGTTTACAAATTTAAACGCTTTAAATTTTTAATTTTTTTAATCAGAAAATTTACTAGCGCCGATAAAAAATTGACGCGCGCAGAAGTCAGCCGCCGGTAAAAATCCTCAGTCGTTGTAAGTCGCCGCCGACAGCTTAAAAAATTTTAAGCGCCGCCGCCGAAATCACAAAACGACATACACGAAAAGTTAAGGAAAATCACGAATAGTAATAAAAAATCACGAAAATTCAAAGAAAATCACAAAAAGTCACTGGTCAGAAAAATAATGTAAAATCTTGTAATGAAATACGAGGGGCACCCTAAAAGTTTCGGCAATCGGCTATAGCGGCTCGTGTAAACTTTTCGCCAATTTACACAAAAATTAAATTGGTCTTTCCTGATTCAAAAATGATGATCAAAATGAAAATCGATCGTAGCAGTCAAAAGATACAACAATTCCAAAAAGTCATTGCAGAGAAAAAATGGATTTATCACGTGAAAATTTTAGAGCCATGATTTTGTACGACTTTAAGTCTGGCTTGACTCCCAAATTGTGTATTGATCGTTTGCAAAAAGCATTTGGAGATGAGGCCCCATCCAAGACCACTTACCGCACTTACCTCAGTGACGACTTTCGTGAAGGTCGACCTTCCACAGCTCTCACCGATGGAAACATTGACCATGTCCGGAACATGATTGAAGCCGATCGACACCAGGCACCAGGGCACCAGGCAAGGAACTGTAAGGGGGAAGATAGATCCAAGCTCTGCAGGAGATGTGGAGGAGGAAACCACCTAGCAAGAGAGTGCACAAACCAGCCAAGGTGCCTGCTGTGTACGTCAGAGAGTGACCACGTGACTGGTGGAGCGAGATGCCCAGTCTTTAAACAGGCGCTTAAATCTAAGACGAAACGAGAATGGAAGTGATCCAAATAAATCTTAATCATTGTGACATGGCACAACAACTTCTTTGGCAAGCCACAGCGGAAAATAAATGTGACGTAGCAATTATTGCAGAACCGTACCGTTGCGATAGAAAGAACGGTAACTGGGTTGTTGACAGAGCCGGGATGGCCGCAATTTTGACGACGGGAAGGTATCCCATACAAGAAGTGGTATCAGACGCTCATGAGGGATTTGTGATAGCAAAAATTGACGGAGTGTATATTGCTAGTTGTTATGCACCACCAAGATGGAAGATTGTGCAGTTCGAACGAATGCTGGAATTAATGACAGGAGAGCTAACGGGACTAAGCCCAGTTAACATTGGAGGAGACTTTAATGCATGGGCAGTCGAGTGGGGTAGTAGATTGACAAATGAAAGAGGCTTCATGCTGCAAGAAGCGCTAGCAAGGCTGAATGTGGTCCTGGCAAACGTGGGAGACACAACTACCTTTCGCAAGAACGGACGAGAGTCGATTATTGACATTACATTCTGCAGTCCAGCACTAGTGCCCAGTCTGAATTGGAGAGTGGATGAAGGGTACACATATAGCGACCATCAGGCACTGAGGTATACCGTAAAGAAGGGCGCGGTGTCGGTAAGACAGACGACTCATGAAAAAGAGAGAAGATGGAAGACGGGAAATTTTGACGAGGAAGTTTTTAAGGAATACCTCCAAGCAGAAGACGAACACGAAGAGAAATCGGTAGGTGAATTGACGAAAACCATGGTGCTTGCATGTGACGCGGCGATGCCAAGAAGGATAGAGCCGAAGAAAGGACGAAAACAAGCATATTGGTGGAACGAAAAAATAAGACTCTTGCGCGCGGACTGTTTTAAGACAAGAAGGAGGATGCAGAGGGTCAAAAAGGACGGTGCGGTACGGGCGGCGAGGCATGACGAACATCGAAAGGCAAAATTAGAATTAAAGCGGGCAATCCGGGATAGCAGGAAACTTTGTCTTAAGAAGCTGTGCCAGGACGCTGATGCGAACCCGTGGGGCAAAGTGTACAAGATTGCGATGGCGCTGATTAGAGGCTCATCGGTGCCAAAAGAAAGTTGTCCTGAGAAGCTAGGCGCCATAGTGAGAGGGCTATTCCCACAGCATGAACAGGTCCCATGGCCGCAAACTCCTTATGACCAGGAGACTGAAGATAGACAAGAACGATCGTTCACTATAGAAGAGATACAGATGGCTGCCAAAAAGACCAAAAATAACAAGGCGCCAGGACCGGATGGGATTCCCAATATAGCTATAAAGACGACAGCATCTACGAAGCCGAACATGTTTAGACTGACGATGCAGAAGTGCCTTGACGATGGACATTTTCCTGATAGCTGGAAAAAACAAAAGCTGGTCCTAATACCAAAACCAAGGAAGCCGCCAGGTAAGCCATCATCATACAGACCTGTGTGCTTGCTAGATGGAATGGGAAAACTGTTTGAGGCTATAATCCTGAACAGACTAAAGAAATACACAGAGGGCGAACGCGGACTGTCAGACGACCAATTCGGATTTCGAAAAGGGAGATCGACGATTGACGCCATAAAGAAAGTGATGGAGATTGCCGACAAGGCGGGAACGAAAAAAAAGACCGGGAACCGCTTCTGCGCTATAACAACGATAGACGTTAAAAATGCTTTTAATAACGCAAGCTGGAGGGAGATAGCTAAGGCGCTACATGCCATGAGAGTTCCCGATTACCTCTGCATGATAATTAAAAGCTACTTCGAACGACGAGTGCTAACGTACGATACCACGGAAGGACAAAAGATGGTAGACATCACGGCTGGAGTACTGGGACCAACGCTGTGGAATGCAATGTATGACGCGGCGTTACGATTGACACTGCCAAGATGTGCAACGACGATTGCTTTTGCCGACGACCTGATCCTCACGGTGTCCGGAACGTCAAAGTTGGAGGTGGAAGTGGTCACGATAGAGGTATTCGAAACAGTCGAAAGCTGGATGACAAAGGCAAAGCTCAAGCTGGCTCACCAAAAAACAGAGATCATGCTAGTTAGTAATTGCAGAAAGACTGGACAGATTGTTCTGAACATCGAAGGCAATGAAGTCACATCCACTCGACAATTGAAATACCTCGGAGTCATGCTGAATGTCCGCAGAAAATTCAATAGCCATGTGGATTACGCGTGCGAAAAGGCAATGAAAGCCAACGCAGCACTGGCTAGGATGATGCCGAATAGGTTTGCACCGCGCAACAGTATAAGGAGGCTTCAAGCAAGCGTTACCCTATCGATGTTGCGATACGCGGCACCAGCGTGGATAAAGGCGCTGGACACGAAGAGGAACCGGAGGAGATTGAACAAAGCTCATAGATTGGCAAGCATAAGGGTAGCTAGCGCATACCGAACGATCTCCCTGGAAGCGGTGTGTGTAATAGCCGGAATGATGCCAATATGCATAACGCTGATAGAAGATAGTGAATGCCACAGACTGAAGGAAATTGACGGCCAAAACAGAAAAGAAGTCAGGTCGCGATTAAGAGTAAACTCACTGAGACAATGGCAGCGGGAGTGGGACTCCACGGACAAAGGAAGGTGGACCCATAGGCTCATTCCGAACGTAACCACATGGATAGAAAGGAAGCACGGAGAGGTAAATTTCCATTTGACTCAGTTCCTGTCGGGTCATGGGTGCTTCAGAAAGTACCTGCATAGGTGTGGATTCGCAGAGTCACCCTTCTGCACGTCATGTCGTAACGAGGAGGAAACGGCGGAGCACGTGATGTTCGCCTGCCCCCGTTTCGAACAGGAGCGATGTGCGCTGATAGCTGCGAGCAGGCCAGATATGAGTGCCGATAACATAGTGTCAGAGATGTGTCGCGATGAGGAGGTGTGGAAAGTGGCAGATGACGTGGTTGCGAAGATAATGGGGAAGCAACAAAATGAATGGAGAGAGGAGCAACGAAGAGCTGCTGAGAGAGTAAGTGCGTAAGCACAGCCCCTCCCCGAAGTAATGCCGTGAGGCGGTTCCGGGGAGACGAGAGCATGGAGAATAAGGAAGGAGGTTTTAGTTGGTAGGTCATCGAAAGATGGAATTCAACACTACCTGGGTCGTCAAACCAGGCGCCTATGAAGGTTTCCTCACCCTTAGAAAAAAAAAAAAAAAAAAGCCGATCGACATGTGACCTATGCTGAGATAGCTGCATCCCTTGGGATCGGGAAAAGTCAAATACAAACAATTTTACACGAACATTTATGCACACGGAAGCTTTGTTCTCGGTGGATCCCACAAAATTGAAAGACGACCAAAAGGAGGCTCGTGTGAAATGGTGCCGAGATTTTCTCAAAAAATTCGACAATGGGGCTGCTGATTCAGTATATAGCATCGTAACAGGTGACGAAAGTTGGATTTACAGCTATTATCCCCAAACAAAACAGCAATCCACCGTTTGGGTGTTTCAAAATGAAGATTTACCAACAAAGGTAATTCGCGCTTGAAGCGTCGCCAAGAAAATGGTCGCTACTTTCTTCAGGAAATGTGGTCATGTGGCTACTGTACCACTTGAGGATCGTAAAACAATCAAATCAGAGTGGTATACTACGATTTGTTTGCCAAAAGTGTTTGAAGAACTACATGGAAAGAGTCGAAATTGCAAGATCGTCCTCCACCATGATAATGCAAGCTCCCACACATGTGCTCTGACCACGACGTTCTTGGAGAAGGAAAAAATCAATTTGATGCTGCATCCACCTTACAGTCCCGACTTGGCACCGTGCGACTTTTATTTGTTTCCGAGTGTCAAGAATAAGTTGCGTGGGAAGCGATTTTTATCTGCGGAAGCTGCTGTCGAGGCATATGAACAAGAAGTGACCCAAATCCCAACTTCCGAATGGACTCGATGTTTCGAAAACTGGTTTTTAAGGATGAAAAAGTGTATAGATTATAATGGTGATTATTTTGAGAAGCAATAAAATCGTTTTATAGCCGATTCCCGAAACTTTTAGGGTGCCCCTCGTATACGAAAAATAACGAAAATTCATAGAAAATCAAGAAAAAGTCATAAAATCATGAAAATTCCGAGATATCCGAAAAATCCGGATTTATTCAAAAAATTACAAAATTAAAAAAAATCAAGAAAAGTTATAGAGAATCAAAGTCATGGCCCGGCGTTTTTGGCTTAAGGAAGCTAAAATATAAACTAAGAAACATTTTCGAATTTTTGAAAAATTTTTGAACATTTCGTTCAACTCCATTACAAGACTTTTTGCATCTCTGAAAAATTTTGAAGATACATTTTGTAGTAGAGTTGCCTATGAGGCTGAAGGTTGGTTCTTTTTGTCCGTAATTATTAACAATATTATCAAACAGAACCAAAGACCCGTACGTATCAGAATAGATGTGGCAAACAGAGTAGGTGTGGCGAACCCAACAGAGTTTCCAAACAGGTGCGAACTCATCAGAATTGAAACTGTTACAAAGTTTTTAAACCAATCAGAATTCCAACAACCTACAGAAATTACCCAAGGTAATGTCGACAACACTCCCGAAGTACGGCAATATTAGAAGTAGATATATTCCAGCATTGGGTCATTTTCCTTTAAAACCCTGAAACACGTGTTCACTAAAATTTAATTCTCTACAACTTTTTTTGTGAAAGCAACTTTCCAACTGCCATAGTTCTAGAGATATGGGTCATCCCTCCTGATTCTAGAGGTGACTGATTGCCAAGGATTGGGACATTTTTCGGGAAAACTCTGAGACACGTGTCCTCACAGTAAATCCTTTGTCCTTTGATAGTAAATCTCCATATTGCATAGTTGAGCAAATATAGACGAAAAACCATCTGCTTTCATATATGGCCAAGAAACTTAATTTCGTCCATTCCATTGGTCCCAGTTACCAGACTACTGACTCAATTTCCACAAAAAAAGTTTTCCCAGTTTTTTGAGATCAAATCACCAATATGAACAATTTGAATTGTCTAGCACATATAAACTCTAAGCACACACAAGAAACTAGGCTGTCGTTGCTCATCTGTTTAAATGACGTTCCACCCGCGCTGAGAGAGATCAATTTGTGCCGGAGAAATGTCACATCATAAAAAAACCGTTCCGGCTTTAATTGGGAATTAGACGGAAACTTTCGTTCTTTTCATGATCCGATAAAGCTCCATCAAAAATGCCTTTAGCAAGTGCTTAAGGTTCATAAACCTAAATCGTTCCAGACTTACAGCAATCGCCGTAATTGACGGGTAGATACGTTTTAGGGAGAGTTTTTTTTATATTTCGTAAAAATTTACCTTCAGATACTGTGGCCCGCCCCACGGTGGACTCAGAAATATGATATCAGCCTTCAACGAATCTGCCAATGTCAAAAAGTCACCCACAATAAATTCTATGCGATCAGCAACTTTGTAAATGGTTGCATTGTGTTTAGCCATTTCGATTTTCTTCGGATCAATGTCAATAGCAATAACTGAAAAATATATTATGAATCGATTACCTCTGTCGTTTATCTATTTCGTTTGTACTACCTTTTTCGCATGTCATTGCAAATTGAATTGAATTGCCTCCTGCTCCGCAAAACGCATCCACAATTGTGTCACACTTACATCGTTCTGCCGTATGGGCAGCAACTTTCTCTGGCGTCACCGAAAACCAACTCTCTGGTGAATTGAATGAAATTGTTTTGATAATATTTCCCAGAAAACTATTGACATTTACACCGACCTTTGTCCAGTTTAATTCCCGAATCGTACAATGAGAACAATGAAAATCTCTTGTGCCAATATTTTTGCAATTGTTTGTCATTAGCTATTTCCGATGGTAAACCGGATAAAAGAATTTTATTTTTACGCCGTTTTTTCTTTTCCTTCCGGTTAACATCTCGTGCTAACGTTTTTGATTCATCGACCTCATCCACGGTGGTATCTTCCAGCGACAAAGGCGTAGAGATTTCGCTACTGACTTGCGGTAGCAAAGCGTTTGCACTATCTTCGTTAACAGTTGTTGGCAGAGGTGAATTTATCGTTGAGGAAAGTCGTGGAGGCTTTTCTACAATCGACTCGTCGTCTGATGACGAATGCATTAACAGGGTGGTATCACTATTGGTCTGAAAATGTGAAAAAACAAATGTAGGTGGCTAATACCATCGGTAAGCCATACATTGTCGCTACCATGCCACCTGGGGAACGAACGTATTTTGTCTCATGCTAATGTAAATCATATTGAGAGAGTGAAAGAGATGAAACCCACGTGATGGTACCGATGGAATTAGCCAGTTAGGTGACCCGGAGGCCCCCGACTAAGGTCAAATCAAAACGCTGTCGCTCAAAACTACTTATACTTGACTTTGACCTTAGAATGCTACAGCTCTGGCGAAAGAGGCTTGTGAATATTCTGATCTCTCTCATTAGAGACTTAGAGAAGAACTCAATGACTTCATATGAGATGTGGAGCCTAGAAAGAAACTTTAAAACAGTATCCCTAAGTCGAAAGGTTTGGCAGACAGGTAATATCCTGGTGGAAGGAAGAAGGAACGGGGACAGGTGTCTTCAGCAAGGAATTGGATCTGAAGTGTGATAATTCCAACACTCCCACTCAATTGATGATAACTTACAACTCCAGCAGGTTATGGGCCCAGACACATTGAAGCAGTGGCAATTAATATACAGCGCTAGTCTGACTAGAAGGAGAGTCAATAACACTAGCGGTGATCAATTGTAACTGTGGCAAATAATCTGCAGCGCTAGTTGATAACTATAAAGGGTGTCAATAACACTCGCTGTATAGGTGGTCGTTTAATGCCAACGGTGGTTGACGAAACTGGGTGAGCAGTCCAATCTTAAAACGAGACCTGAGGAGGCCCACCACTACATTGGATGGCATATGGTCAAGCCGATGGCAGACGACAACAATGGTCGGGAGTCACGCCAAATGACAAATAGTAAAGTCGATGGCACATGATAACAATGGTCGAGAGTCACGGCAGATGGTCAAGTGAAGTTGATGGTCAAGTGAAGGCGATGGTCAAGTCAAGTCGATGATCAAGTGAAGGCGATGGTCAAGTCAAGTCGATGGTCAAGTCAAGTCGATGGTCAAGTCAAGTCGATGGTCAAGTCAAGTCGATGGTCAAGTCAAGTCGATGGTCAAGTCAAGTCGATGGTCAAGTGAAGATGATGGTCAAGTGAAGGCGATGGTCAAGTCAAGTCGATGGCCAAGTCAAGTCTATGGCCAAGTCAAGTCGATGGTCAAGTCAAGTCGATGGTCAAGTCAAGTTGATGGTGAAGTCAAGGCGATGGTCAAGTTAAGTCGATGGTCAAGTCAAGTCGATGGTCAAGTCAAGTCGATGGTCAAGTCAAGTCGACTAAAGTCAATGGTCAGATCGGTGGTTGTCAAGTCAATTAAGAACGAATTAAGAAGACAGATCGAAAGATCAACTGTACAGAAGCGACCCCTGTTGAGCACAACTCACCTGAATCGGTTCAATGATTTCGTTTCCATCATTGTCGAAGTATGTGTGTTTGCTTTTGTGGTGTTTCATTTTCAAAATGCGATTATGCAAACGAATGTGCTTTTTACGATAGATAACATCGCCATCTGTAGGCTTTTCGTTTCCATCGCCATCGTCGTACGAATAGCCCATTAAAGAAAACGCTGATTTCACACGGTCGGTTTGTGTGTCCTCAGACTCACTGCTATCATGGCTGAAACGTTTAAATTCGACATTTAAAATGGAAATTCGGTAAATGCGATGGGAACATACCTTCGCTTTAGAATTGGTTTCATTGTTAGAGGATTGATAGTTGAATCGTTTCGGTGGTGCATTCCTTTGGAGCTTTTAAATTCAGTCGGCAGTCCCATAGAAATTAGCAAATCTCTGTCTATATTACAAAAATCGTTATTAGTCTCTTGTGTATGGTCGTCTGGCTTATCGTTAAATTCTAGATTTAGGCTAGCGACTAATTTTGGCAAACAATCGTTCATTTGTTTTTGAGAATTGCTTTTCTTCTTGCGATTCAATTTTCGCTTACTGATTTCATTGACAACATTCATTCCACTACGATCGTTACCGACCACTGTCTCTAATTGTAAGCTTGTGCTCAATCCGCAAATTTCCAATCGATTCGTTTGCATAAACGATTGGTACTGTTGTGCATATTGTTCTTGAAAATGTTGTTGCCATAAAATCTGCCAGTGTTGATCCGTATCCATGGTTTCCTCATCCCCAAGCATCAATAGTTTGTTCTCATCAGTCAGATGCTGTTGCTGTGTGAACAAATCGCTAACCGATTCAACATCCGGAGAGCAGTCAGACGACTCGGAGCTGACTCTGCTGCTTGCGAAATCGTAACTTGAAATGGTCATATGTGTAACATTTGTCATTGAATCCGTTGTGCCAATGGTGAGTGGAAGGCTTGAAGTAACCGAATCACATCGCGGACTTACAATTGAATCGAAATCATTTGCAGCAGCGAGTTGATCGTCCCATGTATTATCCAAACTGGCTGGTGAAAGGATGTTCCAACCATCTTCGCTTGAACAATTTGCAGCTGGTGAACAGAGTGAGACAATAATCTCCGTATCGGGATTCTTCAAAGTCAGATCGCTGTGTGAACAAGATGCTTGATCGACATTGAACGATTTGATGCTGTTTTGCGACGTCGGATCCGCCGGATCGATATTCAATTTGATATAATCGCTCTTGATGAAATCGCTATATTTTTCGATCCATGACGACCAAATTAACCGCTCCCCATTATCTGACCAGAATTTTTCCCAAGACTCATTCAACTCATCCTCTCCGAAGGCATTCGGTAGGCTGTTGTTGCGTCCCGAATGCAAATAATCGGATGATGTGAATTTCGTTGAAGGATGAGTGAAGGGATTTTCCGATATATCAGCTCCACTATCACTGGAATGTTGAGCCGTTTGGTGAATTAAGGGTTCATGTTCATCGGTACTGCAATAGTTGTCAGTGTGTGATGCACTGGCACTATAGTAGCAACTGTTCGCATCCACCTCTTGCTGGAATGTCATTTGGAATTATGTGAGATTATGTAAAGCTAAAGAGACTTTAATAATCTTACTTCATCGAAAGCTGAGGCTAATAGTTTTCGTGATTTATTTTCAGGCAAATGAATCGGTTTCTCATAGTCTTGGATATCATTCTCGCTGAACTGATCGTCGATTTCATTGTATTCGTCACGTTCTGTGTTGTTGACGTTTTCGTTGTAGTTTCTAAAACAATTTGGGATGTTCTTTATACAAATCATTCTTTATACAATGACAACAATTTGGTTGCAAATACAAAACTTTGGAACTTTGGACCATTCATTCATAAACTAAATAAAAAAACAATTGAACGACTTGCTGTCGTCTGTGACTGTGCCATTGATCGCATTAAAAGCATTCAATCAATTAATGTCACTTCATCACTTTGCATTCAGTCAATATTTTCGATATTTTGTGTTGCATTCACACGTAAATGTTTTCGTTGTGTATCAAACTTTATCGTCTCGTGGAGTAGCCACGCATTAGAAAGCAATTCAAATTCGAAAGGGGATCCTTAGCCTACGTTTAGAAGGTTGCAGCCACTAAACCCTATCCACGAAATAAGTAAATTAGTCAATAAATAACTCACCTAATAAAAACACGGCTGCAGAGACAAAATATTTTTTTAGTCTTTAGTTCTGATAAATTATGAGGTAAATATATTTCAGCCAATGGTTCCCAATGAACATCATTCATTTTCAAAATTAAATTAACATTGAAATCGAAAATATATTTATGTAGAAAAGCATCGTTAAAATACGTCCATTGAATTTAGGAAAAATTGAAAAAAAAAAAAAACTATTAATCATCCAGCTTGGCTGCAATGACAACTTCGATGAACTCCTCACAATTGTATTTAGTTTTTGGCCCGCGAGAGTTGATTTTGACAATTGTGACTATTGTCACTTTTACTGTCAATAACAAAATTGTATTTTTACAGTTGTCGACATTGCTTTTTGAAATTGTTGCCGGTTTTAAGTTTTCAGGGCGTCGATTCTCATCACGGGGATGTCACTTATTCATCCAATATTCATTCATAATTCATTATTGCCGAAGAAGAAACAATCGTTTTGTAACTCGATTCGGCGATGCAACGCAAATTTGTCGATGTTGCCGAATCCTATAACAAACTGAAAAGCCACGTGATGAGAGCGATAAGTTTCGATTCCAAAATTTCGTCTTTTGCGACTAATTTGTTGCTAATCTCAACTTTAGGACGATTACAAGTAATGTTCATGGGATTGAAATTGACGACGAAATTTTCCATTAGCAGCTTGAAACCGTTCAAAAATTGAGACAAACCGCCAGAAAACGTAGTACTTAATTTCGCAACAGCATCATTGATTAGGCCCAGCGACTCAGTTATGTTTCTATTGTTGATGTTACATTCTCGACAATACCAACGCATGTTAGGACAAGCAAGGACAGAGTTCAGCATTGATTTTGTTAGCGAGACACACTTCAAATGGAAATTTTGACGACATCCATCCGCGCAAGTGATAAATTCAGAGTTGTTTGGAATAGAGTTGTTGCACACATTACATTTCGACGCCATCCTTCAAGACTTTGATATCGTTACACGTTATCGGAAACAATGCACTGCGGACAAGCGATCGATTGTTTATTATTCCCAATTTACTTTGTAACCGTTTTGTCTGTGTGTTTGTGTAATGTTTCAGAACAAAAATGTTTATTTCGGATTTATTTCACCAAATTATTTTCTCAAAAACTGATATCTGAAGAACAAAAATAGGTATATCCACTGTTAGACGAAAAAATCATTGGCTGTATTCCCTTCAGCAAATATCTCTTGCGATAAATTTAACTCGGTGATAAAGTGACAGAATGCACCAAACGCTCTCATTGTTAAAAATATCGTGATAATAAATTCAAACTTTCCGCTTCATTTAACGTGATAAATTTATCAATATACATGGATAAATTTATCACGTTAAATGAAGCGGAAAGTTTGAATTTATTATTTTATTGTCGAAAGACATCCAAAATATGAGTTTTAATGTTAAGAAAACGTAAAAATTCAATGTTGCAATTTATTCGATTTTTTTGTTTACATCTTCCATTTATATTTAACCAAATAACCACAAGTTAAATTTATCACAAGAGATATTCGCTGAAGGGAACATACCTATTATGATTCACTTTCAATTTTTCGAGAAAGTTACAAAATAACACGAGCAAATCGGAAACACGTTTTATCCGAACGAACAAAACAACAAAATGAAAGAAGTGTCAAAATTCTCACAAGTAAAATGAAATGTCGGTAAAGGCGGCAACAGTTTCAGCACTATGCCTCTACATTACCGGTTCGGTACTTCGCTCCGAGTGTAAATATGCCACTACTCTGCCGACAATACAAGTTTATTGATCTTAGTAGATCATACCCGTTGATGCAGCTGCTTGCAGCTAAGTGCAGTGAAGTGCGGTGAGGTGCTTCGCTCCGAGTGCAAATATGGTGTAATACCTTGTGTGTTACTTTAAGGTATTAACAATAAAACACAAGTTTATGCTAAACGTTATAATTTATTATGAGCGCTCACTTAGATTTACACTTGTTTCTACGTTGGTGGCTAGTCTACGAATGAATATTAATCTCGTCCACCCGACGCACTCTGATCGGTTGATCAGAGAGCGTAGTGAGAGAGAGCGCAATTCAACTACTCGGCGTTAGGGTAGTGACGCAGTTACAGGTCACTACATTACCTTCCCCTTTTTTAAAAAAAAAATAAAAAATGAAAATAAATCAAATTAAAGAAAGTTAGATTCTAAACTCGTAATTGGTTTATACTGAGTCTATGTTTGTATCGTTAGATATAATCACAGACAATTCCAATTAAAATGAAGTATATTAAAGTAGGAGTTAAACTCATTAAACTGATAGAACTATTGGAAACGGACCGACTTTTTCTTGGTCGTTTCACTCGAACTCGAAATTGAGAGGATACCGTAGGCTGGCTTTAAACGATCTATCGAAACCGAATCATTCTTCCCATTGATATTCAAAACATAAGTTTTTCTCAATCGTTTAACTACCTCAAAGGGACCGTCATAGCGGTGATGTAAGCTCGGTTTGACTCTGTCGATCCTTACAAAAACATGAGAACAGGCGGATAATGATTTCGGGATGTATTCTTGAATGTCTCTATTGATTGATGGCTCAACCGGCCTTAAGCTACGCATTTGCTTTCGCAGGTTATCTACAAAACCTGATGAATCGCTCGGGTCGCTAAGTGGAGTATCGACAAAAAATTCTCCTGGAATCTTTAACGTTTGTCCATACACCAGCTCTGCAGGTGAGCAATCTAAACCTTCTTTGACCGTAGCTCTTATTCCTAGTAAGTCTATTGGTAACTCATCACTCCAATGTATGGTGTTGCATCTAGCAATAATCGAATCTTTGAGGTTTCTGTGAAAACGTTCTACCATCCCGTTGGCTTGTGGGTGGTACGAAGTGGTACGGATTCTTGACGAACCAAGTAATTTACACAACTCAGAAAATAATTGAGATTCGAACTGCCTTCCTCTATCGGTAGTAATTTCCGATGGCACGCCGAAACGTGAAATATATCCGCTGACAAGGCATTTAGCTACCGTCTCGGCTGTCTGATCTTTGATCGGGTACGCCTCGGGCCAACGAGTGAACCTGTCTACTACCGTGAGTGCATATGTGAAACCATTTGACGTAGGTAACGGACCTACGAGATCAATATGAACATTTTCGAACCTTCCAGACGGAATACCGAACTTCCCGAGTTGGGCTTTTGTGTGCCTAGTAACTTTTGCCTTCTGACAACTAATGCAGCACTTCGTCCAATTATTCACGTCTTTATTAACACTCGGCCAAAAATATCGGGACGTAATCAATTTTCGCGTTCCCCGCATCCCAGGATGCGATAACGAATGAATTTGCTCAAAAATTGCCTTTCTCAGGGGTTCTGGTACAAACGGACGATTTTCGCCAGTGCTCACTTCGCACCACAACTTACCCATCGAAAGTGGCAAATCGATTTTCTTTAACTTATATGTAGAATTTGGTCTTGGATTTTCTGACAACTCCCGGATCTCATCGTCGTCTCTCTGAAGCTCTACGAGTGCTTTCAATTCAAGATTGACTTTTAACGAGGCTACTTCCGGTTCGTTTATTCGTGATAGGAAGTCAGCCACAACGTTATTTTTGCATTTGATGTGTTGTATATTTGTAGTAAATTGAGAAACATATTCTAGATGACGACTTTGCCTAGGACTTTTTTCAGATATAGAAGACATAGCCGTGGTCAAGGGTTTGTGGTCAGTATAGATAACGAAATCTCTCCCTTCCACAAAATACTTGAAATGTTTTACCGAGAGATATATTGCGAGCAGTTCACGGTCTAAAGCGCTGTACTTCTGCTCAGCTGGGCTTAATTTCTTGGAAAAGAAACCAAGTGGTTGCCAAATGCCCTTGTGATACTGCTGAAGAACAGATCCTACTGTTTCATTCGAAGCATCCGTTAACAAACTGATAATCAATCCTTTCCTTCTTGGGTGAACTAACAAAGTCGCACTAGCTAATGCCTGCTTGGCCTGATTAAACGCGTTATCACTACTATCTGGCCAATGGAATTTGAAATTTCTATTCTTCTTCTTTACTCTTTCCATTTCGGCGATATGAGAATGCAGAGGAATAAGAATTTTTGCTAATTTCGGAATAAATCTGAAGTAGTAATTTATCATGCCTACAAATCTCTGAGCCTTCTTTAGCGTATCAGGTGCAGGAAAATTAGAGATGACTTCAACCCTCTCAGCTGATGGCAGAATGCCGTGTTGGTCGATATGATGACCTAAGAATTCAAGAGTTTTAACCCCTAACAAACACTTGTTGGGTTTTACATTTAAACCGTATTCTGTTAAGCGATCGAAAAGTTTCTCAAGGTGCTCTTTATGTTCTTCTGGCGATTTGCTGAAAATTAGGATGTCGTCGATGTAGACGAAAACGAAATCTAAGCCTTTACATACTTCGTTCATAAACCTTTGGAATGTTTGGGCCGCGTTACGTAAGCCAAATGGCATTCGCGGAAACTCAAACAATCCAAATGGGGTAATTATGGCTGTTTTGTGAACATCTCCCGGTGCTACGGGAATGTTGTGAAACGCTCTGACCAGGTCTACTTTCGAGAAGATGTTGCAACCTTCTAAATTCGCGTTAAAATCTTGAATGTGTGGTAGCGGATATCTATCCGGAACCGTAACAGCGTTTAACCTTCGATAGTCACCACATGGACGTAAGTCCGGACTTCGAGGTTTAGGTGCCATTGTTAATGGCGAGGCGGTTTGCGAAGAGGAGGGTCTACAAATACCAACCTCGTTCATGTAATTGAATTCGACTTGAGCGACTTTGAATTTGTCTGGGCTTAACCTACGTGCTTTGGAATATGACAGTGGCCCTTTAGTGTGAATGTAATGAACGACGTTGTGTTTTACCGATAAATTGAAATCAGGGGGAGAAACTAGAGAAGGGAACTTCTTAAGAATATCACCAAATTCGGTTGCAATTGAATATAATCTAGGCGTCGGTTCGAAGCAATTGTCAGCTTTCATCGCGTTTACTGACAATGAGGTTGCCGGATCAATTAACTTTTTATTGCGTACATCTGGCAGAAGCCCGTGCCTTGACAAGAAATCTGCACCGATAATTGGTCTGTTAACGGACGCTATGACAAAGCTGTGAGAATAATTCCTTCTTAATCCTAAATCCACTTCGACCCTGTTACCAAACGTTTCAATTACCGACCCGTTCGCCGCTGTTAGCTGAAAATCTTTATTTAATTTGAAAACACTACAAAAATTCTTCGGAATAACAGAAACATCTGCCCCGGTATCTATTAGAAACAGCAACTTATTTTTCTTATCTTTAATAAAAAGGCGGCAAGACTTGAATAACATCCCGCTGTCAGCCGCGTCTACAGCAGGATTCTTTAGTTTGGGTTATTCCCTTTATTGCCGTTGTTGCTCGAAGATTTAGCGCTTACGAAAGAACACGGCTTGTTACACGGCTTGTTCGCTTTCTCTCCAAACTTAAAATGGTAATAACACAGCTTGCCTTTTGGATTATATCGTGAACTTCGTGAGCGACTTCTGTAATTGCTACGGGAACGGTTTCTAGATTGACTTCTGTTGCTATTGCGGGATCTGTCAAATGACAACTTTTCGATCATTGCTTTTAATGAATCAATTTCGGCTTTCAGTTCACTATGCTGCGGTTTTGAACTGGTAGATACAGCAGAAATATTAGCTGTTTTGATTGCTTCCCACACTTGGTCAGCTAGCTTTGTTAAATTTGATATTGTGTCGTCTTTCTGAGGAATGAGAACAACGCTGATCGCTTGTGGGAGTCTGCTCATCCATAACTTCTTCAACAATTCATCACCGACTGTATCATTACTGCCTGCTAAACGCTTTAGGGATCTAAAATAATCCGACGGTTTCTTGTCACCCATTTCTTCATCCGAGACTATTTTCTTAATTCGACTTTCCAGACTCAAAGAATGACGTTCAATCAAAGTCTTTTTTAAATTATCATATAAGTCAGTTTCTGGCGGTTTCTCTAAAATATCTGAAACTGATTCGGCGACGTCTTGAGGCAACGTAGCGACAACGTAATTATATTTGCTAATGTCCTTCGAGATTTTACCTAACGCAAACTGCGATTCAGCTTGAATAAACCAAGTACGCGGATTACTAGACCAAAACGTCGGTAATTTGACGATTAACGCATTAATATCTGTCGGAAGGTTCTGTTTCGGTGGAACCGAATCTTCATTCTGATTAGCCATATCGCGAATATCAAAAATATAAGGGATTGAAAATGTTTCTTTGCAATTCTTTCACCTTGTTCGGTTGACGAGATATAGAGATAAAAAATTTTAAGTGTTTCGGAAAAAATTGAAATAAAATTTAAGAAGTACTCTACTATAATAAATTTTCAGAAAAAAAATATAAAACTGTTTCCGAAACGCTTCCTAATCTTGAGCGAAAATTCAAATATCTTTATACAA